>CM035160.1:1606850-2206850 GCA_020205615.1 Panax quinquefolius | reverse complement strand
TCACGCTTTATGTCGTATTGTACACCGACAGTTAGGTTAATAAGTTGTATTTGAATTTATGTATCTACGATATAAGTGGCGACCCAAGATGGGTGGCGTATATACCTAATTTTCAGAGGCGTCACATATTCTTCTAATATTTTTAAAATAAATAATATTTTAATTTATATTATTTTTATTACGTAAGAAATTTAAATTATTTATTAACAAATTTCTAATTAGAAATGAGTATTAGGGGTCAATAAGGTGTGTGTGTGTATATATATATATATATAATGTTATTATTTGTTATATTAACAATATTGTAACCAAATACATGTTTTACATATGTAATCGGCCAAAAAACACAAAATTATCAAAAAAAAAAATTGGTTGAAGGCCGCTGCCCTCGATCCCGGTCAAATTATTTATAGCATCACAACATTTTGACCTCACTAAATAAAATTTCTAGTTTCACCATTAGATATGAGAAAGGATCCCTTGATATTTTCACATATTAAAATAATTTCAAATAATTTATTTAAATAAAAATAAAATCTATTTATTTATATAAAAGAAATCATATAAAAATATCAATTTGTCTTAAATTATACCCGTTTTTCGTTGACGTATCTACTTAGGTAGAAGTTTTTGTAAAAATATGACGTGTGAACGTATTAATTTCTTTAAAATAAATTGGAGTAGATCCCTTAGATCCTAACCAAACATGGCTTATACTCACCGCTGAACCAAGGCCCTAACCTCAGGTTCGGACTCTCTATTACAAATTTTCCTGCTATTTATTTTGTGAGCTGTCAGACGTCTCTGATATTTTCTTTTTTTTTTCTATCTATCCGTCTTGTCGAAGCTTGAGCACTTCTTGAAGTTCAACATCACTTAACATCTGAATTTTTTCCGAGAAATTCTATTTTCTCAGATAAATTCGATCAGAAGCTCAAATTTCTTACTGTATATGTTTTACCCTCACGCTTGTAAGTTAATTGGGTTCGGATCACGATCAATGTACAATTTCTGATATATTTTATTCTAATTCGTTTGTACTAATTCAATCACTATCAGAAACCTTGAATTTTATGCGGAAGTTTCAAATTCCGTCAAATTATAACTATAAGAAGTAGGGATTTTGAGGATAAGATCAGTATGAATTGTACGGATTTTGTATTCTTTCAGTTTATGGAATTTAGTAATGATCTTAATTTATATTGGTTGAATTTTGTTTATTCGTTGTTTTATGTTTATTATTTTGTTTAAATTGGAGTTTTTGATGTGAAGATCTTGAGTTAACAAGCAATGCAGGCTTTGTTCTATTTGGGTTTTTGTGGTCTGGGTTCGGTCTGTGAATGCCTTTTGAGTTACGATTTATTTTTGCCGGTGAATTGAATTTAGAGATTGGTGTGTAATTGTGCAGGACTTAGTTGCAATCAAGTGCACTAATTGACTTCTGTGGTTGGTGTTTGAACCAATCATGGCTCAGAGTAACTGGGAAGCTGATAAGATGTATGTTGTGTTCGTGTTCGTGTTCGTGTTCTTTTATTTTTATTTTTATTTTCTTTTCATTTTTAGTCTTCCATGTTTATTTTGGTTATTCTTTCCTATTATTTGTTTGCTGTTGAGCGTAAAGAAGGCAGAAGATGAAAAAGTTTCAGTATAAAATTATGTTTCATGGGTTACCAAATCAAATTAATTAAGCCAATTTCAGCTAATAAAGAAAGAATTTTTACTTTTTTTAGTTAAGTTGTTTTAAATTCTGTAATCAAACGTTTTCCTGACCTTTCTTCACAATCAAATGGAAGTTTTAGTTTGTTCTTCCATGATATCTTTGTGCATAGTTATTATTAGTAAGTTTATACTTCTATTAATTGCTTCGGAATCCGGGTAGGTCTTCACTGTTGATTTCGGCTATTTTTGTCTGTCCAGGCTTGATGTTTACATTCATGACTATTTATTGAAAAGAAAATTACATGCTTCTGCAAAAGCTTTCATGACCGAAGGGAAGGTTGCCACAGACCCAGTAGGTAATGTTGTCAACTGATCTTGTTACTGTTTGGTTCTAATTTGTAATTATAATACTTCTTTTTTCTTCCTGGAATTTCTATGAAGTATTACTATGAATTTGCAGCAATCGATGCACCTGGAGGATTTCTCTTTGAATGGTGGTCTGTCTTTTGGGATATCTTCATTGCAAGGACAAATGAGAAACATTCTGAGGCTGCTGCGGCTTACATAGAGGTGTGTATTTATTTTGGAATGTTGTGCCTATGTTTGCAAATTGCAAGTTACTTCAGCTTTTTCTTTAACTCTTTCCCCCTTTTGTGTTTCAGACACAGCAAATCAAAGCAAGGGAACACCAGCAACAGCTACAAATGCAGCAATTGCAACTCATGCAGCAACGGAATGCACAATTACAACGAAGGGATCCTAATCATCCTCCCCTTGGAGGCCCGATAAATGCTATGAACTCTGAAGGAATGATGGGCCAACCTTCAGCTAGTGTATTGGCTATGAAAATGTACGAAGAACGTATGAAACATCCTCATTCAGTAGATTCAGAGACAGCTCCAGCTCTTATTGATGCCAATAGGATGGCCCTTCTCAAATCTGCAACCAATCATCAAGGGTAAAGTCAGTATAACCTTACTTGACAATTGAGATCAATTTTACACTTTTAGACTACTTAGTTTAGTTAGATCATTGGTTTCCCTTGTTCTTCTTGTTGATTCAGCCAGTTGGTACAAGGAAATTCTGGGAGCATGTCCGCGGCTTTGCAGCAAATGCGTCCTCAACTGACTACTGTGGGTACTTGGACTATATGTTCTTAAATATGCATTTTTCTTATTTGTTTTTTATCAGTGCAATTGATTTCTTTTTGACATACAACTGATTGAACTTGTAGGACATAAAAAGTGAGGTTAACTTGGGGAATCAGAAATCTTTGCCTACACATCCTTCATCAATTTACGGACAAGCAATTCTGCAGTCAAAGTCTGGATTAGGTGGTGTAGGTAACATTATCAAACCTTTTAGAAGATCTTACTAAATAAACAAACTGTTATTACTGTAAGGGTATAAAGTCAAAGTTTCCCTATTATTATTTCCTCTGCAGTCGAAGTCTGGATTTGGTGGTGCAAGACATATGGATTGTGAAATTTCCCTATTCTTATTTCCTCTGTATCTGTGCACAGTTATTGGATGAAAGTATTGTCGAGGGTGATATAGTTTGATATGATAACTTTGCTGCATCTTTTCAAGTAGCACAGTGTAAAATTTTCCAGTTCCACTTATTCTGGGGTGGGTGGAGTCCTTGTCCCCCATCTGCTTGTATTCTCTCTCTTCTATTAATAAACATTTTTTCCAATCTAAAAACAAGATTAGGAATTGGGAGTGCGACCTTTGCAGGTTGACAAGCATACATGGGGGGAGGCTGGTAAGTAGAACCAGCATTGTTTCACAGAAATACTTGAGCTCACTTGAGCTCAATTCAAAAAGCACTAGATATGGGAATTCAGGGTTATTATTCTGTCTTTCATTTGTTAAAACTTTATAAAAAAAGGTGGGAAAGGATGCTAAGAAGAAAAGAAACTAGCTGCAAGATTCCTACAGGATGAAAGGTAACAAAGGTACATACTGCAATAAACATGTATCGGGTGATCAAGAGTTTGTAGGATTCTAGAATATCGACGAATTTAAGATTACTCAATTCCTATTACATCGGTACTAGAAACTTTTTTATATAATCAGATGGGTGCTAGCTGTAAGTTCTTTATAATTTGGCTAATTGAATAAAGGCTAAAAACTGTCTCAGGCGATCTATATCCGAGCCATCTGATATAAAAGAAATATAAGAAGCTACGGAAAGTAGGTTTATTCACTCGTTTGCTCTGCCTCTTTTCAGGATTAAATCAAGGTGTCACTGGTCTTCCATTGAAGGGTTGGCCTCTAACAGTGAGTTATTCATGATATTTTTTATGTTTGTTCCTTTAATATCTGTAACATGGAGGTGTATGAGTGCTTGCCGATTGGATATCATGCAGGGAATTGATCAATTACGGCCAACTTTAGGTTTACAAGTACAAAAGCCCAATCAACAGTCCCAGAATCAGTTTCTCTTAGCATCACAAAACCAGCAGGTTTTACAACAAGCTCAGGCACAAGGCAGCCTTGGAAGTTCACCTAACTATGGGTTTGGCGGACTACCAAGGGGTAGCATGAATGCAAAAGATGGTCAGCACACAAGAAATGATGGATCTATTTGCTCTCCGGTGCATTCGAATTCACCAAAGGTTAAGAATGATTGAAAAAAGCCCCATGTAGCTATAACTATGATATCCACTGACAGATGCAAATGGGCATGCACAAGATGCTACTTTTATTTTGCATTTGAATGAACTTAAAGTATTTGTGTTAGCGGATGTTTTTCAAACTTGTTTCAAAAACATGTCAAGCCCAAGAAGCTTAAGCTTGACGGGTAGGACTCACAATAGGACTTGGTAGGACTCGACAATAAGTTTAACTGCCTGCGTGAGGCAGTTATGCACTCTATATTCTTCTAGCATTTATGTTTTCATGTTTTCATGTATGTATGTATGTATGTATGTATGTATGTATGTATGAATCGGTAAGTCCCTCCTGGATATCATGTTTGCATATATATATATATATGTATCTAAAAATACTCGGGAAAGAAATGAGATATATCCATGAATTAATTTTATTCCTTTTTTCCTGAGAAGTGCAGAACTTTTGTTGTTTTCCATGTTATGAGAACTGGTATCTATTTGTCACCTTAGTTACATCACTGTTTTTATTACATTCGTATATTTACCTTTAGTGTTTCAGAACATGTTTAATTAAATTAGCTATAAATCTGAGTCAGTATTGAATGTGTCTCAGATGAAGATGTCCCAAATGCAACAGTCATCCTCTCAACAACAGGACCAGTTGCCGCAGCAGCAACTGCAACAGGTTGTGCTTGCTAATCCATATGTAGTAATAGGATTCTTATCTAAGAGCTGAATCATTAGTTAGTTAAAATATGCCATCAAGTAGTTTCCAATTCTTTAACCAACATAATTTTGTGATCTCTGATTAAAATTTAGTTCCAGGATATCATCTACAAGATGAATTATTAATATGTTTCACCAAATATTCAAGTGGCAACTGTAATTTAATTATGCTGCCAACAGAGATAAACACCAATTATGGTGAATTTTCTTTTCTTTCCCCCTCCAGGTTTTGGGGTTTAAAGTAATTAATGTTTAGTGTCTTGGTACCATTATACAGAACAATAATAGAAAAAGGAAACAACACTCTTCTTCTGGACCAGCCAATAGTACGGGTACAGGAAATACGGTCGGTCCTTCCCCGAACTCCCCACCATCAACTACTCACACGCCTGGTGATGGAATGACTACTGCTAGTAGCCTTCAGCATGTAAACAGTGGACAAAAGGGGTTGATAATGTATGGTGCAGAGGCAACAGGTCTGGCCTCGTCTACAAACCAGCTGGTAGGCCTCTTTAAGTTCCACATATACGTCTAAACTATCTTCAGATGTGGTGCTTTTGTCGTTATGCATCTCAGAATATGTTTTTATTAATGCAATACCTAAGTTTAAGTTATACTCGATCATCACCTGCTGTCTTTTATACTCAATTGATTAAGAAAATTGGTTATGTTCTTAAATAGTATGTTTCGCACGTCGAGTATCAAGTTTGTGATGGTAACATATTTATTTGAATGGCAAGTTTACGAGTGATTTTAAGTGAAACCTTCCTTTGGTCCTCAAACAATATTTCTTAACGCAGGATGACATAGATCATTTTGGAGATGTGGAATCATTTCTTTCTAATGATGGAGAAGATGGACGAAATTTATATGGGACACTAAAACAAACTCTTACTGAGCACAAAACTGAGTCTTCAAAAGGTAATGTATTATCATGCGCTGTCTTGACTATGTGGCAATAACTTCTATAGGATTTTCCTCAATTCTGTTTAACTCTTTTATGACTTGTTCCCCTGTTTCAGGGTTTTCCTTTGGAGAAGTTGGCTGCATACGGACGAGAAATAAAGTAACATGCTGTCATTTTTCTTCCGATGGGAAGCTGCTAGCTAGTGCCGGACATGACAAGAAAGTAATAATCAATATTTTTATTAAATCTTATTGGATCTCTGCATCATTAGTTTGCCTTTTTTTTAAAGCAAAGGAATGTGAAAGAAAATTTTAGCAAATTAAGAATTGTTGGTCATATGCCAGGCTGTTCTTTGGAACATGGATACCTTGCAAACAGAGAGCACCTCTGAAGAACACCAATACTTGATCACAGATGTCCGTTTCAGGCCGAATTCAACTCAGCTGGCAACAGCTTCATTTGACAAGTCTGTGAGATTATGGGATGCAGCTAATGTAATTATCTTGGTTCCTTCTGTAGAATTGTTTTTATTTCTGTTAAACTGTTACAGTTCAGTCTTTGAACTATCAGAGCATTATTTCCATTGAAAATTCCACTTATTAACTTATTTTTGCAGCCAAGCTATTGTTTGCAAGCGTACAACGGGCACACTTCTCATGTTATGTCCCTAGATTTCCATCCCAAGAAGAACGACCTTTTTTGTTTTTGTGATAGTAACAATGAAATTCGATATTGGAATATCAGTCCATTCTCATGTACTCGAGTTTCCAAGGTTGGTTTGTAAAATTTGATACATCTTTTCCCTCGTCTATAATTTTCAAAGGTTTAAAGTTGCGGTTGTTATTGTTTGTTTCCATAAATATTACTTTGGTGTAGCAAGGAGGCAGTGCACAAGTGAGATTTCAACCAATAATTGGTAATCTACTAGCCGCAGCATCAGATAAAGTTGTGTCCATCTTTGATGTTGAAACTGACAGGCAAACACATTCATTTCAGGTTTGGGCATTTGATGGTATTTGTCAAATATTAATGAAACCTTGTTAAACGTAACTAGTCTGACCATTCATTCATTCACTTCTCCATTGGAATCTAATTCCATATTTGACTTGGTACTTTCTATTTTTGTACCTTCACCTTATTTTATCAGGGACACACCAGAGTGGTAAACTACCTGTGCTGGGATCTTAATGGCGAATATTTGGCATCTGTCAGTGAGGATTCCGTGAAAGTTTGGTCATTAGCCTCTAGGGAGTGCATTCACGAGCTCAGCTCCAATGGGAACCAGTTTCATTCTTGTGTTTTCCATCCAAGTTATTCAGCTCTCTTGGTGATTGGTGGAATGAGGGTAATTGCTTCTATTTCCCCGAGTTCTATTGTGTAGTACATTGCATCAAGTTATTCCATGCTGTGTAACATTTAGATAAAAGTGAATTGGTTCCAAGGGAGGTAGGTACCCTGCGGACATACAAAAATGTCAGCAGGATTCTATTTTGTGCATTACATGTTGTACCTTGAGTTTTAAAGTACAACATGTAATGCACAAGTAACAATACTGCTGATATTTTTTATGTGAAACAGTATGTACGTCCCTTTTGCACGAGTTATGAATGAAAAAATTTGGAAGCATGACTTTAATGATTTCACAAGTTATGCTGACTATTTCGGCTAGACTTGCTATAATTATGGAAGTTGTGTTGGGGTCATTTTTGTGTAATGCCATCTTAGAAACTTAGAGGGTTGGTAATTACTCGAGCAAATCTATTTGTTTGTTGTATTGGTTTGATCTCTTGGTACGTGTTGATTTTTTTCTATGTTTACTACTAAAAAGGATGAAAGAAATTTCAGGTATTTACTAATATTATATTTCTGCAGTCATTGGAGCTGTGGAACATGGCCGAGAACAAAAGCATGACAGTGGCAGCGCATGAAAATATAGTTGCTGCTTTGGCACAGTCACCTCTCACGGGAATGGTTGCATCTGCAAGTCACGACAGTTCCGTCAAGTTATGGAAATAAACATTGAATCCACCCCACAAAAACTGAATAAATTGCTGTTGGAACGGTAAGAGCAACGTCCAGTATAAGTTTCTTAGTCGCTAGCTAGCTGTTATATGGAATGTTTTATTGTTGTTTACCTGCTGCATTGCATGTTTGTTGGTTTTGAAGACAAGACGGGAAGGCGTTATTTGATGAATAGTTGAGAGAGTAGTTAGCAACTGTCCATGTATTAGTTACAATAATAATAATAATAATAGTTGTAGTAATGATATATATAATATAATTATATTTGGTGGTGCTAATAATTGTAATAATAATAATAAGAATAATATTTGGTTTATGAGTGCTTTAATATTTTGTAGGTATTTGGGGTAAAATTACTTGTAAAGCATTAGAAGATAGAATGCTCTAATTCACTTCTCAGTTTGTACCTTAATATTTTTAGAGTAATACTCGGGAATACAGGACCACCTATCAATAATCTAACCATGGTTTGTACCTTAATTTTTATTTATCAACAAAAATATAGAATAATACATTCTATAACTTGTATGCAAATTGTCAAAAGTAAATTTATGAAAATTGTTTTTTAACTGTATAATGGCAATTACAAAGTAGTTCTTGTAGAGACAAATTTTGTTATGCTACAATTTCCAAAAAGAAAAATATGTTAACCCAAAACTATTTGTTTTGGAACAATTACATATTCTATTACATTTTTAAAAATAATTACAATAATAGTTCACTCATAAATTATTTACATAATTAATACACTTTTATATTTATTTACAATATTAGTGCAATTATGATTCCTTAATTTAGGAAATTAGTATGCAATTAGGATTCTTTAATTCAGGGGATTAATATTGATTTATTTATTAAATTAAGTAATTAATAAGTAAATTATATAGCACACCTTCTCTTTCCTTAATAAAAATCACGCTTCATTCGCCCTTGTCAGTCTTCTCCTCCTCCACCATTAACAGTCTCAACTTGTTAACGCCATCATCCGCCCTCCTTCACCATTAACGTCCTTCTCCACCATTAACGACATCCTCCACCATTAACCTAGACAGTCCCCATCCTCCGTCCTCCTCCACCATTAACGCCATCCTCCACCATTAACCTAGACAGTCCCAATTTGTTAACGCCATCCTCCACCTGCAATTTTTTTATAGTACAGTTGCTGCGATTTTTAACCAATTTAGTGTTATTAGGTTTCTAATTTATTTTAAAAAAATATATTATAGATTTTTTTTATTTAATAAATGCAATTGGTAGCTAACACTTTATACAAATGTAACTAATTCGAGTTTTATTGGGTTACAAATTAATTAAAAAAATCTATTGTATATTTTTTTATAATACGATTAGTAGCCAAACCTTTAATACAAAGGTAACCAATTCGGTTTTATTGGGTTACAATTAATTATAAAAAATCTATTATAGATTTTTTATAATAAAATCTGATTAATAGCCAAACCTTAATACAAATGTAACCAACAAAAATTAAAATTGTTACCTTTGAAAGTTTTAGTTACCAAGCTATTTGAAATTTCTCTTGTTACCCACAAAAAACTAAAATGGTTACCTTTGTATAAATATTTGGATACCAATCGCACTAAAATTTATCTTTTCTCCTTTTAATTTATGGACTAAATCAACCTTCGTCCATAATGGCATTTGTGGTAGTAATGGATGAGGAGATCGGCGTCCATGGTGGTGTTGAAGCATGGCGAAGGGAGGAGGAAGATGACCGATGAAGGGAGAAGGAAGATAGCGTTACTTGAAACTTTGAATATTTGAATTTTAATTATTATTTTGAATTTGAATTTGAGTTTGTTGTTAGATCCAAGATATTTGAATTTGAATTATTAATTATGGTAGTTATTTCTCCTTAATTTTAGGTTTCCTTATTATTATGAATTGAATCCTAATTGCATACTAATTCCCTAAATTAAGGAATTCTAATTGCACTAATATTGTAAATAAATATAGAAAGTGTATTAATTGTGTAAATATTTTATGAGTGCACTAATAGTGTAATTACTTTCTAAATGTTATATATTATTGTAAAGGGCCCTTTTTATTTTGTTGGTAAAACTCAATCATGCATTAAAAGAGAGCTATAACATCTAAATTTCATAATTGCGAAAACCAAAACCTAATTGCTTTCATTATAATTTGTGATTATAAATTACATCCTCCATTTTAAGAAATGGGTCAAACCTATTTTCTTTGTAATGTTAGTTAAAATTAAATTACTCATTTTTCTAAATAGTCCTGTTATGTATTGCTAAAGTTTTCAGTCGATAGGTAAGAATTAAGAATGTATTGCTAATGTTTTCGGTCGATAAGTAAGAATTAAGAATGACACAATCTGTGACGCCCCCAAAATTAGGTATACATCACCCATCTTGGGTCGCCACTTACATGGTACATAAATTCAAATACAAACTTAATTATACATCTGTCGTGTAATATACGACAATACATAAACTGAGAGTTCTAATAGGAATATTGTCATTTAGACAATATCCATACTCAAGAGTCCTCATTACATTTATTGTTACACTATTTAATGTAATAGTGAGGACTACTAATGCTATTTTCGGGACCATCACTCTTTTTTTCCCAACTCGTCCCATTTATATTCTCATTTCACAGAAGAGAAAAATGAAAGAAAGGGTGAGCTCAACTAGCCAATAAGAAATATTATGACTAAGATAATGCGAATAAATTATCAATAGTCTTCAACAATGTTAAACCGATAAAATACAATAGACAACCGGTTTAATCTGCAGTGGAATATCTGATCCATTAAAAGAGTCAAGTAGAAAATAAAGTCTACTATCTTTTAGGTTTTAAAAGGTTTTCATCAATTTTTATCACTAAGACTCAGCTTTAATGAATAAACCACAATATCTAATCATCCCATGCATCTGATCGAGGATTTTCATCAAATTATCAATGGTCAAGCTGACTATACCGAATCACCCCCGGTCATAATCATACCAAAAACTATCCATCATCGCATTACAGTGCCATTTGAGGACTTTTGTCACATCATTTATATCAAGCCATGATTATACCGAATGATCCTGGTCATAATCATACTAAGTTCATCTATGCATGCATAAGCGAAAGATAACATAATATAACATGAGGATGATGACAATGACATAATAATTCAATAAAACAAGTTCAAGAATTATTTTATCCGGGAATTATTAACGTCCAAATTGTCAACAAGATACTATTTTGTAGAGTAAAATTCAAGAATGATCATAAGAATATTTCTATGAAAAGATCTTTGGATGAAACGCGATTATCAAGGATATTCTACTAATTTCATGGAGTATAGAAGTCAAAGTTTTAACTAACCGGGTATAATAAAGAATGGAATAACAAAAGAAATCACCACGTGCATGCGGTATGCGCATAACGAGTTATTCGAATAGAATAATAATAACGGAACGAAAAGTCGGTGAAATTCACAATCGAGTGATGATCCAACAGAATAATAAATCTTTGAATAATAAACAATGGAACCGGTCCTGTAAAACACACGCATGGATATTCCAAATGTAATAATAAATGCGGAATAATAAACAATGGAACCGGTCCCGGTGTAAAACACACCGACGGTGATATTCCAAATGAATAATAAAGAATGGAATAATGAAGAAGATCACCAAGTATAGGGGATTCAGCGTGTCTGAGTTATTCCAATAGAATAAATAAGAATGGAATAATATAAGGATTTCACCAAGTATAGGGTATCTGCGTATCTGTTATATGTATAGGATATGCCACTTTTACGAGTTATTCCAATGAATAATAATGAATGGAATAACGAAGTTCTCTTCATTAATAAGAAAGAATAACACCACTTACGGCACAATGAATAATATCCCTTCTACCGTAAAAGACACGGATATCAAAGTAGTGAAGTACGTAATACTCTTCTTCTTTCTCTCTCTATAGATTTTCTCTATAGCTTCTCTCTATAATTTCTCTCTACAGAGTTTCAAAGAATTAAATGAAAATAATGAAGGAATGAGCTTCTATTTATAGGAAAATAGAATGCATAGTAATTAATCCATGAACGGTCCAGTTGATTTACTTTAATCGGCGGTCCATATTTAAAGCAAAATCTTTTAAATAAAATATCATATATTCTATTTATATAAAAACATTTTACTATGCAAACACTATGCAACACTATGCAAAACACTACGCTAAAACACTATGCAACACTATGCATAATAAAATATAATATATTCTATTTATAGAATAACTTTAATAAAGTATTACATTTTATATAAAAAAGATGTTTCATTTTATTACGTTAATAATAAGAATAAAACAAAACGTCATTATCGCAATAATAATTCATATTATTAATCGTGATAATGGAATCAAACCGAGTGACTTCTTCACATAAAGATCAATAATCAATCTGGTGTATTCTTATGCAACCACGTATTCTCGTTGTCTTTTACTACTAGAGTAGTTCAACAATGATCAACCAGAAAACTTCCACCGTTATTTTCATAAAATATTTTGTTCTAATTGAATAGTAACTCATGAATAGTAATTACGTGAATAGTAACTTTCGTGAATAGTACTCGACACAAAAGTGTCCCAAATACTCGAGTGAACAATACTAGAGTGAATAGTAATTTCAATGAATAAGTAACTTAGTAAATAGTAACTCGTGAATAAGTAACTCAGAGCACAAAAAGTGTCCCAAATACTAGAGTGAACAATACTAGAGTGAATAGTAATTTTAATGAATAGTAACCGTGAATAGTAACTTCGTGAATAGTAATCCCAATTTTATGACAACTTGTCTACTTTGAAAAATTTTCAAATATGACCCTTAACTTTAAACTTTTATCAATTTAACTATTCACCAAAATAGAAAAATTGAACACTTTTATTTCATAAAATTTGGGGTCTCACAATCTCCCTCCTTATGGAATTTCGCCTCGAAATTAGGGTACGTACTGTATGATAAAGAGGTGAAGATACCTTGAATACCTTTATCGTTGAAAATATTAAATTCATCTTTGCAATCCCGCCAAAGATATTCATTAACAATTCATCTTTGCACTACAGTGCCAAAGATATACAATCTATAAAACCAATAATCTTTGAGACTCGACTTAATAGTATCATGACCACGAATTATCCATTTACTACGGGCCAAGGATAATTGTGTTTTCAATCTGATCATGATTATACCAACAATCACAGTCATAATCATACCAAGTCCATCTATGCACGTAAGCCACGGTATTGACTTTGAACACATCCATGAATTAATATTTCATTACGAGACTCACCAATAATTAATCCACATCGTCGAATCATCCCCGCGCTACTGGGCCAATGATATTCTTTAGTATCACGCGACCACGAATTATCCATGCACTACGACCAAAGATAATCGTGTATTCATTAAGATATCCGACCACAAATTATCCATGCACTTTCGTGCAAAGATAATCATGTATTCATACAAATTATCCATGCACTTACGTGCAAAGATAATCGTGTATTCATTAGTATCACGACCACAAATTATCCATGCACTACTGACCAAAGATAATCGTGTATTCATTAAGTATCACGACCATAATTATCCATGCACTACGTGCCAAAGATAATCATGTATTCATTAGTATAACGACCACAAATTATCCATGCACTACGTGCCAAAGATAATCGTGTATTCATTAGTATCACGACCACAAATTATCCATGCCTTTACATGCCAAAGATAATCGTGTATTCATTAGTATCACGACCATAATTATCCACGACTACGTGCCAAAGATAATCGTGTATTCATTAAGTATCACGACCACAAATTATCCAAGCACTACGTGCAAAGATAATCGTGTTTTCAATTACGATCATGATTATACCGAACAATCCTCGGTCATAATCATACCAAGTCCATCTACGCACGTGAGCCGTAGATGATTTACTTTCAACATAATATAAGCATGAGGATAATGATATAAAGAATCAATCAAATGAGATAAAGGATAAATATTAAACATTTATAATTTATCCGAGTTCAAGAATATCCCCATGTTATCAATCACTTAATAATCTCATAATCTAATATCATTAATATTATAACAATATTTTAATCATTTCTTAAATTTATAAACAATTTATCTCAATTGTTTACGCTTTACCATATAATGCATTTAATCATTCAAAAATACCATACTCATAAGATATCATCACCAATTATCAAATCCTCAAAAAAAATATGCATATACTCTATATAGGATTCTCTAGCCATAAAATCCTATTTTCAACTTTGTTACTTCACATAACATATTTAACTCATATGTTCGTAACTAAACTATTTTCATGAAAAATACTAAATCAGTCCCAAAAATATTTCTTTTCTGGAATTTAGCATAATATAGTCCCATAATGAAAATATATTTTTCTCGGAATTTTTAAAATTCATTTACTATTTTTCAAAAATCAATTTCTAATTAATTCCTTAAGAAATTAGCTACCTCAATTTTAACTCCAAAAATTCCCAAACCTTGGCAGGACCTTACACATGTTAATGTGAGCTTCCAGTTTAAATTTCATGGTCATCGGAGTTATAGAACTCCGGTTATAGCGTTTTTCGTCGGAAAAACCTAAATATTGAAATAGTCATAACTTGCTCATTTTAAGTCAGAATGAGCTCATTTTTGGACAGGAGGTACTTTATACCATATACCTTCATGTCCCAAAAGGCCAGAATTTTTCTCATAATTTAAGTGGCCGAAACAGCCCCTCTAAAATCATGGAAGCAGCTTTTTCGGTTTTTGCAGCTTTGCACTCCTTTGCTAAAATCAGTCCACACAAAAATCTACAACACCTTTTTCATTGATTCCACTTGGATTAGTTAGGTAACTCATAGATCTAACTCTAGGACTTAACCACACTCAAAAATTCAAAATATAATAGGAGATTTTGTCAATTGAATTTCATGTTACGTTTTTCACCAAAATCTGGTTTTTAACTCCTTGTGATTTTTAAGAAACTTTCATGTTTTCACATACTAACCAACATGACTCATCATAACACTTACTAATACCACGTATACCCATGATTTTCATTAGTCCAATGCTTTTATTATGACTTTCATCATAAACCACGTAAACTGTTCATTTTAGTTGAAGAAATATTTGAGGGTTTAAGAAATGGGTTTTATATCTTTGGGGCCAATACGAAATTCGATTTCACGCTCTAAGTAGGCTAAGAAGTCTTCAAGAATACGCTAGAAAATTTATTAATAATAAAAATATCATTCAAAATCGTGACTCTCATCCAAGACTTGGATAAGACGTCACATTGATACCAACCGTGACTTCTATCCCTTAACCTAGATATGGCACCTCACAATGATACCTATAAACTTGTCATCTTCATTCACAACGTAGCCTCACGAAGAAAGTCGGCCGGTGCATTCCACACAAAAAGTCAACAACGAAAAGGATCGGGCTCTTTACTTATGGCTTGATATGACAATGATTGACTTTAGTGGTTTGGTTACTTTGAATTCGCATAACAGGATGGTTATGAATATAAAAGCTAACAACCTTCTGAAAAGCATGATGAGTAGTTAACCAATTGATTCCTAAAATCACATCGAGGCAACTTGTTTTCAAAAAGATAAGATCGACGAATAACGTGAAAGTGTTTATTTGAATCAAACAAGATTTAAAATAGTAGAGGTAACAAAGGCTCCTACTAACGAAGTTTCAACTAATAAGTCAAAGTCTAACTTCTCCTGAGTCAAATTTAAACGTTGAACGCATGTAAGAGAGATAAAATAATGGGTAGAACCGGTATCTTATAAGGTATAGACTTATGATTTATAATTAACTAACCCGTACTAACTTCGTTCGGTTTACTGCTTTTTGAGAAGTCATGAAAATGCACTTCCTAAAACCAACGACTTTGTTTTGTCCATATCCACCTTTGGTGCCACCCAAATGACTAGACTTGACTTTGGTGCACAACAAAATTGGGCTAAAAGACCTTCTCTTTTTGCAATTTCCACTTCTATTATCTTTGCCATGATTACCACCGAAGTGGTTACCATTCTTAGCATGATAATTTCCCCACGATGGTTATCATTGTTACGATAAATTTGCCACCAAAGATGATGATATTATCGTGTTGTTGGTCGTTACCTTTTGTTTGAGCTGAATCAACACTCTCATGTGCTTCATTGCTTATCTCAGCATTTTCAGATGTCATTCTCAAACACTGTCACAAAACAAGGGTTAATTAACATATCACATATTATCCCTATACTCTGACCGATCAATTAAATACCAAAAAAACTTAGGTAGGTCATACTAAGCGAAGAATTCCCTATCTCTCCCCTCCTAGTTCTAGTCTCACGTCTTAGCCAGGGATCATATCCCTAAGCTCTGATACCAACTGTGACGCCCCCAAAATTAGGTATACGTCACCCATCTTGGGTCGCCACTTACATGGTACATAAATTCAAATACAAACTTAATTATACATCTGTCGTGTAATATACGACAATACATAAACTGAGAGTTCTAATAGGAATATTGTCATTTAGACAATATCCATACTCAAGGAGTCCTCATTACATTTATTGTTACACTATTTAACAGAATAATGAGGACTACTAATGCTATCTTCGGGACCATCACTCTTTTTCCCAACTCGTCCCAGCTATATTCTCATTTCCTGAAGAGAACAGTGAAAGAAAGGGTGAGCTCAACTAGCCCGTTGAAATATTATGACTAAGATAATGCGAGAATAAATTATCAATAGTCTTCAACAATGTTAAACCGATAAAATACAATAGACAACCAGGTTTAAGCTGCGGTGAATATCGATCCATTAAAAGAGTCAAGTAGAAAATAAAGTCTACTATCTTTTAGGTTTTAAAAGGTTTTCATCAATTTTTATCACTAAGACTCGATTAATGAATAAACCACAATATCTAATCATCCCCATGCACCACGGTCAAGGATTTTCATCAAATTATCAATGGTCAAACACTATCTTAAATCACCCCGGTCATAATCATACCAAAAACTATCCATCAATTGCATTACAGCCACTTGAGGACTTTTGTCACATCATTTATATCAAGCCATGATTATCTTAGAATGATCCTGGTCATAATCATACTAAGTTCATCTATGCATAAAGCGAAAGATAACATAATATAACATGAGGATGATGACAATGACATAATAATTCAATAAAACAAGTTCAAGAATTATTTTATCCGGAATTATTAACGTCCAAATTGTCAACAAGATCTTGTTTTGTAGAGTAAAATTCAAGAATGATCATAAGAATATTTCCATGAAAAGATCTTTGGATGAAACGCAATTATCGAGGATATTCTACTAATTTCATGGAGTATAGAAGTCAAAGTTTTAACTAACCGGGTATAATAAAGAATGGAATAACAAAAGAAATCACCATGCATGCGATGCTTGGCGTAGGCGAGTTATTCCAATAGAATAATAATAACGAAACGGTCGGTGAAATTCACAAGCGAGAATGATCCAACCGAATAATAAATCTTTGAATAATAAACAATGGCACCGAGTCCGGTGTAAAACACATGAACGGGACATTCCAATGAGAATAATAAATGCGGAATAATAAACAATGGAACCGTGTCCCATGTAAAACACACGATGACGGGATATTCAACGAGAATAATAAAGAATGGAATAACGAGAAGAAGATCACCAAGTATAGGGGATTTCGCGCATATCTGAGTTATTCCAATAGAATAAATAAGAATGGAATAATATAAGGATTTCACCAAGTATAGGGTATCCACAGCGTATCGAGGTTATGTATAGGGTATGCCACTTTTACGAGTTATTCCAACGTAATAATAATGAATGGAATAACGAAGTTCTCTTCATGAATAAGAAGAATAACACCCTTACGGGTACAACAAATAATATCCCTTCACCGTAAAAGACACTTTGGATATCAAAGTAGTGAAGTACCGTAATACTCTTCTTCTTTCTCTATAGATTTTCTCTCTATAAAACTTCTCTCTATAATTTCTCTCTCTGTAGTTTCAAATTGAATTAAATGAAAAAATAATGAAGGAATGAGCTTATTTATAGGAAAATAGAATGCATAGTAATTAATCCATGAACGGTCCGTATTGATTTACTTTAATTTGACTCATCCATATTTAAAAGCAAAATCTTTTAAATAAAATATCATATATTCTATTTATATAAAACATTTTCCTATGCAAACACTATGCAACACTATGCAAAATACTACGCAAAAACACTACGCAACACTATCATAATAAAATATAATATATTCTATTTATAGAATAACTTTAATAAAGTATTACATTTTATATAAAAAGATGTTTCGCATTTTATTACGTTAATAATAAGAATAAAACAAAACGTCGTTATCGCAATAATAATTCATATTATTAATCGACAATAATGGAATCAAACCGAGTGACTTCTCACATAAGCGTCAATAATCAATACCGTGTGCTTTACTATGCAACCACACGTATTACTGTACTTTTACTACCGAGTAGTTCAAAAGTATTAACGGTAAAACTTCCGCCGTTATTTTCATAAAATATTTTGTTCGGGTGAATAGTAACTCATGAATAGTAATTCGTAAATAGTAACTCGTGAATAGTACTCTGACACAAAAAGTGTCCCAAATACTCGAGTGAACAATACTAGAGTGAATAGTAATTTCGGTGAATAGTAACCCGTAAATAGTAACTCGTGAATAGTAACTCCAGACACAAAAGTGTCCCAAAATACTAGAGTGAACAATACTAGAGTGAATAGTAATTTCTATGAATAAGTAACCCGTGAATAAGTAACTTTCGTGAATAATGGCAAGGTATTTTATGACAACTTATCTACTTTGAAAAATTTTCAAATATGACCCTTAACTTTAAACTTTTATCAATTTAACTATTCACCAAAATAGAAAAATTGAACACTTTTATTTCATAAAATTTGGGGTCTTACACAATCCACAGTAGATATAATTGAATTTGAGATTTAATTTCCATATAATAAGTTATCTTTTTCACAAAGTTTTTAATTGTGAATGATTAGAAATTGCATAATAATTAAAAATCGTCAATTTGAAAAAACGAACTTGTGCAAAATATAATTATTCACAATTAAAAGCTTTGTGCAAAAGATAACTTATTATATGGAAATTAAATCTCCAATTCAGCTTTTCTACAATTAATTTGAAAAATTCTAATCTTAAAATATTTATTATTTTCATAAATCATGTTAATATTTTCATAAATTATGTCAATTTTAGTTGACATTATATTTAGTAATATAATAATATAATATTACATATTAATAATATAATATATTAATATTACAATAATAATATAATATTACAAGAGGAAGCAATATATTGGTATTAAGCATAAGCTAGCCGCTACATGTTGTAGCAGCATGGCAATATCTCCATATTAATAATATAATATATTTTATTTAGTAATATAATAATATAATATTACATATTAATAATATTATATTAATATTACAATAATAATATAATATTATAAGAGGAAGCAATATACAATATATTGGGATTCAAGCATAAGCCAGCCGCTAGGGGTGCTCAAAATTTTCGGTTTTGTCATTTTTTTACCAATACCTGGCAGATCTGGATTTTTTTTCATCTGCTTTTTTGGTATTTTAACACTTTTCTATTGCTTGTAAGCGGTAATGACTTTTTTGAATTCGGTAAAAAGCTAAATATCCAAAATAATCTAAATTTAATAATTAATAGTTAATGTTTTGTAATTTTATATATTAAATAATTTTGTTTATATATTAATAATTTCTATATAATAGTAGTTTTATTAATTTTTATATATATTAATCTTTGTTTTGTAGTTTTGTTTTATATATTAATTATTATTAATAGTTAATGATTTCTTAGTTTTAAAAAATATTAATATATATAAAAAGTAATTATTATTAATAATTATATATATTACCATACGCTGTAAGATATGCAAAAACCGAACCAAAAAATAGGTACTGATTTTGTATTTCAAACACATCATCAAATCAATAATTCGATTATCAGCTTTTAGTTCTTATTTTTGGTAATTTCAGATCTGCAGTCTGCCTCGGTATTTTTAGTAATGCAGGTTCAATTTTTTACCGATGAGCACCCCTACCAGCCGCTACAACATGTAGCGGTTGGAACATATATATATATATATGTGTGTGTGTGTGTGTGTGTGTGTGTGTGTGTGTGTGTGTGTGTGTGTGTGTGTGTGGATCGATCCATAATAAATTAACGTTGTCAACTTAAGATTATCTTTACAACACATCGTGACCCTTTGTCCGAAGATCGAACGGTTAAATAGAGGAATTAGTACCACAATTTAGTTTCTAATATTCCACAGTTTAATTATGCGAACGGGACAGAAGACCAAAATGTCTCGTCCATGATATTAAATCATGGACACTAAATATATTAGCCAATCGAAAACGACAACGTTTATAAATATGTGTCTCGTCCGCATTATTAAACTGCAAATTCAATTTTTTTTAGTTTTCAAGACTCCGATCAATTCTAACCATTCTTCAAAACAGATAGATCAAATAAGGCAAAAATAGATCATATATTATAATATGCGTACAAAACTTTAAAAGAAGTCACATAGATGTTTCTGCCTCCTGACATTAATTTCATGAAGAAGTAAAATGTTCATGTAATCAAATAATTTAACAAATTTTACAATATAAACTAAACCAAACCATCACATGAGGAACAAGAAAATATATGGCATTGGGAATTCTATCACGTTCGCAGTATTGAGCTATATTAACCGTTTAATTTACGGATGGAATCTATTGTAAGTTTAGCCTTAAATTGACAACGTTGTTAACAGATCAGTCCCTTATATGATAAATAATACAAAATCGTCTCTCAACCCTGAATTTTAAGAAACAATCCTTTAACTCTAATAAATAGCACAAAATCGTCTCTCAACTCTAAATTTTAAGAATAGTCCTCTAGTCCTAAAATTTAGCAATAAACCCTAACTATAAATAAAATTTTATTTAACCCTAATTTCAAATCTCAAATCTCTTCATCACCAAATTTCATCCTTGCAATCCACAAATGAAACATATTATAAATAGATGAATAGATGAATATATAAACAAATGAAACATTTAAAGATGAATACTATCACTCTGTCAGTTATATGAGCTATTATTATAGATTTTAAATTTATTTATTTTTATCAATAATTAATGATACATTATTAGCTAATTAAATAATATATATTTATAAAAATTATCGTACACAATATTAATCTATTATTATTGTAATTAATATATATTAGTATAGTATAATTACTAAAATATAAGAAATACAATAATTTTATAACACCATTCATGTGCTTCGCACGAGAATCATGAGCTAATTAATTTTATAAGTGTAAAAAGTTAATTAAGTATAATTTAGAGGGTGTTGGGATTATTAATAAACAATCAAATTTGTTTATAATCAGTTTTAAAAACAAAAAGTATTTGGTAATCTAATTTTAAAAGCGCTTATAATCACTTTTTATGAGAATAATGAGACGTTTATCGATCTAATAATCAGGTTTGACAAGGTATATTATTAATTTATGATCCCTATTTATTATAGTAATTCCATCACCTACTCGATCATCTTTATTTTTCAAAATCTTTATTTTAATAATTTACACTTATTTAAATAAGTGAAACAATTTTTTTTGCACAAAACACTATTCACTTTCAAACACAAGCTATTTTTTTTAATTAGAATCAATAATCACATTTTTTAAAACAATCTCAAACATATTCTTAGCCCATCATGATTTTGATTAAAATAGTATACAGAATTTATTCTTGGAAATTAATATTGCTCGATCCATCAATGAATACATGTGGATTCCAAACTTAAGCATAACAAATAAGAAAGCATATAAATAAAACATCACTCATAATTCAGATTTTTTTGTAGAGCTCAATAACACCAAGTAAATCTTCACGACATATAAATTTATAAGCTGCAAATCCAGCTGCTATTGCCAAGGCTCCAAATTCTCCTTCAGTCCTTTCTTTTCCCCCATGGGTTATCATTAACATGGCTATGTCCAACTGTGCCACACACTTGGAGACAATATCATTCTCCGGAAAATCTACAAGCACCATATCGATAACGACTACTTTGCCGGAATCCGGTAATGCTTCATAACAATTCTTCAAAATCTTCAAGCATTCTTCATCCTTCCAATCATGAAGTACCCTCTGCAAATGTGTAGCAGAATTGAACTAGTTAATTCCATATATAATCCCTACTACTACATGCATGTATAATTAAAAGTGTCAGTACTTTGGGTTATTTCATACAAATTAAGGAAGTAATTAAATCTTTGTTGATCAATTTATTTAATTTTATTTGTGTGCTTCAATGTGGTGGTGATGTCTAGCCGTCGGACCTTACTTCCGGCTGAGCCATGCATTTTCACGATATATAGGACAGATTTATACTATATATTAACTAGCATAGCATGCACTAACCTTAAGCAAAATTACTTGTCCTTTGGGAACGCCCTCAAACATATCACCCCCAACGTGTTCCACGCCTGGATATACCAAAAAAACAAAAAACGAAAATTGATCGATGAAGTGAAATGAGCAAAATTATATATAGTATATATATTGAATAAAAAAGAAGATATATATATATATATATATATGTATGTAAATTAATTAATACCTGGCAAGGCAGGTGCATGTTTAAGCACATGAGGTAAATCAAAGTTAACTCCTTTAATAAAAGGATACTTGGAAATAATAGTGCCTAATGCTTCACCAAGTAATCCACCCACGTCTACCACCTCTTTCACCTCCTCAAATCCATTGTACATCTCAAGAATTTTGGCCATGTCGCTAGTAGTATACTTTCCCATTGCTTCAGTGAAAATCTGGTTGAGTTTTCTATCTTTTTCCAAGTATTCAAATATATGCATTCCTTCATGAGCCTTGTTAAATGGAATCCCTCCCTCCAGAATTGTGTCTTTCAAACAATACCTAAGTACACAAAAACAAACAAGCACACACCAACTACGTACTAATTAATTTCAAGATCATATATGCATGTACATCATAATTAAGATCGATCGGATGAATATATATATATATATATATATATATATATAGTTAATATTTAGGGGATGATCATATATATATCACCAGCCTCGCATGCAGTACTGATTATCAGTACAACGTTAAAAAATATAAATTAACCAGCTCCCACAAATAGCAGGATATATCAAATTATCAGACTAATAATAAATAAAAAAATAAAAAAAAATTAAGGAGAGAAATAACACACCAACTATCCGCGATTGCTTTGCTATGACTGAAAAGGAACAAGTGAGCAACAGAAGGTCCATCTTGATTGCGAACAAAATATTTGGACACAGGGGTTAAACCATATGTTCTGGTGGGAGGACTAGTTTTCACAAGAGTGCACTTGAGGATGGAATGAGTTGCAAGTAGGCGAAGCAGGCGATCAAGAATGGCTGGTGCTTGGGGGTTTTGAGTAGGAAGATAAGATGCAATTTCAACAGCAGAAAGATAGCCATCAAGGCCAGCCTTTGCCATCATAATGTCAATAACATTAAGCTCAACAAGGGCACTTAGGACCCCATGGATAGCATGTGAATCAGCCAATTGAACAGCCTTTAAGAACTCTTCTTGATCATTGGATGCCATGGTCGATCACTTTTTTCTTGAAATGAAATGCTAGTATAAGACGAATATATATATATATATATATATGGAAAATGATTCATATATTTGCTATGAGTGAAGTCTGTGTTACACTAATACAATGTTTACTTATTAAGAAAATTGATGAATTTGTTGCTTCTGAATTTGGAATTGGAATTATGATAAACACTATTTACATGTGGAATTGGAATTATGATGAACACTTGGGGAATTGGACAGTACTAGTGTGCCTCAGATTTGCTAATGGACATTGTTTTTGGAATTATGTTCAATACATGCTATGGAATTGGGATATTAAAAGTTTTCCTCTCTAATTTTCTTCTTATTCTGTAAATGAAAGATTTGATTTTTATATGTATTCCCGTATGGAATGGTATCAACTTTGATTTTCATTATCAATGTTATATTCTCTACACTTATAAATGATTTTGAATAGAATTCTTCTTCTGCTAGTTGAACTAGCAGATAGATAGGCGTAAAGTGGGATAGTTCCAAAAGGCGTAAAATAAACGGCAAAGTAAATGGCAGATGCCAGATCTAATATTTGGTGGCGTAATATTTGGGATAGCATGGTAATCCAAAGGTGTAATATTCGAGATCCCATATTTGTAATATTCGATATTTGATTTGCTATTGCGTAATATTCGAGATTCTATATTTGTAATATTCGAGATCCCATATTTGTAATATTCGAGATTTGATATTTGCTATTGATTGACAGATTTATGTTATTCTTCTTCCGCTAGTTCAACTAGCGGATATATAAATTTCTTGAACAAAGGCGTAAATGGCTTGATATGGGGGCAATTTGGTCCGAATTTTTTTTTAATTATGTCCGCTAGTTCAATTGGCGGATGACGAAATTGTGTTTTAAATCTCATCCCTTATAAATTTATGTAATGTATGGTTGAAATGCTATTTGCCCATTTTTCACCCATAATAAATACATGTTATGAATCATTTCCCTATATATATATATATTATTTTTTTATTTTTTTATAAATTGTTTTGATTCCAAACTTAGCCAAACAAATAAGAAAGCATATCAATAAAACATCAGTACTCATAAAAATGTTGAGAAATTCACATTTTTTTGTAGAGCTCAAAAACACCAAATAAATATGCATGACACATAAACTTATAAGCTGCAAATCCAGCTGCTCTTGCCATGGCTCCAAATTCTCCTTCAGTCCTCTCTCTTCCCCCATGAGATAACATTAACATGCCAATGTCCAACTGTGCCACACACTTGGAGATGAGATCATTCTCCGGAAAATCTCTAAGCACCATATCGATAACGACTACTTTGCCGGATTCCGGTAATGCTTCATAACAATTCTTCAAAAATTTTAAGCATTCTTCATCCTTCCAATCATGAAGTACCCTCTGTAAATGGCCAAATGCATGTGTAGCTTAGCTTGTTAATTACTATTAATTAATTCCCTACTAGCTATATTTATAAATAAAAGTCATGTCACTCTAGCTAGCTTCTCTCATACAAATTAAGGAAGTAGTAAATCTTTGTTGATCAATTGCAATTTTTCTGTGCCGTTGGACCCTACCCCGACCTTGTTTTCACGGTAGGGGTAGTAGGGCAGACGTCTTTAAGCAATAATAAGTTCAACTTTACTGTTGAGGTCTCACATTTGATATAGCATTACTATATATACTGATGATAATATTTTTTCCATTTCAAAATAATATAATTTTTTTTTATCAGATCAATTTATTAATTTTTAATTTTTAATAAATTTTATTAATTTTGAATTTGAAAAATATTTTATATTAACTTTTAAAATTTAATAAATAATGATGAATATTAAAAAAATCATGACATTATT
Source organism: Panax quinquefolius (assembly GCA_020205615.1). Taxonomy (NCBI): domain Eukaryota; kingdom Viridiplantae; phylum Streptophyta; class Magnoliopsida; order Apiales; family Araliaceae; genus Panax; species Panax quinquefolius. The sequence goes on along the minus strand of CM035160.1, from coordinate 2,181,238 downwards.
GGGTAGTAGGGTACCTAGGCCTGTAAATGGTAACTGAAAAATTCGTATTCGTTTGCATCCGTATTCGAAAAAAACGGATATTATTCGTATTCGAAAAAAAATGGATATATCTGTATTCAGTTTAAAGATATCTGCAAATAAACGGATACGAATATAGGCGTATTCGTATTGGTTTAACATCCGATCCGTATTGGTTTAACATCCGATCGTAAATATATCCAACAGATAACGGATATCAGGATTTCGTATCCGTAATTTGTATCCAAATAACTTATATATATATATATATATATATATATATATTATATATATAATAAAAAAATATTTTTTTAAAGTGGGATTCCTTATATAATAATTAGTTTTCAATAGTATACGAAAATTATTTTAATAATATATCATTTCACTTCTAAAAATTAGGAAATAGCACTTTTATTCTAATATTAATAAACTAAAATAAATTGATTTAAGTATAGTTAATAGATTTTACTATTATAAATTTAAAATATCTAAAATGTATCATTTACCAAGAATATTATATACTAGAAGAACAAAACTATAGTTATTAGTTTGTTATAAATTTTTACTTTCAAAACTTGCAATATTGGGAGGCGGGAACAATGAACAATATAATTTTATTGTTAAAATGTGTTAAGTCTGAATTAATCTAGAAGGGGGTTGAATAATTAATATTCACGTTTATGAATTTTCGGGTGGAGGGAGTATTTCACTTTCATTTGCCCAATTATTTAAAAATTAGAAGTCAAAATATTTAAAGTAAGTCCAAAGTAAATTTTGGATCAAGTTGGATTAACTAGTAAGTCCAAAGTAAATTTTGAATCAAGTTGGATTAACTAGTTATCAGTTGTCGAATATACATTATAACTCGCACTCTCCATAAATATAATGAAATAAAATAAATTTTTTATAAGTATGTAAATTGTAATATATGTATATATTGAGGATAAATTATAAATAAAAGTTCCATAAACATATATATTATTAAAATTTTAGTCAAGTATATATTTGAGAAAAAATAATTAAATATTCAATGTAAACTTTTAAATTTAATTATAAATTATAAATATTCATACACACTATAATATTACTCCACACACATAAAATCACTATAGTATTACTCCACACACATAAAATGAACATCTAAACATTAATAAGTAGAGCATTCATTTTGAAATTTAGAATTTCAAAAATGATGAAAACTTATTTGAATGATAATTTAGAACATTGATTATTGTATTTAAATATTTATTAAAAATAAATAAATTAACATTCATTCATTAATAAACTATATTTTAAAACTCATTATTTTTTTATTCTAGTTATAGTTAGCTAGGGCTGTAAATGGTAATCGAAAAATTCGTATTCGTCCGCATCTGTATTCGAAAAAAATGAATATTATTCGTATTCGGAAAAAAACGGACATTATCCGTATTTGATTTAAAAATATTCACAAATAAACAAATACAAATATAAATACTACTGTATCCAAATTCGTATATATCCATTTACACCCCATAAGATACCATTGGTTTAAGATATATTTGAAGCATATCCGTCAGCAAAATCAGTTGTTAACAGGGTCTACCCCACTCTTGTAGACCTCACTTTAATTATTTGCACAATGGGTCCTATGTAATTAAAAGAAATTGTTGACTTTTAGATATTGACACTTTTAAAAGTAAAATTAAATCCAAAATGTGACAATTTTCAGTAAAATGGGAGGAAAGTAGTGTTAAAAGTTATTTGACCACCGACGCGAGAGTTTTAATTTAGAGAGAAGAAAAGAAAGTTAGAGAAGCCAAAAGTTTTCTTTTTAACTCTTGAACACAAAGTTAAAGTTGAAATTGAAGAAAAGAAAGTGAATCTTTTACTTCTTTGTTTATTTTTTCCTTTCTTTTCTTTTCTTTTCTTCAACTAAAAACTTTCGGACGCATGGAGAAGAAAACACAATATAGATAGGACACATCTCTCTCTTTCTCACACACTAATGTATACTATTAACTAATACTAACCTTAAGCAAAATTACTTGTCCAGTTGTCCTTTGGGAACAGCCTCAAACATATCACCCCCAATGTGCTCTACACCTGGATACACCAAACTCGACAAAATGGATATTTTAGAAGAATCGATTCTCTTGATTTGAACTTAAAAACTAGGTAAATTCAAATGTAAATATATAGTACCTGGCAAGGCAGGTGCATGTTTAAGCACATGAGGTAAATCAAAGTTAACTCCTTTAATAAAAGGATATTTGGAAATAATAGTGCCTAATGTTTCACCAAGTGATCCACCCACGTCTACCACCTCTTTCACCTCCTCAAATCCATTGTACATCTCAAGAATTTTGGCCATGGCATTCATAGTAGACATGCACATTGCTTCAGTGAAAATCTGGTTGAGTTTTCTATCTTTTTCCAAGTACTCAAATATATGCATTCCTTCACGAGCCTTGTTAAATGGAATCCCTCCCTCCAGAATTGTATCTTTCAAACAATACCTACGCGTACACAAAAAACACACATGCATGCACTTATATATATACTACTTTCAAAACCATAGAGATCATCATCCCGCAGACTCAGGAGAACATGCATAATAATATATAGCAGCTAGGGCCAGGGTATGTGAAATTAATTAAGTTCGGTCAAATCAGACTAGCTAGCTAATAATAAAAATAATTAAGAAGAGAAATAACAAACCAACTATCCACGATTGCTTTGCTATGACCGAAGAGGAACATTTGAGCAACAGAAGGCCCATCTTGATCGCGAACAAAATATTTAGACATAGGTGTTAAACCATATATAGCTTCTTGTAGGAGGAGGAGGATTGACATCATCATCATCATCATCATGATTGGTAGTACTAGTTTTCGCAAGAGTGCAGTTGAGGATGGAATGAGTTGCAAGTAGGCGAAGCATGCGATCAAGAATGGCTGGTGCTTGGGGGTTTTGAGTAGGAAGTGTTGGGCCATAATCCTTTTTCTTATTGGGCCAGACTTAATGGACTCTCCTTTTTGGATCACGTTATCTTTAAGTCTCCTTGGTCCGAATGGTTTGAGCCCAGCCATTGATCATTTCATCGGGTTCTTTCGGTTGGATCCGGTCACTTGGGTCATTTCCATTATTTGGGCTTAATCATTGAATTGGCCTATTATACAAATTGTCACTTAACCCAACTTTGACCAGTAATCATTATACAAAGTGACAGTTGACTATTGTGTAGGCCACCTTTCTGCATGGCATTAATGAGGATGGGACTCAGATGACCGTGGTGGAAAAATGGCGGCGGTGTGGTGTGGAAGTGGTTTTTACTTTTCTACCGAAATGACCCAAGTGTGGGGAAAAATGTGTCAGGAAGTGATGAGTGGCACGGTAAACCGGGAGTGGAGTATGCATGGGGCTAAGATCACATAAGAGGGTAAGTAACACATTCATTATTATTATTCTATCTCTCGGCATTAGATAATGTTTTTCTCCATTGTTGACCTTGTGATCGCTTTGTCGACTCTCACGCCGAGGCTATCCTCGACCAGTCGGTAGTCCGCTTTTTTGTGTCAACTGTTGAATCGCTGCGGTAATATTGGACGCGTCTTGGTGATTGGGACGTGGAAAAAGATCTTGGCGTTAACATCGGCGCTAGAAGAGAGCCGAGTTCTTCTAGTGACTGAGTATTTTTCAATCACGATCGTGTTTGTTTCTACGTCGAAGATTCATGGTGAAGAGTAGAACACCTACATTCGGAAGGGCGCGAAGGGTCGCCGGTGAATCGACACCACGAGTGTCATCGAGGATCGTTTGGGGACCGTGCAACAAGTGTTCATGCTAAAGACAAATATTCAAACGATCCCCTCAAGATTTTCTATTCAAGGCGGTGGGTAAGGCTAAACGAGCGTAGGCTAGTCTTCCCGACGGATAAAGCGTCAGCCACTTGGAAACGCAGTAGAAGGCACTTCGCCTAGAACTCGATACCGAGAGGACCAGATGAAAAAGCTTCACGATCGCTAAGATGGCGGATGAAAGTGGATAGAGCTATGGAAGTACTGTGAAGTAACGACGGGATATATAGCCGAAGCGGATGGCGGGATGGCGAGTTGAGAGACGAAGAGCTCGCTTATAATCATCCAAGAAGCAAGGACACCAAGTGGAAAGAACCTGTTCATTCAGGACGAGAGTCTCGAGGCCGAAATCGAGAAAGAAGAAGATCCCGAAGCCCTACTCCTCAAAAATCGAGGAGGGTACATCACCCTGTGGATTCTAAGGAGCATGGTCGGAGAGAACGAAGAGGTCGATCCAGAGATCATACTCCTGAAACCACAAAGAAAGCCCTTGTTGTTGCACATTCTCACCTTAGTGCCCGAGCTCAAAGACGAAGCATATCTAGAAATCGTACTCCCGAGAGTCTACTGAGGGTACACCACCCTGTGGACACTCGTTATCGAAGAAGCCCTTCTAGAATCGAAGGCTCTATTGTAAGAAACCGGCCTACCTGTGAGGAGGAAGGAGTCACCGGAAAAGAAGCATCATCTCAACCGTAAGGTGTAGAGTATCCGGTCAAAGAGTTAAAAGAACTTCTGAAGCAGCTTATTAAGTACAAAAAAAACGAAGAATACTTGAGAAAGAAGGCATCCCTTTTTCCGCGAGATTCTTAAAGAAAAAGTCAATTCCCCACCAAGAAGTTGCCCCATATTGAGAGTTATGATGGATCAGGGGATCCTTATGACCACAGCCAGGCGTTCGACCGACTGATGGATTATTATGACTTTAGCGATGCTGCTAAGTGTCATACTTTTGTCACAACACTCAGAAAGGATGCCCGACAGTGGATGGGGACTTTGCCCTCAGATTCAATTTCATCTTGGGCAGATATGTGCAGTAAATTTCATGCTCGCCGGAGCAACAAAGAAGGGAAAACCAACGGTTCGTTGGCTCAGTTCGACGGCTTTTCGAATGAGTCTTTGGGCCAATATGTGAAGAGGTTCCGTGAAGCAGTCGGCCAAGTGACAGACCTGAACGATCTATAAGCAGTTGGACTGTTTCAGAATGGGTTAGATCTGGTCAAATCGGAGAAATTAGTGAAAAAGTTAATGTTTCATCACCCGAAGAGTCTCGCTGAGGCCTTTGACAAAGCTGAAGGTTATATCGTGGTGGAGGAAGCCATGGACAGCCTCAAACGTCCTGCTTCGGACCGGCTTAAGGAGACAGATCGGGATAAAACCGATAGAGACCAGAGAAATAGTGAAGGTAACAAAGACCGCTACGAAGGCGGGTCGAAAAAGTATAACAATTGGAGACAGGGTGGAGGACGTTCGTCCGCTCCAGCCCAAAGAGTGAATAGGACATACACAACACTTAATACAGACAGGGCTGTTATCTTGGATCAAATTAAGAATCAACCTATTTTTGAACCACCCCGAGATAACATTAAGCCCGGAAAAGGAAATTCTCGTAAGTATTGTGATTACCATCAAGCTTCGGGTCATAATACAAACGACTGTGCTAGTTCGAAGGACTTTATTGAAAGAAAGGTACAAGGCGGGGCTTTGATTCAGTATGTGGCTGCCAGAACTAATCAACAGCAGGACAGAGGGCCTGTTCCCGTAGCTCAACCAGTTTAGCAAGTGTTGCCATTCAAAAGCGACTTCAGTAAGGCACGTGGTAGATGTCATCACCGGGGTACTTCAGCAAATTCGTTGGAAAGAAGCGCTTGAAAAGTTATTTGGATTCGGTCTATGTCGTGGCGGTACCTCCCAAGACCGAGCAGACCTTATTCGAGTACTGGTAATCTCTTTTATCGATGAAGATTACCCTTCTGAAGTCATCGAACCGAACGAGGGATCACCGGTCTTGTTGCACGAAGTGGGTTCGGTGGATATGGTTGGATAATGGTAGATAATGGGTCTTCAGTAGATATTCTCAGTATGCCCACGCTTATCGGAGGATGCACTTAGATGGGCGAAAGATGGAGATAGATGAGGCTCCTTTATATGGTTTTAGTAACGACCCGGTCAAGGTGGTCGGAACCATTGAATCGCTAGTCATCTTCTTGACTACGGCCCCAACAGTAGAAATTATTTGCAAATTTTATGTTGTGCATGTAGATTCTCGCTTATAATGCTATTTTTGGGAAGGCTCGCTTTAATTGCTTTGCAAGTCGTGACCTCTATTCCTCATTTTAAAATCAAATTTCCTACTACTCATGGGGTCATGAGGTGAAAGGAGACTTGATCTCGCCGTAGGTGTTATAGAAATGGTGTGATTACTTGAGGAGTGGGAGTGTCGAAGCAAAAATGCAGGTATGGCGATAGAGATCGAACCCTTCACACGTAGTAGTTCAACCGTTGGTCATGCCAAATTGAAGAAACGGAGGAGATAGAGCTCATTCCGCAAGGATAACAAGATTCAGAAAAATAGGTTCGGTTCATCAAACCTCTCCTGGACGAACCTCATGGAGCTCCTGCAATGCTATGTTGATATTTTCGCATGGGAGCCTCGTGGATATGCCAGAGTAAGCGGGGATATCGGCCGAGCATCTACCGAGGTAGATCCGCCAAAGAAGTCGATCCGTGAGAAGAGAAGGATTTTCGCACCAACGCCGTCAATAATAATTGACGAAGAGATTGCAAAACTGTTGGCAGCTGACTTCATCTTCGAGATTGACTACCCACAATGGATGGCGAATGTGGTGCTGGTACAGAAGCAAAATGGTAAATGGCGAGTCTGCATCGACTACACTGACCTAAATAAGGCTTGTCCGAAGGATTTCTACCCTCTACCCCACATCGACCAACTTATCGATGCCACTTCGGGGTATGCTTTGTTAAGTTTCATGGACGCATTCTCTGGATATCATCAAATTTCTATGTGCAAGGAGGATATACCGAAGACGGCGTTCATTACGCATCGTTCGGTATATGCCTATAAGAAAATGACTTTCGGCCTCATCAATGCCGGAGCCACATACTGTAGAGGATGATGAACCATGTCTTCGATATCACCAAGCGGGAATGTGGAGGTGTACGTCGATGACATGATTGTCAAAAGCATGTTGGTGCATAAACATCTAGATGATTTAGAAGAATGCTTTCGACATTAATTCACAAGACAATTTGAGACCGAACCCCACTAAGTGCACCTTCTGCCTGTGGTCCGCAAATTTTTGGGTTATCGTGTCATCGAGAGAGGAATTGAGGCCAATCCGAAAAAGATTCAAGCGATCCCGAACATGAAGACTCCTCGGTCATTTAAAGATATTCAACGTCCCGATGGAAGGATTGCAGACTTTAAGGAGGTTCATGTCCAAGTCGGCGAGAAAAGATGTCTCACCGCTCTTTGATACATTGAAAGGGGAAGAATGCAAAGACGTTTGAATGGACTTGAGTGTGAGGACGCCTTCCAGAGCATCAAGTCCTACTTATCTTCGACGCCTTTGTTGGTGAAGCCCGCTCCTGCTGAACCCCTATATTTGTACTTAGCAGCTAGTTCGTTGGCAGTAGGAGCAGTTTTGGTGCGTGAAGTTGGGGGTAAGCAGCACCCGGTTTATTATGTAAGCCATGTCCTTCGGGATGCTGAAACAAGGTACCCGAACATTGAAAAGTTTGTTTTTGCTTAAATAACTGCTAGTAGAAAGCTTAGGCAATACTTCCAGGGTAGATTAGTAATAGTATATACAGATCAGCCTTTGAAGAAGATTATAGGCAAACCTGAGGTATCGGGGAGATTAGCTGCATGGACGATGGAGTTGTCCCAATTTTTCATTGAATATCATCCCCGAACCGCCATCAAAGGGCAAGCCTTGGCTGATTTTGTTGTTGAATGCTCGTTTTCTGAAGCTGATGAAGTTGTGGCAGAAGCTGAAGGATCGGACAGAGCGATTCTTGCGCTCTTCAAAGAAGGCGAGTTCGTGGACGCTGTATGCAGATGGGTCTTCTACCATGGACGTCAGTGGAGCAGGGATTATTCTAACGAGTCCGGAGGGATTCAAGGTGCAGCAGGCCATCAGATTTCAGTTCAACGCGACAAACAACGAAGCTGAGTATGAGGCGGTACTTGCAGGGTTACGACTGGCAAAGAGTCTTGAAGTGCAAAGAATAATCATCTTCAGTGATTCTTAGTTAGTCGTTAAGCAACTTTCTGGGGAATACGAAGCTCGAGGCCCAAAAATGATCAAATATCTAACAGAATTGAAGGAACAACTTCAGCATTTCCAATCCTATGAGTTTCAAGGGGTCGAGCGTAATAACAATTCAATTGCTGATGCACTCTCCAAATTAGCCACTACGGATGTTAACGTCTTTGATGGGTCGGTTTATTTAGAAACTTTGCAACATCCTAGTATCCATTATGAATCGGTAATGTGCATCGACCAACCAACCTACCGTTGACTCCATATGTAGAGTATCCGCGATGGCGTCTTACCTTCTGGATCGGATGCTCGCCAAGAAAATCAAGTATAAAAGTGCTAATTTTGTTCTGATTGATGGAGATCTGTTCCGAAGAGCTTTCTCATCTCCACTATTGAAATGCCCGACTCCATCCGTCGAATATGCTCTTCTGGGAAGATACATGAAGGTATCTGTGGCGACCGTATACGGCGGCTAAGTCATTAGCCTATAAAGTACTTCGACAAGGATACTATCGGCCTACCATCTTCAAAGAAGCGGCCCGAATACGTCAAAAGTGCGAGAAGTGTTAAGTCAACGGTCCGATCCCACATCACCTACCGGAAGAGCTATACTCGATCTTATCTCCTATACCCTTCATTGTCTGGGGTTGATATCTCGGGTCCACTCTCAAGGCAAAAGGTCAAGTCGACTTTGTTATAGTTGCCATCGACTATATGACCAAGTGGGTAAAGCAAAACCACTTAGGTTAATAACGAACAGAATGCTTGAAATTTTGAAAGAATCGGTAGTATTTCATTTCGGATTCCTAAGGTGGTAATATCGAACAATGGACGCCGGTTTGGGGATCGAAATTTGAAGCATTTTTGAAAGAATCTGGGATTCAAAGACAGAAAGACTTCAAAGGCTCATCCACAATCGAATGGACAAGTTGAAGTGACCAATGTAACTCTTGAATGGGATCAAGCCAGATTGATGAAGCCAAGGCGTATGGCTAGAGGAGCTACTTAGCGTGTTATGGGCTTATCGAACTACTCCGAGGACTACAACGGGGATTCACCTTTTAGATCGACCTATGGTAATCGATGCCTTTAGTCCCAGTTGAAATTGGATCTCCAAGTCTTGGTCGATCGATTCAGAGATCTACAATGAAGAAGGGCTTAAGGCCAACCTTGATTTGCTTGAGAGAAGTAAGAAAGCAAATTAATCAGATTAGCGACTTATCGTGAAGAGTGGCCAAGCATTATAATAAGGGGTAAAGTTTCAAGGTTCAAGTAGGAGATTTTGTCCTCGGAGAAGCCAAATCATCTACACCTCGAAATGGGAAAGCTAATGCCAAACCGGGAAGGACCGTATGAAATCATCGAAGTCAAGGCGAACTTATCGATTGAAAGCATTAGATGGGTCAACAATTAAGAATACTTGCACCGGGCGAAGCTTAGGAAGTACTTTCAAGAAAATGATGTCGATTACAATCGGAAGTCTCAAATATTTATGTCATCATCAACAAAAGTTCCCTTTTTCTTGACCAAATCTTGTCTTCGTTCTTTCATCGCTTCAATCTGTTAGGAGGTTCGGGTGGACTCGGCCGGCCATTCGATGGCGACCTTTTCGGCGAGTGGTCCTTATGAGTTTGTCGGGCCTTTCGTGGTAGGCAAACGTCATTGGTGTTAGGATGTTCGGTGGACTCACCGCCATTCGATGGCGACCTTTTCTACCGCAGGTGGTCCTTATGAGTTTGTCGGGCCATTCGTGGTAGGCAAACGTCATTGTGTTAGGAGGTTCGGTGGACTCACCGGCCATTCGATGGCAACCTTTTCTAGTGGTCCTTATGAGTTTGTCGGGCCCTTCGTGGTAGGCAAACGCCATTGGTGTTAGAAAGTTCGGGTGGGACTCGATGGTGGCCATTCGATGGTAAATTTCTCTTGACAGGTGGTCACTTAGACTTTTTGGGGCCATCTTATCAGGCAAGTCTTCGGTAAAGCAAGTGTCATCTTTAGACTTTATCGTGCCCTTCGTGGTAGGCAAATGTCATATCTTGGTTTTGTTAGGCCTTTCGGGGTAAACAAATTCCTAATGAAGCAGATCTGTCTCACACTTCGGTAACTAATAAGTATCCCTTTACTTTATTACCTAAATTTTTTCTAAGTGTTTAGTTCGGGAAGCTTCATTCTTAAACTTCATCTTATCTGTTATATGACATGTTTAGTTGTTACTTAACAGTTCGGGTTCAGCCCATGAAGGAGTTTGTGCATCTTTTCACTTAAATAAATATTGGAGTATTGGCAGAAACTAAATACACCGAAGTCATAAGGAATGAAGCTATTTTTCATTAATGTTCAATCTAATTACAATATTAGATAATTTTTACAAATACTATAAATTAAAAAAAGAAAAAATAAAAAAAGGAACATCAGCTTCAGGCACCATCTTCGTCGTCTGAAGAATCGAGTAAGGATGGATCCAGGTTGGCTGCAGACACTTTTCTTCTCCTTTTACTGACTTGGTGAGAGCTCGTAACTCTCGGAATATATCTTCATTATCTCCCCATTTATTTCGTCTGAAGTTCCTGTGACTTCTTCGCGACATTTGTTTGCGAAGGTCATCGTTTAAAGGAGGCCCCAAGGTCCCAAGAGCCTTGAGTTCTCGGATTTCTTCTTCTAGCTTGAGCCTTCTTTACGTATATGACGTCTCTCTAGCGCCTCCCAAACTTATGGATGGTCTTGGTCGATCTTAGCATCGACCTTTAATTCCTCGATCTTCTCCATCCTTATCTCGCCTCCCAACCAAGTCAACATTCATTTTGGACGATCTCCTCGTCTTTGTGCTTTGGTCGACTTTAGCTCTTCATTGAGGCCTTCACATCTCCTCGGCTTGGGCTAACTCTTTTGAAGACCTTCATTTATATGAAGAAGGCATTCACATTGAGTTTTCTCTTTAGCCAAGGCAGACTTCAGAAGGGCATTCTCCTTCCTCAGGGCCTCTTCCTCGATTCGGCCGAGGACCTCGAGACGAAGACGCCTCGAACACAAAGATCGGCGGCCTATGTTTTTCTAATATTATTTGATCAGTTTTCAGATATATAAGTATGAAGATAAAATCGGAGATAAAGGGGAGAATCGTTTACCTTCGCCAAGTAGCTCATGCCTTCACTGAGTAGATCCCCATTCGAACTATTCCCGAACCGATGATCATCAGTTTCACGAACAAATGTGTTGAACAGTTGGAAGGGAAAATGGGCATTTAATCGGGCCACATTGTTGGGGAGGCCATGGCGTTCTGATCGAATTCGGTAGTTGGTTGTCTTGGAGGAGAAGGCGGAGGTTCATCGCGAACTGGTGAGGAGTCTACGTGTATGGTTTCGGGAGAGGGGGATCGGGCAGGACTGTGTTCAGGGGTTGGCGAAGGTGCAGAAGATGAACCGGGATGGCTGTCTGATGGATGTTTTCTTTTTCGGGATGGAGTGGGGACAGACCCGGTCGGTTCATCGTCAGGTACATGGATTTCTGTGGACGTAGTCAGAGGAGTGACAGCCGAAGAGGTGGGAACTCGGAGCTCTTCGGCAGTCAAGGGGGTTATCTTGGTTCTTATTTTCTTTACACGAAGGACCTTAGCCCGATCGTGCAAAGGAATATCAAGTAGGCTCCTCCTCACCGGGGTAGGTTCGAAGTTGGAGGATTGGGGGTCGGTTGAGAAGGTTGTTTGGGGGTTGCTTCGGGAAGTGTTTCAGGGTCACTTTCAGGGTTTGTTTCTGGTTAGGTGGATTTGGATCGTTTGGTGGATCTTTTTCTTCGGCGAGGTCTGAGGTTTTCTTCGGGTATGTTGGGTTCGTCAGTTTGAGGTTCATCAGTTTGAAGGAAAGAAGTTGGTGGATCGGTGGTAGGGGATTAACCTGGGAAGATTCTTCGGCCGGATGCTCTTCACTTGCATCTCAGCATTCATCCTCATTAAAAATTTTCCGTGTCTCTCACCTCCGAAGTCGGTTTGATCGTGAGACACCGCAAAAACCCATATATCGTAACCTCAGATCACTTATATATCTCGTAAACTATGTTACAAAGTTATTTGAAACTTACATTTGTGGTCATATAGCCAGCTTGTTTGGTCGGAAGTGTGAAACTCCATTCTTTTAGAGGAATCTTCTTCAAAAGTCCGCCATCTCCTCACCCGCCCTTCTGATATGTCTCCAAAGTCGCCAGAGACCCTATCGTAGGTAGTCCACTGGAAGAGAAGAGATCTCGGGTCCCGTGATGAAAAACCACTTCTCATGCCAACCCTTGTTGCTGGAAGGGGTATCCATCAAGGGTCTCCTCTCGAACCTGGTGTTGGGTCGGGGAGACTGCTTGCTCAACATTTTCAAGCCTCGTTCTCAAGACCTACCGACAGAGAAGAGGGTGAAGAAGATGTCAACAGAGGGAGCAATCCCTAGTTCATGGCAGAAAGCAATAAATGTCAGGATGTGGATGTAGGAGTTGGGCACTAACTGGGCGAAGCATACTCCTATGAACCCTAGGAGGGTAATAATAAAGACATGGAGAGGTAGGCGAACCCCCTTTTCCAGGAAAGTGACAGGCATGACGACCCAACCGTTCGGTCACTGGTACATACGTTCTTCAGAAGCAGGGGCCCTTATGGCGTACATGTCAGGAATTTGATAACGAGTCCTGAGCATGCATATCTCAGATTCCGTGACTGAGGAACGGATGTTGGCATGGGGGAACTGTTCCCCGTCCTTGAAGAAGTCTGAGGCAGAGGGGATTAGAGAAGGATTTCCCCCCATGGTTGTTGATTGGGGGTTAGAACTCGAACCCTCTTGGTTAGGGTTTGGGTTGGGAGGAACGATACTGACAGGAGTTGCACGAAGGGGGGAATTTTGGCTAGAGGTTACGGTCACCATTGTTAAGATTCTCGTGAAGCGAGAGAAAGAAGTTTGCAGAGAGGAGAAAGAAAGCTCAAAGGTTCAAATTTCAAATTAGCGAGTAAAACCGCTGAAATTGGTAAAGTTTACCTTTTATCTTGACAAGATACTACAGTAATTGAGGGCGGCACATTTAATTCACTGCAATGATGATGAATGGGAAGAGGTTTCGTCCGTTTTTAGATCTAAATATCTTCACCTATGTGGGCTTGCGTCTATTGGGCTTCCCACTTCTATTCCTGATATCAATTTGGACCAATTTTGATGGATTTTGGTGAGTTTCACTTTGGATCTCTTATGACTTATCATAGTTTGTTATGTCCTGGGCCTATACTATTTATAGTCTTTCATTAAACACCTGCTTAATATAAGACTAGGGGGGTAATGTTGGCCATAATCCTTTTCCTTATTGGGCCAGACTTAATAGGCTCCTCCTTGATCATGTTATGCTTAAGTCCCGGTTGGTCCGAATGGTTTGGGCCAGCCACTTGATCATTTCATTGGGTTCTTTCTCGGTTGGATCCGGTCACTTGGGTCATTTCCATTATTTGGGCTTAATCATTGAATTGGCCCATTATACAAATTGTCACTTAACCCAACTTTGACCAGTAATCATTATACCAAATGACAGTTGACTATTGTGTCGGCCACCTTTCTGCATGGCATTAATGAGGATGGGACTCGGATGACCGTGATGAAAAAGTGGCGGCGGTGTGGAAGTGGGCGCTTACTTTCTACCGAAATGACCTAAGGAAGTGGGGAAAAAGGTGTCAGGAAGTGATGAGTGGCACGGTAAACCGGGAGTGGAGTATGTATGGGGCTAAGATCACATAAGAGGGTAAGTAACACATTCATTATTATTATTCTATCTCTCAGGCATTAGATAATGTTTTTCTCTCCATTGTTGACCTTGTGATCGCCTGTACTGACTCTCACGCCGGAACTATCTCTCGACGGTCAGGTCGTCAAGCTTTTGGTGTTGACCTGTTGAACTGTGCAGGATATTGGACGCGTCTTGGTGATTGGGACGTGGAGAAAGATCTTAACGTTAACAGGAAGATAAGATGCAATTTCAACAGCAGAAAGATAACCATCAAGGCCAGCCTTTGCCATCATAATGTCAAATACATTAAGCTCAAGAAGGGCCCTTAGTACCCCATGGATAACTGAAGAATCAGCTAATTGAACAGCGTACTCTTGATTGATGCCATCCATGATCGATCGATCGATCAATCACTTTTTCCTTGGCATGAAATGCTAATATAAAGAGAAAATATGCCAGAGATAACTAACACTGCTAAATGAGACTTGTTAATTGGCCGAGGGAAACATACCTGACAACTTGCTTGTGGATAAAAAGAAGATGTGTCAGAGATAACAACACTACTAAATGAGGCTTGTTTATAGGTAATTTATCAAATATCAATTCCCTTCATATTTGATATTTTTTAGATGTAACGATACCCTTTTACAAGGCTATTCATAATGTTAGAGCAATAATTTTACTGATAAATTAACAAGTATTGATGGAAGTTTAAAATATTATTAAAATAAATGTAAAAGAACCCCTACATATATATTTTTATTTTAGCAACAAAATTATTATTGATGAGAATAAAATATGTTATGTTTTTATTTTTTAATATTTAATCTTTTAAATTTATTTTGTGTTTAAATACATTTATTATTCTTATATTTTTATATTTTTATATTTTATATACAATTCAAGGGTTTCGTGACTTTTAAAATAATTTGGATACAAATTGAGCATTATTGAAACAAGGGTCCTAGCATTATTGGAAGAAGGGTGCGCAATTCAAGGCTGACCCAATTGGGACATTTAATTCAGCACCAATAAAATTATTCTGGCTCACAGATCATTCATGTCGGTTAATTCAATCTCTATTTTTTTTGTCTCTTTTGTGTCTTTCTACTTAAATTTTGATACTTAATATTTTATTTAACATCAATTAAGTTTAAAATTAAATAAAAAATTAAGTGTCAAAATTTAAGTGGGGAGACACAAGGAGACAGGAGAAATGGGGACATAGTATCTGTGTAAGACCCCAACTTATTATTAATGAAATTTAATTTTCTCTATTTATTATTTTGAAATAGTAAGGGTTGATTTAATTAATGTGGATAGTTAGGGGTAAAATACGCAAATATTTCAAAATAAGCAAGTGGTTATAAAATATTCATTGTTGTTTTAATATTCGTTTGGTAAATGGAATATTAAATGCTTCGTCGGGAATATTCGCATGCACCAAGCCAGCGACCGTGTGTAGGCCCATAACTGTGAAAGCGATTGGATGAAGAAAATAACAAATATAAGTTGTTTAAAAATAACTACAGTAGTTATTCACAGTTAATCTTTATTAAAATACTTTCGGTGGTTAAAACACAAGAAGACACTACGATTGCACCAATTATTGATTCTTACGTAAAGAAGGTACTACTTCAATAATGGTTACGATAATTACTTGCTTCAATATTTTATTGATTTAATAATTGATGCGTTGATATTTTATATTTGTGTTGTTTGATAATTGTCATTACACAATATTTTTTCATTATCGAAGCGATAATATATATTATCCGAATAATATTATTAGATAACATTATTAGCGATGTGCAGAAAGTTACGCTTAAGAAGAGGTTTGGTCATCTAATCAATTACCAAGGTAGAAGGAGAAATTCTTATTGAAAAGTCCCTCTTTCCTTTAACCGCGTGCGGTTGTCGATATTATGATTTTGTAATATTATTTGTGAATAATTAATTATTGATTCATATGATAAGAAAAATATTGATTTTATGTGATATAGATGGAGAAAATTTTTAATGTGACAATTGTTGAAAATTAAATTTTTATCTTTTTCGATAAAATAATTTATTTAAATATATTATTATATTATAATAATATAATAATGGTGATATTTTTACAACGAATGTGGGATATATGAGTATCTGAGGAGGAAGAGTATTTTTTTGTTGCAATAAATATTTAAAACATGTTAAACATGTGGTTGGACCCCCCATTTATTATATTGAAATTTGATTATAAATTTGTAAAATCGCCTGGTTTGTGGATTTCGGTTCAATTTCTGTTTGGAATTCGGAAAAACTTTCTTCCGAAAAGTTGTAGAGAATTGAATTTCCTATAAAAACTCATGAGATTTGAATTTTCTGATAAAAGAGCTATTTATTATGAATTATTGAAGTTCAAGTTTGAAATAATTAATTTTGGGAGTTTTAGTTAATTATTTTGAGAAAAACGTTTTTTGCAACTAAGTTGGCCTCACATGTGATTCAAATGGGCTGAGATCAGTTGTCTAAGGTGGGCTAAAAGAAAATGTGAAAAATATATTAATATTATATTCAATTTTCTACTTTTGGTGTTCTAGCGTTTTCCTATAAATAGGGTCTTGGGTTAGAATTGAAAAACACACCGTAAACCAAGTTTCTCTCTATTTCTCTCTCGATATATTGAGCGTATTCTTGTGAGTATACTTTGAGTATTGTTAGACGGTGCAAGTTCCTTCAAAGACTATACCCTTATTCCAAATTTAAAGTACTAATCTTTCGAGGTAAGAGATGTTATTTTCTTCTCAAATGATATTATTTCTTCAATATCATTATCTTTGAAATATTGGTTGAAACTTTTTATCAAATTTGGAACTTTTTCCATGTGTCAGGTTCTTATTCATGGGTTCTTATTCATGAGTTACTATTCACGAGTTACTATTCACGAAGTTCTTATTCACGAGTACTATTCATGTAAGCGTGAAGATATTTTTTTTGAGAAATTTCTATCTTTTGGTGTCGAGTTACTATTCACGATACTAAGGCACTATTCACGATATCTGACTTATTCAATTTAAAAATAAAATTTCTTCTTTTTGTCCAAAATATCTATTCGGATACTAGCTTTGATTGTATCCATGTTTTGATCATTCTTGAATTTTACACCACTATGATTATTTTTGAGGTATTTTTGAACATGGATAAAACAAAGTCACGAATCCTTAATCCTTAATCCTTGTCATTTTGTTTCATTGGATTCGTTTCTTTAAAAATATTTTTCATCATCCTCGGTCTTAAATGATGATATTATTGAATATCTTTGGCTCAGTAGTGCAAAGATGAATGATTTCTGAATAATATCTTTGGGTATTATTGCAAAGATGAGCGGATGTTTAGATGAACATGACCATTAATGATGAATATCTTTGGCACATGTAGTGCAAAGATGAATATTTGATTCCGGATGTATATTGATTGATGTTACGGGGATAAAAGATAGAGCGATGAACTTTTAAATTCATACATAGAAGATAGTAGTTTGCATTCTCTACTTAACTCTTCTAATGAATTATTATTTCATTGCGAATATTGATTTAAAATTTGTTGTCTATTATATTCTATTAGATTTTTCCTGTTGAAGACTAACGGTAATTTTTTGTATATTATCTTAGTCATATTATTCTTTATCGGGCTAGTTGAGCTCACCCTTTTCCTTTTTGTTCCATTTTTCTTCTCGGGAGGCGAGAATATAAGCGAGTGCGAGTCGGGGTATGGAATGAAGGTTTTAGAAAGAATTGTTTAGTAGTCCTCACCATTTTTGTAAAATAATGTATCAATAAATGTGATGAGGATTTATTTGAGTATAGATATTGTACAGAAGATAATATTTGTATTCAAACTCACGCTTTCTTGTTGTAATAATAAAGTTGTAGTTGTTTACGTACCATGTATCGACAACTCGTAATGGGTGATGTATACCTATTTTTTTGGGCGTCCATACTCTTGGTATCGAGCCATAAAAGAAAAGAGCCCCAGCCTCTGTCTAACGACTTCTGTTGATGGGGATGCACCGCGGCCGCTCTCCGTAGGGGACGCCGATCATGCAAGGGCAAAACCGATAGGTATCAATGTGAGGTCTTGATATAAGTTGGTGTCCAGTCGAGTCACATTGGTATCGTAGAGCTTAGGGATATAATCTCCTAGCGGAGATCGGGGAATAGAACTAGGAGGGAGAGCAGAGTAAATCCTTCGCTAGTGTGTCCTACCTAAGCTTATTTTTTTAGTTGGTCAAGATATAAGGATATTATGTGATATATTGATTTCCTTAATTAACCCTTGTTTTATGACAAGATTTGAGAATGTCGATCGAGAATATTAACAATGGAAATGAGACCGTGGAGACGCCTGTACTCACCAACGAGGAGAACGTCATGCAAGTTTGCAATGTTCATCCCGCGAACAACACCACCGAAAGCGAGATGATGAACGAGGGGATGTTTAGAAGCTTTTTCGGTTCATGCAAAAATCGGGGCGAGGGAGACTCGTGTTCAAAATACTGAGGAGGAAATGATAGAAATTCACGGGTTGTCACAAATGCAAGCGCTTCAAAGAGTTGGGACCACGAAATTTAAGGAAAGCCGATCCGATCACGGCGGAAACATGGGTCAAGAAAATTACCAAGATATTCGATGTCTTGGGATGCGGAGGAAACAGAAGGTTCCATTCGCCACCTTTATGTTCCGTGGCGAAAGCGTACTCTTCGGTGGGAGTCTCAGTAGCGTGTACCCATCCAAATTGCAAGACTCAAGCGTGTCTTGGGAAACGTTTGAAACTATTTAATGACAAATACTTTCACGAAAGTGTTCATCATATAAAGGAAGTGGAGTTCATCGATTAGAGCAAAACAACACGACGGTGTCTCAATGACGAGGCAAAGTTTGCGAGTTATCCGTGTTTGCACCTCATTTGGTGGAGAATGAGGAACGTATGACGCGGATGTTTCTTAAAGGTTTGAAACCCGGCGTACGTCGATATCTCATTTCTCATAAACTTTCTCTATTCGGATGTTGTAAAATGTGGCTCAATTATTAGAGCGAGATAACGAGTACGGTCAACCGAGGACCATAACCGAGGATCGTATTGCGGAGATAGCGATCAACATAATAATGATAACCAAATGGAGAAAGAAACAGACGGACAAAAATGGTAACCACTCTGGTGGTAATCATGGCCATGAAAATAGAAGAAGCGAGTCGGAGGAGATTTTAAAAGAGAAGATTTAACAACGACCATGTGAAGACGCAGCGGTCTTAAAAGAATCGGTTCTAAGGGAGGAGAACGACCACCCATTATATGCTATAAATGCGGAAAGAGGGACATATCACCAAACAAACCGCCCACAACAAATTTCAAGGTATGCTATAATTATGGAAAGGAAGGACATATCGCTCGAGATTATGCGGTGAATGAAACCTAGTTCAATGAGGGGTCGGTGACTCAAAAGATCGTCCCCTGAAAAAGTCAAAGTCAACGATTCGGGAAGAAGCGTTGTTGTGACTAGTCAAAATGCGAGGAACCCAAACGAGGTGATCACGGGTAAGCTATTTATAAATTCTTGCGAAGTTTATACCTTACTTGATCTGGTGCTACCCAATCATTTATCTCTCCCGCTTGTGCTCAACGTTTAAACTTGACTCGGGAGAAATTAGACTTTGACCTATCTGTGGAAACTCCGTTAGGAGAAACTTTCATCACATCCACTGCTTATAAATCTTGTTTTATTCAAGTTGGCACCATTACCTTACCCGTTGACCTTATCTCTTTAAAGATACTTGCTTTTGATGTGATTTTAGGGATTGATTGGTTAACTACTCATCATGCCAAAATTGATTGTTTTCGTAAGGTTGTTAGTTTTCATATTCCTAACCAACCCGTTGTTATGAATTCAAGCAACTAAACCATTAAAATCAATCACCGCATATCTAATCATAAAGCTATTCGTTTATTGAAAAACTACGTCAAGCTTTCTTAGCCCATGTTATGGATTTGAATAAAGACACGTCAAATTTGAATAATATTCCCGTTGTTATTGACTTTTCGGACGTATTTCGAAGAACTTCCCTTGGTCTACCCCCGAGCGTGAAGTTGAATTCTTTATTGATCTTGAACACGATACAAAGCCCATTTCTAAAACCCCATATCGAATGGCTCTATTGAACTTCGAGTTAAAGGTCCAACTACGAATTGTTGGACATCGGTTTCATTCGCCTAGTACATCTCCTCGGGTGCTCCTGCTTATTCGTAAAGAAGAAAGACGGGAGTATGCGACTTTGTATTGACTATCTGGAATTGAACCATGTCACCATCAAGAATAGGTATCCTCTACCTCGTATTGATGACTTGTTTGACCAAATTGCAAGGGGCAAAATTCTTTTCAAAATCGATCTTCGCTCGATATCATAAAGTGAAGATTAACCGAGGATATTCCAAAGACCGCTTTTAGAACTCGGTATGGGCATTATGAATTCTTAGTCATGTCTTTCGGATTGACTAATGCTCCCAATGGCTTTCATGGATATGATGAACCGAGTATTCAAGGAATATTTGGATCGATTCGTTGTTGTTTTTATTGATGACATCCTCATATATTCCAAAAGTCGTGAAGATCATGAGCACCATTTGAAGTTTGGTACTCCAAAGGCTTCGTGAAAACAAACTATATGTGGCGCGCCCCAAAATTAGGTATCGTCACCCATCTTGAGTCGCCACTTACATGGTACATAAATTCAAATACAACTTACTAATATAAGCGTAGGTATACAATCGACATAAACTATGAGTTTGAATACAAATATTGTCTACTAGATATTATACAAACTCAAAAGGAGTCCTCATTACAACTATTATCACACTATTTCACGAATAGTGAGGGACTATTAATGCTATCCTCGGACCATTACTTACGTTCCCAGACTTCGTCCCATTATGTTCTCATTTCACGAGAGAAACGGTGAAAGAAAAGGTGAGCTCAACTAGCCCAAAGAAAAATATTATGACTAAGATAATGCGAGAATAAATTATCATTAGCCTTGAACGATGTTAAACCGATAAAATACAATAGATAACCGGTTTAATCTGCGGTGGAATAAGCAATCCATTAAAAGAGTCAAGTAGAGAATAAAGTCTACTATCTTTTAGGTTTTAAAAGGTTTTCATCAATTTTTATCATTGAGACTCGACAATAAATAAACCACCACATCTAATCATCCACGTACCACGGTCGAGGATTTTCATCAAATTATCAATGGTCATGACTATATCTTAAATCACCCACAGTCATAATCATACCAAAAATTATCCATCAACGCATTACACAGCCACTTTGAGAACTTTTGTCACATCATTTATATCAAGTCATGATTATACCGATTGATCTCTCGGTCATAATCATACTAAGTTCATCTATGCACGTAAGCGAAAGATAACATAATATAACATGAGGATGATGACAATGACATAATAATTCAATAAAACAAATTCAAGAATTATTTAATCCATGAATTATTAACGTCCAATTGTCAACATAATATCTTTGTTTAAGTAGAGTAAAATTCAAGAATGATCGGAAGAATATTTCCATGAGAAGATCTTTGGATGAAACGCAAATATCAAGGATATTCTACTAATTTCATGGAGTATAGAAGTCAAAGTTTTAACCAACCGAGTATAATAAAGAATGGAATAACAAAAGAAATCACCATGCATGCGGTACTTGCATGAGGCGAGTTATTCCAACGAATAATAATAATAACGGAACGGTCGGTGAAATTCACACCAAGCGGGATGTTCAACAGAATAATAAAGATGGAACCCGGATCCGGTGTAAAACACACGATAGGATATTCAACGAGAATGATAAAAAAGGCGGAACCGTGTCCTCCGGTGTAAAACACATGACAGGATGTTCCAACGAGAATAATAAAAAGCGGAACCGGTCCTGTAAAACACACGAGACGTGATGTTCCAATGAATAATAGAAGAATGTCACCAAGTATAGGGTAAAATCACAGTATATCGAGTTATTCAAATGAATAATAAGCAATGGAATAACATAAGGATTTCACCAAGTATAGGGTATGCCAGCGTATCTGGAGGTTATGTATAGGGTATGCCACTTTTACGAGTTATTCAGCGAATAATAGTGAATGGAATAATGAAGTTCTCTTCAAGAAGAAGAATAACACCCTACTACCGTAAAAGAACTGAATATAGAAGTAGTGAAGTAGCGAATACTCTTCTTCTTTCATAATTTTCTCTTTATAAACTTCTCTCTATAATTTCTCTCTCTAGAGTTTCAATGAATTAAATAAGAAAATAATGAAGGAATGAGCTTATTTATATAGAAAATGGAATGCATAAGTAACTAATCCATGAGCGGTCCAGATTGATTTACTTTAATCGACGGTCCATATTTAAAGAAAAATCTTTTAAATAAAATATAATATATTCTATTTATATAAAAACATTTTACTATGCAAACACTATGCAATACTACGCAAAACACTATGCAAAAACACTATGCAACACTATGCATAATAAAATATAATATATTACATTTATAGAATAACTTTAATAAAGTATTCTATTTTATATTAAAAGATGTTTTACATTTATTACGTTAATAATACGAATAAAACAAAACGTCATTATCGCTATAATAATTCATATTATTAATCGACAATAATGGAATCAAACCGAGTGACTTCTCACATAAGCATCGATAATCAATACCGTGTCTTCTTACTATGCAACCACACGTATTCTTTGTACTTTTACTACTGAGTAGTTCAACAAGAACCACGGTAAAACTTCCGCCGTTATTTCAATAAAATATTTTTGTCGTTTTCTCAATCCGAATGATAATTACATTAGGGGTCCACCAATGATTGGTAGTTGTCTTTAATATTCCCTACTAAACCAGAATATTCCCAGAGCCAATCGAATATAATATAACCACTTGCATACTTTGCAAAATTTATAAATACTACCCACAACTATAATATTATCTCAAATTCACACCATAATATTAAAAATTATTTTGACAAAATTTAAATCTTTATTGATAAAATCTGGGTCTCACAATCTCCCTCCTTATGGAATTTAAGCCCTCGAAATTAGAATGCGTACGACTGTATGATAAAGAGATGAGGATACCTTGAATACCTTTATCGTTTAAAAATATTAAATTCATCTTTGAAATCGCCAAAGCTATTCATTAACAATTCATCTTTGCACTTCTGAAAGCTAAAGATATACAAGCAGTAAAACCAATAATGCTAAGACGCGACTTAATAGTATCACGACCACGAATTATCCATGCACCAATCGGCCAAGGATATTCGTGTTTTCAATCTGACTTATGATGATTATACCGAACAATCCACAGTCATAATCATACCAAGTCCATCTATACACGTAAGCCCACGCGAGATGACTTTGAACGCATCCATGAATTAATATTTCATTCTTTGAGACTCGGCTTCAATAATTAATCCACATCATCGAATCATCCACGCTTGACTACGAGGATATTCATTAGTATCACGACCACAAATTATCCATGCACTACGGCCAAGATAATTGTGTTTTTACTTCCGACCACTGATTATGATTATACCCGAACAATCCACTCGTCATAATCATACCAAGTCCATCTATGCACGTAAACCAGCGGATGACTTTGAACACATCCATGAATTAATATTTCATTACGAGACTCATTTCGATAATTAATCCACATCGTCGAATCATCCACCTTTTACTGGTTTGGATATTCATTAGTATCACGACCACAAATTATCCATGCACTACGGCCAAGATAATTGTGTTTTTTACTGTTATGATTATACTTAAACAATCCTGGTCATAATCATACCAAGTCCATCTATGCACGTAAGCCACGATGACTTTGAACACATCCATGAATTAATATTTCATTCTTTGAGACTCATTTCGATAATTAATCCACATCATCGAATCATCCACCTTCTACGGGCCGAGGATATTCATTAGTATTATCACGACCACAAATTATCCATGCACTACTGACCAAAGATAATTGTGTATTCATTTACTGATTTATGATTATACCGAATAATCCGTGGTCATAATCATACCAAAGTCCATCTATACACTACTGAATGAAATGACTTTCAACATAATATAAACATGAGGATAATGATATAAAGAATCAATCAATGAGATAAAGGATAAATATTAAACATTTATAATATAATTTATCCGAGATTCAAGAATATCCCCATGTTATCAATCATTTAATAATCTCATAATCTAATAACATTAATATTATAACAATATTTTAATCACTTCTTAAATTTATAAACAATTTATCTTAATTGTTTACACTTTACCATATAATGCATTTAATCATTCAAAATGTCATACTCGGAAGATATCATCACCAATTATCAAATCCTCATCAAAAAATATGCATATACTCTATATATAGGATTCTACAGCCATAAAATCCTATTTTCAACTTTGTTACTTCACATAACATATTTAACTCATATGTTAAGTAACTAAACTATTTTCATGAAAAATACCAAATCAGTCCCAAAAATATTTCTTTTCTGGGATTTAGCATAATATAGTCCCATGATGAAAATATATTTTTCTCGAATTTTAAAAATTCATTTACTATTTTTCAAAAATCAATTTCTAATTAATTTCTTAAGAAATTAGCTACCTCAAGTTTAACTCCAAAAATTCCCAAATCTTGGCAGGACCTTACACATGTTAACGTGAGCTTCCAGTTTAAATTTCATGGTCATCGGAGTTATAGAACTCCGGTTATAGCGTTTTTCGTCGAAAAAACCTAAATATTGAAATAGTCATAACTTGCTCATTTTAAGTCAGAATGAGCTCATTTTTGGACAGGAGGTACTTTATACCATATACTTTCATGTCCCAAAAGGCCAGAATTTTTCTCATAATTTAAGTGGCCGAAACAGCCTCTCTAAAATCATGGCAGAAGCTTTTTCGGTTTTTGCAGCTTTGCACTCCTTTGCTAAAATCAGTCCACACAAAAATCTACAACACCTTTTCCAGTAATTCCACTTGGATTAGTTAGGTAACTCATAGATCTAACTCTAGGACTTGACCACATTCAAAAATTCAAAATATAATAGGAGATATGGTCAATTTAATTTCATGTTACGTTTTTCACTAAAATCTGATTTTCAACTCTTTGTGATTTCTAAGAAACTTTCATGTTTTTACATACTAAACAACATAACTCATCATAAAACTTACTAATACCACGAATACCCATGATTTTCATTATTCCAATGCTTTTATTATGACTTTCATCATAAACCACGTAAACTGTTCATTTAGTTGAAGAAATATTTGAGGGTTTAAGAAATGGGTTTTTGTCTTTGGGGTCAATACAAAATTCGATTTCACGCTCTAGGGTAGGCTAGAAATCTTCAAGAATACGTCAAGAAATTTATTAATGATAGAAATATCATTCAAAATCACATTTTCTTATCCAAGACTTGGATAGTACGTCACATTGATACCAATTGTGACTTCTATCCCTTAACTTAGATAGCACCTCACAATGATACCTATCAACTTGCCATCTTGATCCACGACGTCGCCTCTGAAAAGTGCGGCGGTGCATTCCACACAAGGAAGTCAACAACGAAAGGATCGGGCTCTTTACTTATTTACTTATGATTAACTTGATATGACAATAATTGACTTTAGTAGTTTGGTTATGAATATAAAAGCTAACAACCTTACGAAAAGAATGATGAGTAGTTAACCAATTGATTCCTAAAATACCATCAAAGGCAAATATTTTCAAAGAGATAATATCGACGGAGTAACGTGAAAGTGTTTATTTGAAACAACAAGATTACTAAACGATTGGAGGTAACGAAGGTTTCTCCCAACGAAGTTTCAACCAATAAGTTAAAGTCTAACTTCTCCTGAGTCAAATTTAAATGTTGAGCATGAAGCAAGCGAGATAAAATAATGGGTAGAACCAAGTATCTAATAAGGTATAGACTTACAAGAAGAATTTATAATTAACTAACCCGTGCTAACCGTTCGGGTTACCCACTTTTGAAAGTCACGAAAAACTTTCTTCCGAAACCACCAGACTTTTGTTTTATGCATGTCCGCCTTTGGTGCCACTATCCCAATTGGACTTGACTTCACTATCGACAAAATCGAGCTAAATGACCTTCTCTTCTTGAAATTTCCACTTCTATTATCTTTGCCATGATTACCACCGAAGTGGTTACCATTCTTAGCATGATAATTTCCCCACGATGGTTATCATTGTTCGATGGCCGTTGCCACCAATATGATTATTATCGTGTTGTTGGTCGTTACCTTTTGTTTGAAATTTGAATCAACACTCTCATGTGCTTCATTGCTTATCTCGGCATTTTTCGGATGCCATTCTCAAACAACATCACAAAACAATGGTTAATTGACATGTAACAAATTATCCCTATATTACGTGAGCCAATTAAATACCAAATAAATTTAGGTAGGTCATACTAGCGAAAAGAATTCCCGTCTCTCCCCTCCTAGTTCTTGTCTCACATCTTAGCGGGGATCATATCCTAAGCTTTGATACCAACCGTGACGCCCCCAAAATTAGGTATCGTCACCCATCTTGAGTCGCCACTTACATGGTACATAAATTCAAATACAACTTACTAATATAAGCGTAGGTGTACAATCGACATAAACTATGAGTTTGAATACAAATATTGTCTACTAGATATTATACAAACTCAAAAGGAGTCCTCATTACAACTATTATCACACTATTTCACGAATAGTGAGGACTATTAATGCTATCCTCGGACCATTACTTCGTTCCCCAGACTAAATCCCGGCTATGTTCTCATTTCACGAAGAGAACGGTGAAAGAAAGGTGAGCTCAACTAGCCCGATGAAATATTATGACTAAGATAATGCGAGAATAAATTATCATTAGCCTTGACAAATGTTAAAGCGATAAAATACAATAGAAACTGACCGGTTTAAGCTGCGGTGAATAATAAGCAATCCATTAAAAGAGTCAAGTAGAGAATAAAATCTACTATCTTTTAGGTTTTAAAAGGTTTTCATCAATTTTTATCATTTGAGACTCGACAATAAATAAACCACCACATCTAATCATCCACGTACCACGGTCGAGGATTTTCATCAAATTATCAATGGTCATGACTATCTTACCGAATCACCCACAGGTCATAATCATACCAAAATTATCCATCAACGCATTACACAACCACTTTGAGAACTTTTGTCACATCATTTATATCAAGTCGTGATTATCTGGAATTGATCTCTGGTCATAATCATACTAAGTTCATCTATGCACGTAAGCGAAAAGATAACATAATATAACATGAGGATGATGACAATGACATAATAATTCAATAAAACAAATTCAAGAATTATTTAATCCATGAATTATTAACGTCCAAATTGTCAACATAATCTTTAGTTTACGTGAGAGTAAAATTCAAGAATGATCGGAAGAATATTTCCATGAGAAGATCTTTGGATGAAACGCAAATATCGAGGATATTCTACTAATTTCATGGAGTATAGAAGTCAAAGTTTTAACCAACCGGGTATAATAAAGAATGGAATAACAAAAGAAATCACCATGCATGCGGTGCTTGCGCGTAGACGAGTTATTCAATGTAATAATAATAACGGAACGAAATTCGGGTGAAATTCACACCAGCAAGCGGGATGTTCAACGAGAATAATAAAGATGGAACCGGATCCGGTGTAAAACACACGATATAGGATATTCAACGAGAATGATAAAGATTTTAACCGGTCGGGTGTAAAACACACACATGACGGGATGTTCCAACGAGAATAATAAAAAGCGGAACCGGTCCTGTAAAACACACGATGGGATGTTCCAATGAATAATAGAAGAATGTCACCAAGTATAGGGTAAATCATGCATATCTGAGTTATTCCAATGAGAATAATAAGCAATGGAATAACATAAGGATTTCACCAAGTATAGGGTATCTGCGTATCACAGTTATGTATAGGGTATGCCACTTTTACGAGGTTATTCAACGTAATAATAGTGAATGGAATAACGAAGTTCTCTTCGAGAAGAAAGAATAACACCCTTTCACCGTAAAAGAACTGAATATAGAAGTAGTGAAGTAGCGAATACTCTTCTTCTTTCTATAATTTTCTCTTATAGCTTCTCTCTATAATTTCTCTCTCAGAGTTTCAATGAATTAAGTAAGAAAATAATGAAGGAATAAGCTTATTTATAGGAAAATGGAATGCATAGTAACTAATCCATGAGCGGTCCAGTTGATTTACTTTAATCGGCGGTCCATATTTAAAGAAAAATCTTTTAAATAAAATATAATATATTCTATTTATATAAAAACATTTTACTATGCAAACCTTTATGCAATACTACGCAAAAACACTATGCAAAAACACTATGCAACACTATGCATAATAAAATATAATATATTCTATTTATAGAATAACTTTAATAAAGTATTCTATTTTATATTAAAAGATGTTTACATTTTATTACGTTAATAATACTGAATAAAACAAAAGCGTCATTATCGCTATAATAATTCATATTATTAATCGTGATAATGGAATCAAACCGAGTGACTTCTCACATAAGCATCGATAATCAATACTGGTGTCTTACTTATGCAACCACACGTATTCTTGTACTTTTACTACTGAAAGTAGTTCAACAATAACCACGGTAAAACTTCCGCCAGTTATTTCAATAAAATATTTTTGTCGTTTTCTCGATCAAATAATAATTACATTATGGGTCCACCAATGATTGAGTAGTTATGCGAATATTCCTACTAAACCGAATATTCCCCACCAATCGAATATAATATAACCACTTGCATACTTTGCAAAATTTATAAATACTACCCACAACTATAATATTATCTCAAATTCACACCATAATATTAAAAATTATTTTGACAAAATTTAAATCTTTATTGATAAAATCTGGGTCTCACTGATATGCCAAATTGAAGAAATCGCGAGTTACGGCTTGAGGAAGTAGCATTCCTTGGGCACGTGGTGTCGAAAATATGGAGTATCTGTTGATCCGTGAAGATTGAAGCAATACTGAAGTTAGGGAACAACCGAAGTCGGTGACTAAAGTCGTAGTTTTTTGGCTTAAATTTGGTTATTATCGGAGATTCGTGGAAGGGTTTTCTCGAATCGCTACTCCATTAACCCAAATTAACTCGGAAGGATACAAAATTTTTGGAGCGAAGAATGCGAGAAGAGTTTCGAAGAGCTTAAGAGGAGACTTATTTCTAAGACTGCTCTAACAATACCATCTGGTTCGGATGGATTTGTTATCTCTGACGATGCTTGAGGCAAAGGGTTAGGATGTGTTCTCATGCAACGTGGGAAAGTCATAGCCTATGCCTCATGACAACTTAAAGAGTATGAGAGGAATTATCCTACTCATGATCTAGAGTTAGCGTGATCGTTCATGCTAAAGATATGGAGGTACTATCTATATGGGGAGAAAGTGGAGATATATTCGGACCATAAAAGCCTTAAATATTTCTTCACTCAAAAAAGAACTCAACATGCGGCATCGACGTTAGCTCGAGCTATTGAAAGACTACGACCACACTATTCATACCATCTTGAAAAAGCGAACGTGGTAGGCGACGCGTTGAGTAGAAGATCATATCACGCGGAAGCGAGTGTGATGATGTCAAGTATACGACAGAGCCAACTTTAATAGAAAAAGTTAAGGTTGCTTAAGCCATCAGGCAGGAGGTGATGCGTATGAAGAATAAAGTACAAAAGGAGCTATTCCTAAGCGAGAATTGATGAAGAAGGAATACTTGAGTCCACTCTAGACTTTGTATTCTAAACGACTCGATTTGAAGTACAAGATTATGATGGAGGCACACAATACACCATTTGCAATCCATCCTAGAAGTACTAAAATGTATCGTGATCTTCGACATACATTTTGGTGGAACAATATGAAGAGAGAGATTGCAAAGTTTATCTCAATGTGTTTAACTTGTCAACGTGTAAAAGCGCGAAGCATCCGGTACCTAAGGGTCCGTTGCAACCACTTGAGATTTCGAAATGGAAGTGGGAACACATTACCATGGATTTAGATTCTGGGTCTTCCTACGGTTTCTCGGGCATCAATGCTATTTTGGGTTATTGTTGATAGATTAACCAAGTCTGCTTTCATTTCTTGCCGACACGGAGACTTATTCACTTGAACGCTCTTCTTTAGTATATGCGTGAATGAGATTGTGAGGTTGCATGGCATGCACTGTATCCATAGTTTTGGATCGTGACCCAAGATTCACTTCAAGATTTTGGGTTAGCTTGCAAAAAGCTATGGGCACGCAGATTCTGATTGATTCGGCATACTATCCTCAAACAGACGAACAATCGAAAAGGACTATTCAAACTCTTGAAGATTTATTAAGACTCGTGTCCTGACTTCAAGGCGGTTGGGATAAGTATTTACCATTGGTGGAATTCTCCTAACAACAAGCAGTTATCGAGCAAGTATAGGTGTAGCTCCATTTGAAGCATTATATGGACGAAAGTGTCGCTTCCAAGATATGTTGGGATGAGGTGGGTGAAGCAACACTTTGTTGGGACCGAGTTTGAATGCGTATGACTACTGGAAAAAGATCCAAATGATTCGACAACGATATCTGAATGGCACAAGATCGACAAAAGAGTTATCGCGGATCTTCATCGAAAGGGCGTGGAATTTAGTGTAGGGGATCATGTATTGTTGCAAGTTGCTCCGTGGAAGGAGTTACAAGATTTGGGAAGAGAGAAAAGCTCGATCCACGATTTATTGGTCCATTTCAAATTCTTGACCGAGTAAGAAATGTAGCCTATAGACTCGCGTTACCTCCGAGTATGTATCGTGTTCATAATGTGTTTCACATATCTGTATTTTGTAAATATGTGAAAGACCCGAACCACGTTATAGAGTTAGAACCGACGAGATAGCCAAAGACTTAACGTGTGAGGAGGTACTGTCGAAGATCTTGGATAGGAAGGAGCATGTCCTACGCCATGAAAGGTCATACCACAAGTTAAAGTTTTGTGGAGGAATCATGTTATAGAGGAAATGACACAGGAATTGGAAAGCGGAAATGAAAGCGAGGTATCCTCATCTTTTGAAACACACACCGTACGTCGTCGTCGATTTCGAGGACGAAATTTCATAAGGAGGGAGGTTGTAAGACCCCAACTTATTATTAATGAAATTTAATTTTCTCATTTATTATTTTGAAATAGTAAGGGTTGATTTGATTAATGTGGATAGTTAGGGGTAAAATCGCAAATATTTCAAAATAAGCAGTGGTTATAAAATATTCATTGTTGTCGGGAATATTCGTTTGGTCGTGGAATATTAGTTTGGTCGTGGAATATTAAATCTTGTCGGGAATATTAAATGCGGCAGTAGTAGCACCATAATATGTGGGCCCCATAACGAAAAAGCGATTGGATAAAGAAAGCGACAAATATAAGTTGTTTAAAAATAACGGTGTAGTTATTCAGATTAATCTTGTTAAAATACTCGGTGGTTAAAACACGATGTAGCACACCAGTATTGCACCAATTATTGATTCTTACGTAAGAAGACACTACTCAATAATGGTTACGATAATTCTTGTTCAATATTTTATTGATTTAATAATTGATGCGTTGATATTTTGTATTCTTTGTTGTTTGATAATTGTCATTACGATTATTTTTCATTATCGAAGCGATAATTCATACTATCTGAATAATATTATTAGATAACATTATTGGCAATGTCTAGAAAGTTACATCTAAGGAGAGGTTTGGTCACTAAATTGCGCCAAGTAAGGAGAAATTCTTATTGGAAAACCCCTTTCCTCTAAGAATCTACCTCGTTTGTCGATATTGTGATTTTGTAATATTATTTGTGAATAATTAATTATTGATTCATATGATAAGGAAAATATTGATTTTATGTGGATATAGATGGAGAAAATTTTAATGTGACAATTGTTGAAAATTGAAATTTTATCTTTTTACGATAAAATAATTTATTTAAATATATTATTATATTATAATAATATAATAATGGTGATATTTTTACAACAAATGTGGGATATATGAGTATCTGAGGAGGAAGAGTATTTTTGTTGTAATAAATATTTAAAACATGTTAAACATGTCAATTGGACCCCATTTATTGATCGAAATTTGATTATAGCACAATAAAATCGCTTGGTTTGTGGATTTGATCAATTTATGTTTGGAATTCGGAAAAACTTTCTTCTGAAAAGTTGTAGAGAATTGAATTTCCTATAAAAACTCATGAGATTTGAATTTTCTGATAAAAGGGCTATTTATTATGAATTATTGAAGTTTGAAGTTAAAATAATTAATTTTTAGGAGTTTTAGTTAATTATTTTGAGAAAAACGTTTTTTGCAACTAAGTTGGCCTCACATGTGATTCAAATGGGCTGAGATTAGTTGTCTAAGGTGGGCTAAAGAAAATGTGAAAATATATTAATATTATATTCAATTTTCTACTTTTGGTGTTCTAGCATTTTCCTATAAATAGGGTCTTGGGTTAGAATTGAAAAACACACCGAAACTAAAGTTTCTCTCTATTTCTCTCTCGATATATTGAGTATTCTTGTGAGTATACTTTGAGTATTGTTAGATGGTGCAAGTTCCTTGACCTATATATTTAGATATTCCAAATTTAAGTCTTAATCTTTCGAGTAAAGGGGTGTTATTTTCTTCTCGAATGATATTATTTCTTGATATCATTATCTTTGAAATATTGGTTGAAACTTTTATCAAATTTGGAACTTTTCCATGTATGGGGTTACTATTCATGAGTTCTTATTCATGAGTTCTTATTCACGATTCTTATTTCATGAGTTCTTATTCACGAGTCTTATTAAGCGTAAGCGTGAAGATGTTTTTTTTTGGGAAATTTCTAACTTTTGGTGTCGAGTTACTATTCACGTATCTGGCACTATTCAATCAAAAATGAAATTTCTTCTTTTTGTCCAAAATATCTATTACGGATACTAGCTTTGATTGTATCCATGTTTTGATCATTCTTGAATTTTACACCACTATGATTATTTTTGAGGTATTTTTTGAACATGGATAAAACAAAGTACGAATCCTTAATCCTTAATCCTTGTCATTTTGTTTCAATTTGGATTCGTTTCTTTAAAAATATTTTCATCATCCTCGATCTTAAATGATGATATTATTGAATATCTTTGGCTGTAGTGCAGATGAATGATTTCTGAAGAATATCTTTGGTAGTAGTGCAAAGATGAGCAGTGTTTAGATGAACATGACCAATGATGAATATCTTTGGCTGTAGTGCAAAGATGAATATTTGATTCGGATGTATATTGATTGATGTTACGAGGGATAAAAGATGAGCGATGAACTTTTAAATTCATACATAGAAGATAGTAGTTTGCATTCTCTACTTAACTCTTCTAATGAATTATTATTTCATTGCGAATATTGATTTAAAATTTGTTGTCTATTGTATTACTATTAGATTTTTCTGTTGAAGACTAACGGTAATTTGTTGTATATTATCTTAGTCATAATATTCTTTCTTGGGCCAGTTGAGCTCACCCTTTTCCTTTTGTTCTATTTTTTCTTCTCGGGAGAGGCGAGAATATAGCGAGTGCAGTGGGGTATGGAATGAAGGTTTTAGAAAAGAATTGTTTAGTAGTCCTCACCATTTTGTAAAATAATGTATCAATAAATGTGATGAGAATTTATTTGAGTATAGATATTATCTGAGAAGATAATATTTGTATTCAAACTCACGATTTCTTGTTGTAATAATAAAGTTGTAGTTGTTTACATGCCATGTATTGACAACTCAGAATGGGTGATGTATACCTATTTTGGGGGTGTCACAATCTGCACTCTAATTCAGCATGCATGTATGGGAAGAATAAATTAAAATTCATGTGGGCCATGTTACATACTTCCTCCCTCTCTTAATGTAAATAGTTTTAGAGTTGTGCATAAGTATTAAAGAAATAATTATATAACATTAAATATAATATTAATTGTCTATATTGTCCTTATATTAGAAAAAAAAAGTGTTATTTATTGGACAAAAAATAGTAAGAGAACCAAATTTATGTATTTAATATTTTGGATAATATTGAAAACTAAACAATTAATACTTACTTGAAATTCTCAAACGACTATTAAGGGACAAAAATACTTTTCTAAAACGACAAAACACTTCTTTAAAACGACTTAGAGCATCTCCAACAGTAGTAGTAAAAAAAACTCTGCAAATTGAAATTTGTTGACCTAAGTGGCATTTTGAAGAGTATTATTTACTATTTCAATATTTTGTGCTTCAACAGTCTATTCAATTCAATTAATGCAATAATTGATAACATTTGAAATAATTAATAACATTCATTTTTTAAAAAGATAACATTTTGGAAAATAAACTATATTTAAAAATTAATATTTAATTAAAACTAAATTTTAATCCAAGAATTTTTTGTTGACGATGACGATAGTACAATTTTAGAGGGCAATGAATTAATTTCTAATGTTTTCTTTTTCCTCTTTGCTTGATGATGCATGTGTTATTTTTTGTTTTGCTTGATGATGTGTATGCTCTTTTCTGTTGTATTATTTTCTCTTGTCTTTATCTTTCTGTGTATTGTTTTATTCTTTTTTTTTAATGAAAAACAAGTTTATATTATCATGTTAGCATTGCAAATATGAATAACCCCAAGCAAACTTGATTATCCAAGGTCATTGGATAAAATTTTAATTCATGTGATTATCTAGAGAGTTATAATTAATGTGACTATCCAAATGGTAATCAAAATAATACTTTATACAATATTATAAATAAATAAATAAAAAGGGATGATATTAAATTTTAAAATGAGTTGTACATCAAACCCGTCAAGCGAAATAAATATTTTAAACCATTTTTATATGATTTTGATTCTCCTAAAATAAAATAAATGTTTTGAAGAGGCAAGATCAACTTACCAGTTTTGAACAGAAACTTAGAGAATGAGGTTGCAGATTTGATGACTAAAATTGAA
This sequence comes from Panax quinquefolius, assembly GCA_020205615.1. Taxonomy (NCBI): domain Eukaryota; kingdom Viridiplantae; phylum Streptophyta; class Magnoliopsida; order Apiales; family Araliaceae; genus Panax; species Panax quinquefolius. Next base: position 2,146,165 of record CM035160.1, on the reverse strand, counting down.
AATGCTATTGGAGATAAATTTTTTTAATGTTGTTTCCCTATTTGAATATATATCAGAGTGATTAAAAAAATTATTGAAGATGCTCTTATATTAGGGTTTGGGAAGCGATCAAATTGCACCTATTGGCCAGAGATCTTAGTCAGGTTGCACCCTTTTTTTTTACCACAATTATGAGAATAATAAATAAAAAATAATAGAACAAGTTTGAACAAAAAATTACTATATTATTTTTTATTTATTATTCTCATAATCATAATAAAAAAAAATAAAAATAATTACCGGACATACGGTCTTATCAATAGGTGCACTGTCTCCCCCTTATATTAAGGGATGGAGGGAGTACTTAATATTCATGCCAGCCAATTCACACGGATTCTTTAATTTTAATTGGAAGAGGGTTGTTTCATATGGCATATTAGAAACTATTCCCTCCATTCTTTAATATATAGGTCGTTTTAGAATTGTGTACAAATATTAAAGAAATGATTGTATAGCATTAACTATAATATCAATTGGTTATATTACTCTTGTATTGAAAGAAGAGATTGTTATTTATTAGACAGAAAATAGTAAGATAACTAAAGTTACATTTAATACTTGGAGTAATATTGGAAACTAAGCAATTAATATTTACTTGAAATTCTAAAACGATTTATATTAAAAAACAAAAATATTTCTCTAAAACGACTTATATTAAAGAACGGAGAGAATAATATGATTACATGGCATATTCAATTTTCACGAATTCCTAGCAGTCGAATGATTCAATAATTGATGCCCGAATATGGAATTTCAGCGGATTCACCTTAGCTTCACGCGGTAGAATAATTTCCGAACGCGACAAGGAAAACAAAAGTAAGTAGATTCTAAAAGATTAGTTTTTAATACTAATGTAATTAAGATTTATTTAGTTAGGATTTTTTAATTTTAAATTGGATAGTTTTGTAATTTATTTCTTTTATTATTATGATTACTTTTGAGTAGTATAAGTTGTATAACTAAGGAATAAAGTTGATGTAATTGACATTCATTTAATTAATAAAATTATTGTCTACAATTTTCTCTGTATTATTCTTTGGTGATTTCATAGTCACGTGAACTTCTGTATTATTCTTTGGTGATTTCATTGTCATGTGGGGCTAAACTCTTGTTCTTGGTTTAAGGAGACGGAAATCTCATATTATTACACTGTGAGATTTAATTGATTTTAATTGTTCAATTTAAATTTTTAGTATTGATTATTCTTCTACACTTAATATTTATGGTTGATATGTTTAATTGTTTGGATGCATACTAGTTTATTATAACTGCTAAATTAGATCTCAAATCCGTAATTGTTTGGTCACTCTAATTTGTGAAGCAACTAAGGTTAATAATTTAGATCATGAGATTATTATATCTTAGGAAAAATAATCAACTAAATTAAATAAATATAACCGCGTGCGCTTGTGTTGTTTAATTTCATCGGTTTTTCTCTCTTAAAATTACTTTTAGATTAAACTTTCAGCGTTTGTCTAGAGTTGTTTAAGAGTTACGGTTATTTAGATCGTTTGTTTCTATCTAACTAAAATTAAGGAAAAACGCGAAAGTAATTCGAACAATGAATATTCAAGATATTAATTGATTATGCTTGAGTCAATGACACTGTAAAGTTTTGAGGTGAAAGTTGACTTAATTCAAAGTTCGTTTTCTTAATTTATTTAGTTAGATTATTTTACGTTATTTAATTATTTAATCAACAACACTCAAAACCCCGAATTTGATTCACAAAACATAAAACTATACTAATCATTCTCTGTGGGGTCAACTATTGCTTGCAATACTATATAATTATTATTCATAATGAGATTTTATTTTTGGTTACATGCGATGGCACGCCAATTACTCTAACATTATCAACAACATTTATAAAAAAAAAAATCATTAATATTCTTAAATCCAGACGATGTCATATCTTTTTTTTTTGTTAATTTGAGACACACCTTTCTTGACCACTATTAATGATTGAACTCCAAATCTCATAGTTAATATGAGTTGGGTCATATCACTCGGGCAAAAGGTTGAGATGTCATATCTCTGTGCTTAGTTTCTAAACAGATAAATAGGCTCATTGAGAAAAATATGGAGCCCATTACAGGTCCATATAGATAGAGTGAGTACCAGATAGCCCATCACCGCTTTATTGGGCCCTCGGCAAATGCTCCGTTTAAAGCATTCGGGTTCGATGAATACCATACGCTACCGTGCTTCGAATTTCTCAACTCGTCTCTGTATCGAAAGGAGAAACTAATCCAATTTTCATGGCTGCAATGGAAACTCAACCAGATGAGCAAATCTCTGGTTCCTTTGTTTGCTGCGTTTGCCTGTAATTTTCCCTTATAATTGTTTAGAAACCTCTTCTCTTTTGAGCATGTTTGTATACGTCTCAGATATAGTATTGTAATTTGTTATTTAATTAAAAGTTTCACTTCTTTTCGGAGCTTATATTGACCTAATTGTTTGTGATTAGGTAGGTTATGAATTTATCTTCTCGCTGATTTTAAGTTCATTCTTTCAAAAATTTCATTATGTCCTATTCACAGAATTTGGGAGGAATTTTGTTGATTTGCATATTTAGAATTCACTTTAAACTCAAAAAATATTGTTCTATTATTAATCTGACTAGTTATTGAACATAAAAAAGCAATCTTTGTAGCTCGCCTTAATGGGTATTAAAGGTTTTTAGAGCATCTCCAGCAGGCCGGTAACGAACTAATCCTAAACTAAATATAGTCTAGCAAAACGACTATATGAAGGAATCAAATCTGGTGGACTATAATTTTTAATATATTTAAAGGGGGATTCTGAAGAAGAAAGAAGGAGACGAAGCGGCTGAAGAAGAAGCAAGAGGAAGATGAGAAGGGTTTAATAAAAAAAGTAACAAATAGAAATTGAAAAATCTATAAATATGCACAATAATTTAATATATTTTACTATCTCTCAATCAACTACTTCAACCTTTAACAATTGTAAATATTTTGTTAATAATAATTTGTATTTTTTATTATATTTGATTTAAATTTTTTTATTGATAATATCTTTTTAATTTATTTTTTAGATGGAAAATGTCCTCCGATGTATTATATTACTTTTTATTATATTTGAGTTTTTTGAATTCATTGATTATTTTAATCTTTTTATATTATAATCTGCTTGGATAGTCATATGATAATCAATCTATTTAGAATGATGGAAGACTAAAGAACATCCGATGATGTCATATGGACAAAATATAGTCCAGCAGATAGTCCATCTGCTGGAGATGCCAGGTAAAAAAGTGTAACAATTAAATCAAAAACAAATTTCAACTTCACTAATCAACATTATTAGAATCTCTAAGATTAGAATAAATGCACACCTTCCAAATGTAATTTTGGTGGGATTTCGTTTAATTAGTTTTCTTAAGAGTGGTAGGGGTAGTAAGTTCTCGGAGCAAATTTTGTTAGGATATTTAAGTTGTTCGGTTAGTTTACTTCCACATTCAAGCTGTTATTGCAGAATATGAGATTTCTTATTTCGGATGAGTTTTTGTTTAGAGTACAATGGTTTTTTAGTTTGATTTAAACGAAGGAGAAAAAACCTACAGCAAAGGACATTTTTCTTTTAAATAAATAAATAAATAGAAAAATGAGAAGGAAAGAAGAAATCCTGATCCTCTGTTATCAAAGTGTAGCTGCTGCTTATGCAGCAGATGTCCCAGTTGTAGAGTTCTAGTAACTTTGGTGACACCACTGTTTATAACTGCAGAACGGCAATGTGGTTCTTATCGTCTATAAATCTAAATCTTTTGTTGACCCTCTCGCTATCGAAGCCCTACATTTTTCATCCTGTAGTACATTCTTTTGACATTAACGGGATGCAATATGGACTTTTGGCATATTACGTTAAAGATGTCATCTTTGTGTTATGATGGAAAGCATGTTCTTGTTTATTGTTTAAATAATAGCAACTTGACTTGAAAAGTTTATTATGAAAACTCTTGTGCATTTGTGCTTGCTTTGCAATATGAAAAGTTGAATTGGATTTTGAAGCTTAATCATTATTAATTACTAAACTTCGAAAAAGCAGGATATGTGTGTATGTGTGCTTGTTAAGGGACATAATTGCAATTGTTTCTTAGAGGCTGTGGATTGGTTCTGTTGTTTTTCTTTTCCTTTCTGAATAGCAGCTTCATGAAATTATTGACATATTCTTGTAATTGGTCATGAGCTTTCTGAAGTAAAGTTTCATTGTTTTTGCTTATTGCAGAGATCTCCTATACAAGCCTATTGTTCTGGGTAAGATTTTACTAGGCAAGGATTTATAACTGTTTGGTACAGTCTAATAAATTATTTCTATTTGCAGCTTGTGGCCATGTTTCCTGTTTTTGGTGTGTCCATAAATCCATGAATGGTCTTCGGGAGTCTCATTGTCCAATATGTAGGAATCCATATCATTATTTTCCCAATATATGTCAGATGCTTCATTTCTTACTTTTGAAGATCTATCCCACTACCTATAAGAGAAGGGAAACTCAAACACTAGGTAATCACTTCTTTTCTATCAGTCACTTCATGTAATTAGTCTTCAACAAGTTTTCCAGTAAAATCTATGATTTGACGACAATGTTGTTTTTGCGTGCCTTAGAGTGTGAGAGGGCCAACGACTGCTTCTCGCCAGAGCTTAATGATCTTGTATGTCCATCACATAATAATGACAAATTGAATCGTCTAGGTGATATGGGCCAATCGTCCCTGACAAATTCTAAAGCACATTTGTCTTCATATCCCTGTTCCTTCGAAGATGGGGAAGGTTGTGCAAATATGGAACAGGTTAAGCTCTCTCCATCATTTCAAGGGATTGACGGAAACCACCCAAATGAAAATTCTCCTGGAGGTTTTGAGGTGAATAGTAACCTTGCTGTCAAAGAAAACAAGTCGGAGGGAAATTCTATTGAAACTCACGTGCAGGTTTCAATTGCTGATATGCTCTGTGTTGCATGCAAGGAACTGCTATTTCGACCACTTGTTCTTAATTGCGGCCACGGTAAACTTCTGCATGTTTTTACAGTTATGTGTTTTGGCTTTATCATCTGTGCTTACAAAATTTCAGTTACAAATTTGTAACATTTTTTTGGGGAAACAAATGGTTCAGTATATTGTGAGACTTGCATCTGCATCCCAGCAAATGAAACACTTCAATGTCAAGTTTGTCAAAGTTTACATCCAAGTGGGTTCCCGAAGGTCTGTTTGGAGCTTCATCATTTTCTGGAGGGCCAATTTCCTATAGAATATGCACAACGGACAGTCAAGACTCAGATCAAAGAAGTTGACTTTCAGCAAGAGACTTCAACTACGCGTAAGTTTCAATGGTTCGTCTCTTTCATTCATAGTTGTAGTTTTGTTGTTTGGATTACTATTTAAGCATGGGTTACTAGCATAGATGCTGGCTGTTTGTCTGCAGAATAGGTTACTTGGAATTAAACCCATTGCTTATTTTGGTTGCTGTTTTTCATTTATTTTTCCTTTTTTATAATTAATTTTCAACTTTATTATGAAACACTGAAGGAATAAACAGGCACACAAACATATCCCAGAGTTCCATTAAATATAAAGTGCACTTTTTCTCTCAATCTCCTTAATCAACTGAAGTCAACAATGCCTTTTACCCCAAATTAGTTGGGTTAGACTGAAAATGAATCCATATGAAAGCGTAAAAGTATAAAGACGGGGTAAAAATAAAGATAAAACAGATGAAAATGAAAAAAATAAGAATATTAATAGAAATAAAAGCAATAGAAATACATGACAATAAATAAAAATATCCACTCATATATAAAAATACATACAACAAATATATAAAAAGCTAATAGACAACAACAAAAAAGCAAGGGAGGGAAAAGAGAGAGAAAAACAAAACAAAAAGATGTAAACACCCTACTCGACTTTTATGCAGATTGCATTCCCTTAACCTGCTCCTAGCACAAGACATTTTCTCAGTTATATTTCATTATTGCCCGTCTCTTTGTACCACTTTAAGTAATTACCACAAAGCACACAAGTATCTTCTTGAATCTTTCCCCACTGTTTTAGTTCGTTCCAAGTAGATTAGTCTATGCCTGCAATTTAACCATAAGATGAATGACCATTTAGGAATATTATCTGCATATCAAACTATATAATGTAAAGTGAAAGCTCAATAAGCTAATATGCTGCAGTCTGCAGATTGATTTCATGGCCTACTTCTGAACTTGTTTGAATATGGATGCATAGAGAAAAGTTAACAGGATGATTAGGGGCTTCAATTGTTGCATAGGTCTTCCTAGAGTGTCATTTGCAAAGAAAACTAAGAAGATATTTACAGTTCTTCACCTAAATGATGGTTCCTGATAAGCTCTGTTATTGCATTATAACCTTGTTGGAGACTGAATCATAATTCTCTTTCTCTTTGCCTTTATGTGTGCATCTGTGTTTTTTTTGTATATGAAAGAGAGAGAGAGAGAGAAATGATCATTGGATCTAGTTCCACCACTGTCAAGTAAATCTTTACGCCTTGTGCGCTTTCATTTGTCATGTTATATGTGCTTTCAGGTTCAGCAGAAGCTGGTAAGGAAGGTGTCCACTTCTCATTTCCATCAGAAGAAAATTTTTGGCCATCGTGGGGTGACCACAACTTAAACGTTCATTTTGGAGTTGGTTGTGATTTTTGCGGGGTAAATCCATGTAATCCTATTTTATTTTAACCTTTTCTTCTCATGGTTCATAATTATGCCTGTGGTTCGAGTAGAGCACAACCTTTTGTCAGCAATTCATGGTCAATTATGTTTCCATTATTTTTCAGTGTACTTCATATACATAACCAATCCTTTATTTTCAATATTTATAACCGAAATAGCGGAGCTGATCTCGCAATGTCTGTCTCGTCGGATAGGGCATCAATTCCCTATATATATATATATATATATATATATATATATATATATATATATATATATATATAGGGAGGGTATATTAATAATAAATTATGGTTATCAAGTTATCAAGTCGTCACTTAAGCGACGACTAGTCGGCGACTAGTTGTCTAGTCGCTACTGGAGGTGCAAGTCCTGCAACTTGAACATTTAGTTGCGGCCAAGTCGTGCGACTTGAACAGTTAGTTGTGGCCAAGTCGTGTGACTTGAACAGTTAGTCGTTGCTTAGTCGGTTCAAATCAACATTTACCCGACTTGGGAACAAACTCAAATTTAATTTATCCAACTCAATTCCAAATTCTAATTGTTCCATAACCCATTAACCCACCCAATTAAAGATATCTAAATGGGGGATAATTCATGTGTCAAAAGTTATGATATGAGCAAAGATTCTAATAGGTGTTTAATTAATTTTTATCATCAATAATATTTAATAGTTTTGATTTTGAAATTGTAATTTTTATGTTAATTGTAATTTGAAAATTTATACATGTATATGTGTGTATAAAATGAGTATTGTAAATAATTTGTTGCTACGACTAGTCAGGTGACTAGTCACTTAAGCAGTCAGCCATCGACTCGTTTCGATTAATGACTTAACAACTATGGTGTGTGCGAGACTGGTCAGGCATGAACCTTCTGTATCTGATGGACTGAGTGATTGTTTGTTCTTGCAGTACAAATTACTTTCTAAATTTCATTGACATATAATACTATGTGCTAAGATAACACCTTGATTCATTGCTGCAGATGTATCCAATAACCGGAAGCAGATATAAATGCAAAGATTGTGTCGAGGCTATAGGCTTTGACCTTTGTGGAGAATGTTACAATACTAGGTCCAAGCTACCTGGCAGGTTTAATCAGCAGCATACCCCGGAACATAGGTTTGAAATTGTGCGATCAAATTCCGTACGTAGTATGCTTTTGAGGCTGATAAGGGGACAGGTAGAGGATGGTTCTGCTGCGCCTAATCTTCCCAACAACGATGTAGAAAATCCAGAAAATGTTGTTCCTCCTGTTGATGATGCTCAGCAGAGTGCCGAAAACGGATTGGTAGCCCCTGATACCCCAACAAGTCTTGTAGAGGATCAAAGTGACGAGCAGTTGCCCACCCTATGAAATGGAATAGGCGAAACTCTGGACATTTGTGTCTGAGCATTGCCATTGTTGATTGTGTTGTAGCTTTGCACAACAATATGGCAATCTAGCAATGTTGTGTACATTCTGGTCCTAGTGTGACGATTGAATTTATCTTATGGTGATTTATGCCTTGAGGATTTGGACCAAAACAAATGTGTCTCGATGCCTAAGAATTTCCTTCTAGGTCCACATTCTGCTTCTGTCAGGAATTACATGAAAGGGTTTAATGCAGCTCTCTTTACTGTAAAGCTTTCAAGTTTTTTTGTTATGTATGATGATTCTTTTTCTATATTTACTATGTAATATATAATATATATACAGCTTATGACTGCATTCAAGGCTTTTGTCTAGTGTTGCATGTCAATAATGATTTGAACCTTCAAATGAAATGTCCAGAATTCACTCCACTGGAAGGTTGAAACGGGGCACTTTAGAAGAGTGTATTTTTATAATTTATCAATTGTTTATTTAACATGGTTCAAATTGAGAGATTTATTATTGTAATTTCATATATGATGATGGTGCCGTGCCTGTTATGATTATGATGAATATTGAGAGATACTAGTACTTGTTAATATTTCTTTGCCGATTCACATCACAGCCACAGAGCAGGGGTAGAAAAGGCGGGAGGACTTGAAAGCATAATCTGAAAGTAGTTAAATATGTGGGCGGGAAGTCCGTCTGTCCGTGCACAAGTCATGATTGGCTCAGTAATCAATTGTACGTACATATATGTACGGCTTTGTTTTACTGTGTATATATATATATATATTAGGGTTAAGTTCAGATCAACACCTGGGGTTTTGGCGATTTTTTACTTAACCATCTATAGTCAGTAAAGCTACATTTAAACACCCGATTTTTTGAGTTAAAGTGAAAACGTGCTTTCCGTCTTCACTCCATTATTTGAGTTGGCTAATGACTTAATTATCCTCCATGTTTACAGGCAAGAGAACAGATAATACAAAGCTTCCATTTTCCTTCTCAATCAAAAACCGACCTCTCTCTCTCTCTCATCACCACGTGCTAAGATCTATAGGGAGGAGGATGAGTTGGGATATGGATTTCCACCGCCTCCATCTATGTAATCTTACACTGTGCCGCTACTATCCAATTCTTCTTTCTTTTACATTTTTGAAGCTAAAAAGATGGATAAGTTCACCCATTACGAGAATTCAAGAGCTATAACATCTGCACTTCTCCTTTTCTCTCTCTTATCTACACTAGTTTGTTGGGTTTGATTTTTAAAATATTTTTTGAAAAACAAAAACTTCAGATCTGGTGCATTTAAGGAGGAAGATGGATGGTGGGTTAGTAACTAGTTAACCCATAACTGACTGTGAAGAAGATGATGATGGTTTGAAACAAAAATCGGGTATGTTCTTCTGTCTTCCCCCCTCCCTCCCTCCCTCCGATTGCAGATCTCAACCCTCTCAGGAGCTAGAAGAGCAAGAATCGGGTATATCATTTTGTGTGTACACACCATATCTTCTGGGCATACGTAGAGATCTGTATATTCATGTGTGAATTTTTTTTGAGACTATTTGAGAGGGTCTCTTTTCTATTTTAATTGTTAATTTCTTTTAGTTTAATTGTTAATTTGGGTGAATTAATCTTGGTCTGAAGTCGGATTTGACTATTGTTTATGTGTTCAGTAGAATTTTGAATAGCATAATCTTGTATAGCTGTCTGAGATATGATTTTTTTTGTCTCAATATTTATATTATTTGTTAGAGTACAATTTTAATTAATTTCATATTCGCTTGTTGTTCTACTTCCCTTTTATGTTTCTCTGATTGGATTGGGAACTTTGAAATTTTTGGTCATCTATGTATACCTTTACTTTTCTGCTATAGAAGCTGCAGATTTGCTACAAAAGTTATCATTGGATTCTCAGACCAAGACTTTAGAAATTCCAGAGCCCACTAAGAATTTCCTTTTGCAGAAAAAAAGGGTATATATTCTCCTAAATATGAAAACACAAATGTAAATCTGTGTTCAATATCTGAAAACACTTTAAAGATTTGAATGGAAGGAGGATATATGTTCTAATGAGAGATTTCTGTGTATTTCTCTCTTCTTTTCAGTTTGGGTGTTTAATGTTTCCATAAATAATGGAGGAGTTCAGAAATTAATTTCATTCGTTGGAAGAAGGGGGTATTTAAGACATTTACCAATCTTTTTTGACATTTACAGTCTCTTTTCACGCGTTTTTAGCATCTGACGTACACGCACAGTTAAGTTGGATGGAACATGTGACGTTTTCACTTTAACTCAAAAGGTTGGGTGTTTAAATGTAACTTTACTGACTACAGATGGTTAAGTGAAAAACCGTCCAAACCCTAGGTGGTCATCTGAATTTAACCTTATATATTATAGTGGAGTAGTAGTATTTACCTAGCAGTAATAATTTAACTCCCTTTACTTTACCAGGTGTTAAAAGTAGGGATGGTTAGTTAGTAAGAGTTGCGCATTAGGTAGCTTATTTGGTATGTTAAATGGTATGGTATGGTGGGTGTATTGGGAGAAGAGTAATGCTAGAGAGAAAATTTATTTTATAATTTGTTGATGTGTCATACTCTATTTCAGCATATTAATGAATAAATTATTTTAATATAGTGCTGAGGTGGAGTATGTCATATTAGCAAATTGTAAAATAAATTATTTGTGAGGTGGAGTATATGATATCAGCAAATTGTAAAATAAATTGTGTCTCTATTATTATTATTTGGAGAATGAATATATATGATGTGTTTGTGAATTAAAATAAGTTAAGTTTAAAAAATACTCCTATATTTATGAAATTGTCAATTGCATTTAGCCTACAAGCTAAACACGCAACAATGGCATTTAGATCAAGAAACTATATTTGTAAACCAAATTATGTGCGTGCGTGCGTTTGTTTAGATAAACTAGATTATTTAAACCGCTAAGATTAATTCTTGAATATGTTTGAGCCACAATAAAAAAAAAATAAGAAATGGGGACTAGTACCTACTCTATATATATATATTTACGAATAACTATATTATGGGTCTTAATTCCTTCCTAGTCCTAGCTATATGTTCGTTGGAAAGTAGGCCATTAACATACAAAGTGTTGTCAATTAAGTATCAAGGGAGTAAGTAGTGATTGGTGCTTATATACTTAATTCTTCCAGGTTAGACCCAACAATGATATGATCATCTCCGGTGCAAGGGAAGTGAGAGTATATATATATATATATATATATATATATATATATGTGTGTGTGATCCATCTCCGGTGCAACATTGATATGTAATGTCACCATTTTTTTATACGTTGAATAATTTGAACTCCTAAATATACATACATACATACATACCGTGTGTAAATAAATTTTTAAAAAACTACTAGTAGTATATATAATTTATTAAGACGTCCAAATCGCTAAATATAGTAGTAATATACACTGCAGTGAGCCAGCCTATTCTTTCTTTTGTGCCTGCTGCCTGCTGGTTTGGTTATTCCAATTTGGCCAAACTAATGATGTAGAGAAAGAGAGATTAGGCGGGATGTACATATGTAAAAAAGATACCCTTTTACGGGGGTACGCATATCGCAGTGCAGTGCAGGTCTATTATTACTTATTACTAGTAGTTAGTGAGTGCCAAATATAGTTGAGGCTGATGATGCCCATGGGTGCAAAATTAAATACTAGTCCTTTAACCCTTGATTACTGTGCTTTTTTGTACGGCAAAGCCCGAAATTAGGGGTGGAAAAAAACAAAGATGGGATTAATTAAAGCCGGGGTTAATACTCTAGACAACAACGAGCCGAGCATTCCAACGAACTGAAGCACATTTTGGTTATCCTTTTGTTTCTTCTGCTCCCACTCCCAATAAATGTGTGTGTTGCTTTCAATACTCAAATTTAAATATTTGACACACGTATACCTGGCAAATATGACCCAAGTCTGCGGGCCGGGTTTTGGACTGCAGAATTTTAGCCAAGATCCGACCCACCACCCACCTGGCCCGTTTCAGCCAAACCAAAAAAATAGAAAAATATAGTGATGAATTGGTCTCGGCCCGATTTGAACTGCAGAATTTTAACTTAGCAAAACTCGGGCCTTTTTAGACCGGCCCGTCACTCACTTAGCCCGCCCGTTTGCCAGGTCTACGTACATGTTTGACCAACCGATATGAAAATATAATTATGCAATAAGATAAAATAAATTAAGATATGATCATTATTGAGTTATTTTTATCTCAGTACAGTTCTCATGTACGCGTGGATATACTGCTTCGGATGAAAAGATTTATATATTTTAATAATCACTTAAATTTATTTTACTTAAAGGTAACAAGAGCTCAATAGTTCTCGAGATAATAATAATAATTCAGATATTACAATTATATATGCATGCACAAATATAATCTAGACTAGAAGAAGTACAGTAACTCTTGCCGTTTGATTATTATCACAAATTGCTAAATTTTTGCCAATACAAATGGAGTTCATTCCAACCACCATCTCCACTGGTATATTATCGAGTAGGCGGCAGTACTACTCATGAACAAAGTTTTCCAAAAGCAATTCCATTTCTCAACACCATAATCATTTTAATTAAGTAAATCGGAGAAATTAATGGCAAAGGGAATCAAATTGGTCAACTTTTTCTTTAATGTAGGTTGAAATTTATACTCTCCTTCCTACACTAAAAATATCTTTATTACTACTATTTTAAGTTGTCACAAGCTAAATGTCTATTTACATTAAATAATTTATTTTTTATAATAATTTATCTATAATGCATTTAGGTTATATTTATTTGTAAATATTAATCTCAAGTCTCTTGTTTGTTTTAAAAATAAATTTTGGGACTACTAATCTCTGGAGGACTATTTAATATCATATCCAACTAAGTATTATAATCCCTACTATATTAGTAGATAAAATTAACCATTAACTTCCATCTATGTATAATTAAGCTAATGAGAATATAATATATATTTTTTATTATTTGTTGTAAGGATATGATAGTCAAAGCGATAAGTTTTTATCCAATCCTTTAAATAATTATGGACAAAATAAATATAACATATGATTATTTTAAGTTATCCGATTAATAATCCCATAAAAAATAAACATGTGATTAGAACTATTTAATACTAAAATTAATAATCTTGAGATTATAATCAATTAAAATATAATATCAAGATTATAATATTTACAAACAAACATGACATAAATATTAATTATCATATTTCTATTTTTTTATGCATATTTATAAATTATCATTAGTTATGTATAAAAATATTTAATTAAATGATAATTAAAATATGAATAATTTTATCATTTAATTATTTCATAATATGCGTAAAAGGTCACTTTAGAGTAATAAATGTATGCACTCCAAAGTCAAATGAACCCTCTTCTTTCTTGCTCGGCTTAATTTGATTCAGTTTTCTGCATCATTTTTCTTCTTCTATATTCGAGTGAAATTTAATATTTTTATCAAAATTTTAAGAACTCTAAATTTTATGAATAATGTTTTTTACCATTCAACTATGAGACTTTTTTTCTGCATCATTGTGTTTGTGGCAGAGAGATGACTTTATTACGTCTAAAAATGACAAAATAATCCACTCTCAGTTCTTTAATATAAATCGTTTTAAATAATTGTTTTTATTTTTTAATATAAATCGTTTGAGAATTTTTAAGCATTAAAATATAACTTTAATTTTTTCACTATTTTTTATCCAATAAATAACTCTCTCTTTTTCTAATACAAGAGCAATATAGACAATTAATATTATATTTAATGATATACAAACATTTCCTTAATACATGTGCACAACTTTAAAACGACTTATATTAAGAAACGGATGGAGTATAACTAATAATAGATTTCAATATTTTTAATTATGCAATTTATAAAATTAATATATTCTAATTCATTATTTCTCTATTACTACTTTGATCAAGCCAGCCCTATATTCATTCACTTGGGAAGATTGAATATCACGACAATATTTATGTTAATAATAAATGTTGACATATTGACTTGGAAAGAAATTAAATACTAATAACTCACCCATTATTATTGAGTTTATATTACATCATTTAGAGTTTTATATTAATGGCAATCCAATTTGGTCATAAAAGTTAACGACATTATGGAGAGGGAGGGACTAGGGAGTGTTAAGTACTTTAAAGCTCTTGAATGACTTGATATTTTGAATTTTTTGTATGCGAATGAATGCACATTTAATGAAATTGGTGTAAATTCTCATGAATTCATAAAAAAAAATTAATTTAATGTCAAATACTTTTATTTATAAGTTACACTAACTTAAAACAACTTATATTTTAATTTTAAAATAAGTGGTTGCAAAACGGACTCTAATATAATGGGCTCATCGTCACAATAAGTCAAATATCATTTGCTTTTTAAATTCGTTTTGTTCAATTTTTAATAGATGATCGTCTTAATTTTAGTAATATTGTTCTCAAATGTAAAGACGACTTATCTTATATTTTAAAATAAGAAAAAATAATAATAAAATTTTGGTCAGTAAATTCGTGAGAGTTACCGCCTGTTGATAGAAAAATATTAATAACCATATTTTACACCATTATACATTTGATATTTTTCTTATGAGGACTACTAAGCTTATATTCTACTTAAGTAATTAATTAATTTAAAATTGTTGTAACTTAAAGAATAAACATATTTAAAGTTAATACTCCATTTTGATAAAATACAACCTAGCAAATAAAATATTACTAAAAATTATAATTTAACTTTATATGATTAAATTAAAAAAAAATATTCTTTCTTTTATTCTTACTCATCTTTATCCCACTTGAAATTATCAAATCAGGAATATATTGTGGGAGAAGATTTTTACTAGTCACAACCGTATTAAAGTTACTGTTCCCCTAATCCCAACCCTAACTTTACCCACCCCTTATATACAAATAACTCCTCCTTTCCCTCCTCTCTCTCCTCCGCTCTCTCTCTCACTCTCTTCCCCCCATTTGGAACCCTATGAAACCTTAACAAAAACAGTCTTTTTTTTTTTCTCACAGAAAACTGAGCTATGGGAAAATACATGAGAAAAGCTAAAATTACAAGCGACGTTGCAGTTATGGAGCTTCCACAATCCTCTCTCGGTGTTCGTACAAGAGCCAAAACCCTAGCTTTACAGAGACTGCAAGCTACAAACCCACCACCAAACCCACCTGCTAATGATTCATCTTACCTTCAGCTTCGCAGTCGAAGGCTTGAAAAGCCAAACGATTCTATTAAACCACCAAAATCAGGTGCTAAAGAGAGTTGCAGGGAAAACCCAGAACCCAATCGTTGTCCCATAAACCCTAACCCTAAGACGGGTTCGAGATTGAGGCCTACGAACACGGGGTCTGTTTGGTCGGACTCGGTTAGTTTTTCGAATAAAGAAAAGGGTCTTTTTGGTGAAAGATTTTTAGTGGCGAGCGAAGGAGGAGGAGAAGCAGAGGATTATACTGATTTGGGTGTTGAGGCTTCTTTTGGAGAGAATAATTTTGAGTTTGAATGCAGAGAACAGTATATTTTCTTTTCTCTATCCATTTCTTATATGGGTTTTTAATTTTTCCTTCTGTTGATATATATATATATATATATATATATATATATATATATTTGCATATCATGCCCTTTTATTTCTGTCTGTTTGTTTTTATATATAGAGAGATTTCATGTTTTGATGCTCTGTGAGTTCTAGGAGGGGTTGGTTTCTCCCTCTCCCTCTCCCTTTCTAATTTTTAATTTTTTTAGTAACTTTTTCTTTGTAGAATGGGGTTATGATTTTTGGGGTGTTTCCAATTTGGTGGCTTTTGTGCTAAAGAGCCCTTTGGGAGGACTTCAATAACCTAATTCGGAAAAGGGTGTCTTTAAATTTTCCTTTCGTATTGCTTGGGGAGGTACCACTTTTTTAACACAGAGAAAGGAAAGAGTTTGCATGTATTAAAGTATTGTAACCTCTTTTCATTAATGGTACTGGATGCTTCATGCAGTGTTTCACTTATTAATTTGCAGTTAAAAAAGAATTTTTGGTCTTTTCTCTTCAGGGTTTGTTCTTGTGACTTTATATTTCTGTCTACCATTTTCTCCTTCTTTGTTTATACTCTGTTACTAATATTTGCTTCATTACTTTAATGTGTTGGCTATATTTTTCTTGATCTGCCTATTATCTGGTCCTGTGTTTCTGGGTGCTTCTTTTCATTTACAAAATGTTCCATGTGATCTTTGTGTTTTCTGAATAATATTATTTTTTTTCCTGAAGACACCACTTTCTCTTGAAGAACTGTGATTTTTAAATTAATTTCTGTATTTTGTATCATACTTTGTGTTCATATATTAAGTCAGAAACATGGGTACCTGAGTAACATTGCTTTAAGAGGAGTTTAGTGATGTTTGTGACTGGTGAGAGGTCCTTTTAGTGGAATACACAATCTTTGTAATACATTATTGGTAGCCCCACATGGTTATTTATGGTTCCTTCACTTGTTATATGAAGCAAACTTGGTTCTATGATATGCAGTTTCATTTCTCATATCTTAGAAAAAATTCAGGATGTGGGTATAATTTTTTATTTTATTTTGTCACAATATGTTCCACTAATGTCATTTTTTGCTTAGTAATCCAATTTGATTTTCAGTGTTATGGAAATAGGAAATTAGCAAGAAAAGTTTTTTTTCCCGATCATAACTAATACAATCAAAAAAAGAAACAAGGACTCCTATCAAACCATCAAAATTGGAAAAACTCTTCTCTTTGATTTTACTGGAAGCTGTAACTTTGCTGCCTCATTTGTGTTTTAACAATGATGTATCTTACTCATGGGACCATTTGAGGGACTATGTGGGATACTCTGTTTTGGGGAGTATCTATTCGTACAATGAATGTCATTTTGATGTCTGCCAATAGAAATGTGTTTTTTTATCATTTTCAGCTACTTCTTTAGTTGAGGTCTTTACATTTTTTTTTGTTTTCTATTTTTTTGTCTGGTAATTGTTTTTTATTCTTCTAAACTGTATAATACCGGTGGGATTATTGTCCGACATAGATTTTCTGAATTTCGCTCTTAATCTACTATCAGTGACAATTCTGCAATATGCCTGCCCTCTCTATGTTTGGAGTTGTACGAAATATAAGAAAACTTCTCTGAATTAGGTCCTTTTAGGGGTCTTCAGTGCATATAATGCACCTTTTGGGATATAACCTCAATATAAAGGAGTATTACTAAATTTTGTAGTGCTGAATATTTGAAATAAAATTATCGATACCAATACTTGAATATTATTGAAATCCATTGCTTAATATTTGCATATTTCGAACAGGAGCACCAGGGAAAGCACACCTTGTAGCTTGATAAGGGGATTAGATACCACTGGGACCTCTGGTTCTAGTACGAGGCCTACAAGTTTAACTGTATCTAATCAACTAAGTCGGAATTCCATGCAACGAAACATCCCAACTACTAAGGAGATTGAAGAATTTTTTGCCTTGGCAGATCAGCAACAACAGAGACTTTTTACGGAGAAGTACGTCACAGTGTCTAATATTCTAGCATTAGCTTAATAAATTTGTTTCTGTTTTTTTTATCTGTAATTATCTAATAATGCAAATTGTTTCGGTAGACTACATTTGTAATATTATACCTTGTGTAATTAACGAGTCTGGTATTTTTCAGGTACAACTTTGATTTTGTGAATGATTTACCCCTCCCAGGGCGTTACGAATGGGTGAGAGTCTACCCCTAAGGAGAACAGATAACTTCCTGGGATTCGGTTTCCTGAAATTTCTCAGATGTTGAGAATAGCTTAAGGAGGTAGGAACAGTGGGTGGTTAATTTATTTCACCCTTAATTAATGTAAAAAGGAAACAAGGGTATCAAATGTGTAATTTAATGATCTTTAACATAACAGAGCCTGATGAGTTGCACGCATACCTGGCGCAGATAGTAGAAGCAAATTTAACTTTAGGCTTTTGGTTGTTTCATCATTGTAATTTGCAAATGCTTATAAATTAATCACCTGGTTTATTCATAAAAGTAATTGGTATACCTGATAGGCGTTGTGTAATTTTGCTTCTCTTTGATAATAACTTGCACTCAGAATTCAAGTCAAAATGGATGGAGATTTTGACTTCTTCCAAGAAGTGTTGGTAGTAGCAGTGTTGTAACCAAAATTAACAACATTGTTCATGTGGATTTGGATTTGGACTTTAGTTCAAATTTTAACCCTTTGCTGATCTTTATAACCTTTCTAGTAATAAACCTTTCTATCTATCTTCAATGTTAACTACTCAACTGTTTAGCTAATACTCCCTCCATCACATTATATCTTTTTATGCAAATTAAGAATAGATACAGTTTTACTATTTTACCTTTAATTAATACTTAATCTCAGTTAATGTAATTAATACTTAATCTCACTTAATTCTCCATTAACACTAGACTCAGATCCCTCCCTCTCGTCACCTTAACTTCGCAATTCTCGCTACATTCATCATCTTCAATCTCCAGATCCAGCAATAGAGCTAAAAACTGAGGCCTCTGCAAGTGAGGTGAAAGCTTCATCGGTCGGATCTGTAGTAGTGAATCGGCCGGATCTGTTGTAGGTAAAATGGGGAGGAGGCCGGATCTGTAGTAGGTAAAACTAAAATATGATGGACTATTTCGCCTGGTATTATGAATTGGATCTAGAGTATATAGTAATAGAATTGGATCTTCCATTTTCGGCAAGTTTTTCAGGTATAATCGGTCGGATTTGTAGTAGCTTGCTGTCTTTTGAAAACAGAGAAAATATTAATGGTGGTGGAGAAGGAAAATAATTAGCAAAAATATTCTTGATATTGTAGAACGTCAAATATTTTGAGAAGAAAAAAAGATTCTAAAACGTCAGATATAATGGAACGGAAGGAATATATTATTAGTATATTGAGGCCTCATTTTTTGCTCTGGCCCGCTTATATTTAAGTTGCAAACTTTATTAAATTGTCTCCCTCTTTCTTGAAAGCCAAGCAGTTGAAAGAAGTGGCCCCTTGTAAGTTGTATCCTGTAGTGTAGTGGGGGTAGCTGAGTAAACTTTGGCATTTTAGTAGGGGTTTTCAGGTTCTGAAACAATGTCAGAAGCTTTAATGTCAGTGGCCATGGAGTTTGTGGGTTTATTATAGTATTACTAGTGATATTATTATTAATTACCTATTCTCATTTTGCTAGACTTTTATGGTGATTGGTTGGTGGTAAAGCTGCCCAGTAAAATCAAGAGAGTAATTAATGCTGGTGGATGAAGATTGAAGGCCAATAAGTCTGTTTTTTGTGTGAATAAATTGTTGCCTTGTCACACGGGACATTGTAGATTTGTAGTACTGCTCTGGCACTATTGGCATCACATTTTGTAACTTGTATATTTATGTTGTTGAACCTATATTTGATGATGTCCATTTCACTCCTCAACTTCACCAAAACACACACACACACATATATATATATATATATATATATATATATATATACTATAATTTTAAATTTTTGTAATGGTCGAGGTCAACCCAATTATAAAAGGGAGGGTCAAACATGAGTCGTGCTATACATTGTAAAAAATTTCATTTTATTTCATTTTAGTTTATTTTATCTTAACGTGATCACAATATAACTTTGTCAAATATTTGTGGACATTTATATCATTTTCTGTCAAACATTATACTGATTATTCCTTCCTTCTCTTTTATAAGTCAGATATCTATGTTATAAACCTGTGATATGTACCATCATTTTTAATCTTTATATGTCACTACTATTGACCTGTGATATGTACATCATTTTAAATGTTTACAGGTCAAGTCACGAGCTACTGACTTAAAAACTGGTATTTGCAGCAGAACCTTGTCTTGAAAGTAATAATTAAAGGCTGGCTGTGGATGCCTTCAAGGAAATTACCGTTTGGGTTAAAATGAATATATCAACCAGTGCTACGGCCGAAGTCATATACTCCGAGGGAAAATGTTTTTTCATGGACCGGAAGACAATGTTTAAGGGTGGGTCAAGACTTGTAGTCAAATAAAAGATGAATATGCTCTGTTGATATTATGCCGTATCCATCCATCCATCTATCTATCTATCAATCAAGTTTTCTTACAGAAAGAAATTCACCTCACCCGTGAATGATATGTTGATCTTTTCTCTTGCTTTCAGTGTTGGTTGGTATGTCTGTCAAAAGGCATTTTGGCCGGCTGGTTGGTTAAGTGATGAATTTTGGCATACAAAATCATTTCATTTTTTGGCTATTAATAATGCACAAATTAAAATACTCCCATCATTTTTAATGATCTTTATCACAATGATCATCCCTATTTCTTAGTACAGACATGATAGAGACCATACAATATTTTTCACCATTTACACTTCACCACAAGGATATGGAAAATATTGCTTTCAATACATATTACAAGTAATTGCTGCAATCCAGGTCCCACACTCCACAATGTGAATATAATTTAAAAGATTTCAACAGTAATGAACTATCCTAGGTAAAGGATAGTAAAATAAACAATTAAATGATTTCATATACCATTATTTTCACTGTTTACTAAAACAAAGAGGAAATCAGCCAGAGGTCATGTTGGTGACTTGCAGGATATACAGATTTAGCCTGTCTCAACGCCTAAATATTCTTCTCCGTATTTGTTCAAGCTTCTCTTCCCCGTGAAGTTTTCGTTAACTTCTAAAGGACCCATTTCTGAGAAATTCTTTCTGTACCTAATATAGTGTTTGCAAGATTCACAGCAATGTCGCACCATCTAATTAGTAGTCAAGGCAGGATCAAAAAGTTAGAAAACCAACAAAAGGTTTGGGAAAAATAAAAAAGAAGCTCCAGACATGAATTACTACAATATGTTCAGGCTATAAAAAGAATAAAATATTAGAGGAAGTGAACTAAGACCTGCATATGAGTTCATTACTTACCCACTAAGATGAAACGATTCCAAGTTCTGTTCCAAGAAACCAGGACTTACGTTGTTGCTTGCTTGGTTTCTGACATTTCAACTTCATAAGCACTAGTATCTGAAACATTCTCATTCTCTATTGTCATCTGATTGAGTTTTTGTAGTCTAACAGCACACAGCTCATATCTGATAATTCACACGATAAAAATAACATAAATTTCTGAGTGGAAAGAATGAAGCTGAATTGATAGTTCAGGGAGGGGTGAAAAGAAGAAAAAAAATGGCATCTTCATAAAACTTCTATATCAACTAAACCAAGTTCACATGCTAGCTGCAGCCAGTTTAAGGAAGTTATTGACTGGATATATGCAGGGAAATTAAACTACAATAATTGATAGCAGTAAAATGGACTGAAGTTACATATGTAACACAACTAGGGTAAGTACTAGTCACTTCTCTCAACCAGCCATGCATGGTTGCACTTTTTTGCGAACATTTCTACAAAACCTCTTGATATACTATACTTCACCAAGTATAACATTCATGGGCAAAGATGAGATAGAATCTTTCAAGACATCTGCCACTTAATAATCTCAGGAAAAAATTGCATTGGGCAGCCATGAGGTGAATTATACATGAACTTCTTCTTACACCAAAAGAGTAATGTGGAGCAATTAAAAATATATAATTATCTCACAGAATCAAACAGAAAAAAACAAGCGACTTCTTTTTCTCAAATAAGTAAAGATCATAGGACTTACTCAGCCAAAATGTTTCTAGCAAGTGTAAAATATATTCTCCAAAATTGTCGCTCTTTCAAGTAGCGTGGGCATAGTTTAAATCTAAGTTGCGACAGTTCCTGAAAGAGGGAAAGGAGTAACAAAAAAGTTGCGAAGAAGATTGCATAGTTTCAGTCAACGTATTAAAGCAAGCTGAAGTACACACAAGATATTAAGCCTAAAAACAAGAACTAAGAACAGCCAACCAAGCTAAATTTAAGTTTTTTGGCAATCCCTTCCTCCAAATGCATTAAGCAAATCTCTAATGATACTAGAATTCTTATGAACTATATAAAGATGCAATTCACATAATCCAATAGACTCTAGGAGAATAATGTTACACCTGGAGAAGCGTCAAAGGACTCAAAGCTAAATAATTGGACTGTACAAGAAAACATTCAGTTGTAATCTAAATTCATATAAACATTGTCCCCTTCCAACTAGAATGAGAAAAAATAGACCAAAAAGAAATTGAAAAAAAAAAACTACCATTAATGAGTGTAAAAATTCAAAAAACAATGACAAGCTTAAAAGGCTACAATTAGTGAAGATTGGTCATCAAGGTTTACTCAAAGATTGGACACTATCTATAGTGGATTTTCATTCTCTATTTATGGGGATAGTTGGGCTAAGAATCTGTTCCAGCCATACCATGCTTCCTCAATTTATATAGCTATTACAGAAGCAATTCTGATTTAGTCCAACATGAGAGCAAGTATATGGAGTATGGACAGCTTTATTTTGTCTAGGTTCTATCATATCATAGAAACTTCAATGCTATTGAATAAGGACTAAAGCCAGTTAAAGACCACCTATGGAGAGAGATGGAAGCTTGGAATAAACTTGATACAAAACTAACTTCAAAGATAAAAAAAAGGGTCAAAATTCAAACCACCTTTCTGACAGCACGAGGGATTATATACTATGAAAGAGTGCACCAATCAATTACAACAAAACTCCCAAAATGTTCTCATTTAATGTTTTCATTTAATGTTTTAAATAACTGAAATAAAGCCTTAAATATATACTGTATTTCTCATTCTTATATAGAAAACTTTATTTTTAAATGGTATCATTTGATATTAATACTAGATTTCTTTTGTCATTCAGGAATTTACTGTAATTACACTTGCAGTTGCTCGGTTAGTCCCTGGTTAAAATATTTATGAGCAATCCTAAAGCATTTTTTGTCACATGTTGAAGATACTAACAAGATGGCCAGAATTATCAAGTTCTAAACTTTTAAAAGCCTAATAATAACAACAAATTTCTTAGTAGTTACTATTATTTATGACTAAACCATCTAATTTCAAATTTTAGTATAATCTATCCATAAAATTTTGGAAAACAATATATATTGCGAATTTTTATGTCAACTTTTCGATTGCCAGTTACATGAATAAGTTTTAGTAGTAACTTTTGGAGAGATGTGTAATAAGTGGGGTTCTCCTATAATTCCGATCAATCTCATGAATCGATAAGTTCGCAATTGTAATTCGGCGTAAATTTATCGCAAGACATAGAAGGACTCTAAAATTTTTAAACATGAATTGCCACTCCCAACTTTCTAATTCATGCTCTAGCAAAGCAGCAAATTATTAGTCAAATACGCATTTTGGTAATGTACCATATCCTCTACAGGAAGTCTAATACTTTAAACATCTCTAAATTTCAGTATGAAAATCTCTCAAACACCGAGACTTGGGCATGTTTATGCGAAATTGACATATGAGCAGATCTGGAGGAAACATTAGACACAATTAGAGTGTCGGCTACATGCTATATACGAGTAAGATCAACCCCCCTTAGTTCAATTGTAATAAAATGAGAACCTCATTGGCTCAACAACTTGCAAATCCCAAACATTCTCCACATTTTTTTACACTTAAACATCAGCTTCCAAAAGGGAAATTATCACAACATCAAAATATCGGCACAAACAAGGAAAACAAGATAAATCTTTGACACCCATTTGCACAACTAAAAATTTGCTCAACATAAAAGGAAAATACAAGCTAATAAATTCAAAGAGACAGAAAAGACCTTGACTTTGGAGAGTACAAGAGTAGCATGCCGCTCTTGCCAATCAGATAAATCCTCGCGAACGTTGCCGGATGTTTTTGGAGTTGCATCGTCACCACAATTAGCTCCCATTTCATCTGAAAACAAATTCATTAAACAAATAAATAAACGAAGAGACAAAAACATAATTAAAACCCAATTCAAAATCTACATAAACAAACAGATATGAGTGCAAAAGGTAAAAATTAAACCTTGGAGAGGGAAGTTTTTGAAGGTGTCAAGAGTGAAGGAGTTGATGAGATCAATCAATTGGTCAGTCACCCCGTACAATTCTTCTTCCTCGTATTTGGGTACAATGTTTATGGGGTTGCGAGGGGTGGCAATTGGGAGCAAAGATGATGTCTTTTTAACGGGTCTCGAAAGACTGCGCCGAACCCATGAATATACGTTATCCATCTCTCTCCTCTCTCCGGAACTGAAAAGCAACGCAATCGAGAAACATAGAGAAGGCTTGTGTTCTTGTTCTATTGGGCTCCGTTAACACAACGCCGGTCCAAATACAGGCCCAAATAAGGAAGCTACTACTCTTTTGTTAGTCCAGCTTTTAGCTTGTGCTGAAAATTGAGACACCCTAATGCCAGGGCGTAGGGGTGAGACCCAAAATTTAAGACTCTAATATTGTTTTTTTAAAAAAATGATATATATTACGAATATTTACTTTGAATTTTTAATTATGGATAAATATTAATAATAGTTTTTTAGAGAAACGTATAATAAATGAGACATTACTATAATTTTATCTAATTGATAAATTTCGTAATTATAATTTATTAAAATTTATAGTCATATATAGTAGGACCCTATTTAGAATAAGTAAAACAATGTTAACGTTGAAAATCTTGAATATATTAGCATTGAATTTTTAGCGTCAACTCGCAACACAGTAAGTTGACAGTTGTAGATAAATATTAGCACTAATTAAAGATAAAAAGTTGTAAATTTAATTTTACTCGACTTTTACACTGTAGCAATTAAACTTGATAGTTCAATGAATCATATATATCCTTAAAATTCCTTTTACTTGAGACAAAATCAAGATTTAATATGCTTTTTAAATCAAGTGTAGCTTGATGTTATGGAAAGTAACTTCCACTTCCACATGATGGGGTTCGTCTTATGTTAAAGTCGAGGAATCAGAATATTTTTAAAAGAGATCAAATATATCTGTAAAAAAATTATTTATTAATATTTGGCGTGCTTCTTTTAAATTTATTTTGGTCAATTATAATATCTCACAACATCCTATTCTAACCCTTGTCAACCTTTGAGTTGCGAGTCTAATGACTTTAAATTTATATATATATTGGGTAATCATCCGTAGCAAACGTTTATTCTGACATGACATTAAATGAAATTCTCTCATCCGTTGATCTAGACAATTAATGGCTTAGATTGGTCAAACATTCCACATGCCGCAACAGTTTGTAGCGGCAGTCCCTTTTCCATTTTGCCTTTAGCCTTTTTACATTCTTTTTACCTGATTTAATACATACTGCTTTGCCAACTTTAATAAAGCGGCGGTGTAGATCTCAAAGCTCTCGACCTCTCGGTAGTATAATTTATAATGTAAAGATAAGTTTATATTTATGTATACATAATGTAAAAATAAAAGATAATGTAAAGATAAATAATGTAAAATAAAAGATAATGATAAGATAAATGCGAATAAAAGATAAATTTATTTTATAATTACATAATATAAAAATAAGATAAGTTTGAATAAATGATAAATTTATCTTTTATAATAAGATAAATTTATCTTTTATAATAAAATAAATTATAATAAAATAAATTTATCTTTTATTATAAAAAAATAAATTTATCTTTTATAATAAAATAAATTTATCTTTATAATAAAATATATTTATCTTTTATAATAAAATAAATTTATCTTTTATTATAAAATAAATTTATCTTTTATTATAAAATAAATTTATAGTGTTGTGCATTTATTTTATTATAAAAGATAAATTTATCTTATTATAAAAGATAAATTTATCTTTTATTATAATAAAATAAATTATAATAAAATAAATTTATCTTTTATTATAAAATAAATTTATAGTGTTGTGCATTTATTTTATTATAAAAGATAAATTTATCTTATTATAAAAGATAAATTTATCTTTTATTCAAACTTATCTTATTTTTATATTATGTATTTATAAAAATAAATTTATCTTTTATTAGAACTTATCTTATCATTATCTTTTATTTTTACATTATTTATCTTTATATTATCTTTTATTTTTACATTATGTATACATAAATATAAACTTATCTTTACATTATAGCCATATGGTTAGAGAAATTTGAGATTCACACCGCCGCTATACTACAGTACATGTGACGCGTGAGCATGTAATAAATGGTAGGCGATAATGTAAAAAGCTAAAAGCAAAATGGAAAAGGGATTAAATGGTAGGGCGAATGTAAAAAAGGCTAAAGGCAAAATGGAAAAGGGATGCGCTACAAAATACAAACAGGCGGTGGAATGTTTGACCAATCTAAGCCATTAAATGCTCAGATCAACTACTGGAAGCTTGTTTCTTGAGCGATATTCAGAGTAAAACGTTTGCTTACTGGATGATTACCATATATATATATATATTAATTTCCTTTGAACTATGGGATTATTAATCAAATTTTAAAATTTTTAATAAACAGATTAACTACTTTTATGAATAAATTATAAATTATAATATTATATATTCAAAATTTTATATTGTGATTCTAGATTTCTAGTCCCGCCTGTGGTTATGTCACGAGTAGAGAGTCAAGGATCTATATATTGTCCTAAAAGGCTACTTACATGCATGCGTATATACACATTTATCTGTGGAGCTAGCTAGCTAAAATGATTGTTTCTTTCTCCTGGCTGGCTGGCTATGATCACATTAGTGTAGTGAAATATATAGTGCTTCTTCACTCATCAAGTTGGAGGCACTCAAGTGTGTGAGAAAAAAATAGAAACTCACTTAATTATGAGAATCACTCCTCTATATGTCCACTCTCTTGAGATGATTTGATTTAAGAATTGTTTGTAAATGAAGCAGTCTCCCCCCTATGAGTCTCATCTCTCCATCTAATTTGCTAAAGCATAAATTAGAATGATATCTATAGTCTATAGAGTAAATAGTAATTTATATTAAGAGCTTTTTTCTCTCTCTCTCTCAAAAGCTACACGTCAAACATCTCATGTAAGACCCCGAAATTTTTAAATAAAAAGGAATTTCTTTTATTTATTATTTTGAAATAGTAAGGGTTGATTTGATTAATGTGGATAGTTAAGGATTAAATACGCAAATATTTCAAAATAAGCAAGTGGTTATAAAATATTCATTTTATTAGGGAATATTAGTTTGGTGCGTGGAATATTAAATCTTGTCGGGGAATATTAAATGCGACGGACAGCGATTGACCATGTGTGGGCCCCATGAGCGAGCGATTGGATGAAGAAAGCGACAAATATAAGTTGGTTAAAAATAACTTGGCGTAGTTATTCTGAATTAAGGCTATTGGAATACCGGTGGTTAAAATCTGATGTCTGGCGTGGTTGCGAAGATGACACTGCGGTATTGCGATATTGTTGAATTATTGATCCTTACGTAAAGAAGGCCTTTACTCGATAATTTTTACGATGAATTCTTTGTTCAATATTTTATTTTATTGATTCATAATTCTTTGTGTTGATATTTTATATTATTGTTGTTCAATAATTGTCACTTTGCACATTATCTCCATTATCGGATCAATAATTCATATTATTTAAATAATATTATTAGATAGCATTATTAGCAATGTCTAGAAAGTTACATCGAGGAGAGGTTTGGTCACCTAATTGCGGCGCCAGATGAGGAGAAATCCTTATCGGAAAGCCCTAACTTTCACACAGGAGCGGCTGGTTGTCATAATTGTGATTACGTAATATTATTTGTGAATAATTAATTATTGATTCATATGATAAAGAAATATTTATTTTATGTGGATATAAATGATGGATTTATTTATGTGGTTATAAATGAAGAAATTATTGTTGAGGTGTTTTATCGATATTTTACAGTTGGAGGTATTAAAAATTAAATCGGGGTTTTGAGATATATTGCGGGGATTATAATTTTTAATCCGACCGTTGGATAATAGTAATTTTTGGGTATGTTATACATACATAAGTTGAGTATATATCCACAAATTTTGAGCCGTTAAAAATGCACGAATGATTTGTTATGAATTTTAAGAGGTGTCGATTCGGAAATTAGGGTTATAATTGATTTTGGTGGAAAATTCTAGAATTGAGTGGGCCCCACTTGTGGTTGGTGAAGAAATGTGCTGAATTTTATTTCAAATGTGGTGGGTGGCAATAGTAGCGAGTAAAAAACCATCGGTGGCAGTCGAGTCTGCTTTGTAGAACTAACATTTTCTATAAATAGAGGGCTAAGTTAGAATTAAAAATCACACCGAAAACAAAGTTTTCTCTTTCTCTCTCTATATTATTGAGCGTATTTTGTGAGTATTTAGATACTTTGAGAGTTCTTTGTTCGATTACAAGTTTCATTCGGCATCACTTGAGCCTTTCCTTAAAATCTTGATTCTTTGAGGTAAGGGATATTATTTTTTTTTCGTAATGATATTATTTCTTGATATCATTATGTTGAAATGTTGATCTGAAGTTTTTATCAAATTTGGAACTTTTTCATATGGGGTTACTATTCATGAGTTCTTATTCACGAGTTCTTATTCATGAGTTCTTATTCACGAGTTCTTATTCACGAGTCTTATTAATTCTGAAGCGTGAAGATGTTTTTGTGGAATTTCTATCTTTTGGTGTCGGTTTACTATTCATGTATACTGATCTTATTCATGTATCTGACTTTATTCACGTATCTGACCTTTATTCACGATATCTGCATTATTCACCAAAAAATAAAATTTCTTCTTTTTGTCCAAAACATCTATTTTGGATACTAGCTTTGATTGTATCCATGTTTTGATCATTCTTGAATTTTACACCACTTTGATTATTTTTGGGGTATTGTTGGACATGGATAAAACAAAGTACGAATCCTTAATCCTTAATCCTTGTCATTTTGTTTCCTTTGGATTCGTTCTTTAAAAATATTTTCATCATCCTCGGTCTTAAATGATGATATTATTGAATATCTTTGGCACATAGTGCAAAGATGAATGATTTCTGAAGAATATCTTTGGCTGTAGTGCAAAGATGAGCAGTGTTGAGATGAACATGACCAGGCCCGATTAATATCTTTGGCTGTAGTGCAAAGATGAGCAGTGTTTAAATGAACATGACCAATGATGAATATCTTTGGCACATAGTGCAAAGATGAATATTTAATTCGGATGTATATTGATTGTTGTTACGAGGGATAAAAGATGAGCGATGAACTTTTAAATTCATACATAGAAGATAGTAGTTTGCATTCTCTACTTAACTCTTCTAATGAATTATTATTTCATTGCGAATATTGATTGAAAATTTGTTGTCTATTGTATTCATTTAAATTTTTCTGTTGAAGACTAACGATAATTTGT
Organism: Panax quinquefolius; assembly: GCA_020205615.1. Classification (NCBI taxonomy): domain Eukaryota; kingdom Viridiplantae; phylum Streptophyta; class Magnoliopsida; order Apiales; family Araliaceae; genus Panax; species Panax quinquefolius. Next base: position 2,116,662 of record CM035160.1, on the reverse strand, counting down.
TGTATATTATCTTAGTCATAATATTCTTTTCTTGAGCTAGTTGAGCTCACCCTTTTCCTTTTTGTTCCATTCTTCTCGGGAGGCGAGAATATAGCGAGTGCAGTGGGGTATGGAATGAAGGTTTTAGAAAGGATTGTTTAGTAGTCCTCACCATTTTGTAAAATAATGTATCGATAAATGTGATGAGGATTTATGTGAGTATAAATATTATCAGAAGATAATATTTGTATTTAAACTCACAGCTTTCTTGTTGTAATAATAAAGTTGTAGTTGTTTACGTACGTATATTGACAACTTTCGGAATGGGTGATGTATACCTATTTTGGGGGCGTCACGGTTGGTATCGAGCTTAGGGATATGATCTCTGGCGGAGATCGGGAATAGAACTAGGAGGGAGAGCAGAGTAAATCCTTCGCTAGTGTGTGTCTACTAAGCTTATTTGTTAGTTAATCGTTTATAGGGATATTATGTGATATATTGATTTCCTTAATTAACCCTTGTTTTATGACGGTGTTTGAGAATGTCGTGAGAATATTAACGATGGAGTAAATGAGGCCCAGTGTGGAGATGCTGTCTTTACCAACGAGGAGAGCGTCAGCAATGTGGCAATGTTCCTCCTGTGAACAACACCACCGGCGAGATGATGAGCGAGGGGATGTTTAGAAGCTTTTTGCGATTCATGCAAAAATCGAGACGAGGAGACTCGTGTTCAAAATACGAGGAGAAATGATAGCAATTCACGGGTTATCACGACGACCAAGCGGTTTAAAGAGTTGGGACCACGAAATTTAAGGAAAGCGGATCCGATCATGGCGGAAACATGGGTCGAAACAAATTACCAAGATATTCGATGTCTTGGGATGCGGAGAAACGAAGGTTCCATTCGCCACCTTTATGTTAAAATGGCGAGGCGGACTCTTGGTGGGAGTCGTGAAGCTTACCCATCGGTACGCTTTTCGGCATGTCTTGGGAGGCGTTTGAGAGACTATTTAATGACAAATACTTTCACGAAAGTGTTAAATCGTATGAAGGAAGTGGAGTTCATCAGATTAGAGCAAAACAACATGCGCGGTGTCTCGATGCGAGGCAAAGTTTGCGAGTTATCGAGTTTGCACCTCATTTGGTGGAGAATGAGGAGCGTATGGCGTGGATGTTTCTTAGAGGTTTGAAACCGGCGTACGTCGATATCTCATTTCTCATAAACTTTCTCTTTATTCGGATGTTGTAAGCGGGCTCAATTATTAGGCGAGATAACGAAGTACGGTCAACCGAGGGACCATAACGAGGATCGTACGAGATGGCGATCAGCGAATAATGATAACTGCGGAGAAAGCGAGCGACGGACGAAATGGTAACCACTCGGTGGTAATCATGGTCGTGAAAAGCGAAAAAGCGAGTCGGGGAGGAGATTTTAAAAAGAGGAGATTTAACAGCGACTATGTGAAGGCGACGGTCTGCGGCAAGCCCGTTCTAAGGAGGAGAACGACCACCGGTCATATCTTCTGAAATCACGGAAAAGAGGGACATATCGGTCAAAAGCGCCTAGCAGTTCAAGGTATGCTATAGTTGTGGAAAGGAAGGACATATCGCTTCGAATTATGCGGTGAGAAAACCTAGTTCAATGAGGGACGGAGACTCAAAAGACTATCCCGAAAAAAGTCAAAGTCAGCGATTAGGAAGAAGCGTTTGTTGTATTTGGTCATAATCGAGAACCCAAGCGAGGTGATCACGGGTAAGCTATTTATAAATTCTTGCGAAGTTTATACCTTACTTGATCTGGGTCTACCCATTCATTTATCTCTCTGCATGTGCTCAGCGTTTAAACTTGACTCAGGAGAAATTAGACTTTGACCTATCTGTGGAAACTCCATTAGGAGAAACTTTCATCACATCCACTTTTATAAATCTTGTTTGATTCAAGTTGGCACCATCACCTTACCATTGACCTTATCTCTTTAAAGATACTTGCTTTTGATGTGATTTTAGGGATTGATTGGTTAACTACTCATCATACCAAAATTGATTGTTTTAAATAGGTTGTTAGTTTTTATATTCTAACCAACTTGTTGTATGCAATTCAAGCAACTAAACCATTAAAATCAATCACTATCATATCTAATCATAAAGCTATTCGTTTATTGAAAAAGCGGATGTCGAAGCTTTCTTAGCCCATGTTATTGATTTGAATAAAGACACGTCAAATTTGAATAATATTCTGTTGTTATTGACTTTCGACGTATTTCACGAAGAACTTCCGGTCTACCCCGAGCGTGAAGTTGAATTCTTTATTGATCTTGAACTTTGATAAAGCCCATTTCTAAAACCCCATATCGAATGGCTCTATTGAACTTGAGAGTTAAAGGTCCAACTACATCTCCTTGGGGTGCTCTGTTTTATTTGTAAAAAGAAAGACGGGAGTATCGACTTTGTATTGACTATCGGGAATTGAACCATGTCACCATCAAGAATAGGTATCCTCTACCTCGTATTGATGACTTGTTTGACCAATTCAAGGGGCACAATTCTTTTCAAAAATCGATCTTAGTTACGGATATCATCGGTGAAAATTAGAATCGAGGATATTCAAAGACGCCTTCGAGAACTTCGGTATGGGCATTATGAATTCTTAGTCATGTCTTTCGGACTAACTAATGCTCCTGCGGCTTTCATGGATATGATGAGCCGAGTATTCAAGGAATATTTGGATCGGTTCGTTGTTGTCTTTATTGATGACATCCTTATATATTCAAAAGTCGTGAAGATCATGAGCACCATTTGAAATTTGGTACTCCAAAACCTTCGTGAAAACCAACTATATGCCAAATTGAAGAAATCGAGTTACGGCTTGAGGAAGTAGCCTTTCTTGGGCATGTGGTGTCAAAACATGGAGTATCTGTTGATCCGTGAAGATTGAAGCAATCTGAAGTTAGAACAGCAACCAAGTCGGTGGTGAAGAAATCGTAGCTTTTGGGCTTAAATTGGTTATTATCGGAGATTCGTGGAAGGGTTTTCTCGAATCGCTACTCCATTAACTTCATTAACTTCGAAAGGATCTGAAATTCGTTTGGAATGAAGAATCGAGAAAAGTTTCCAAGAGCTTAAGAGGAGACTTATTTGGCACTTTGTTCTAACAATACCATCTGGTTCGGATGGATTTGTTATCTCTGGCGATCTTGAGCAAAGGGTTAGGATGTGTTCTCATGCAACGTGGGAAAGTCATAGCTTATGCCTCGCGACAACTTAAAGAGTATGAGAGGAATTATCCTACTCATGATCTAGAGTTAGCGGCCCGATCGTTTTTATTGTTAAAGATATGGAGGCACTATCTATATGGGGAGAAAGTGGAGATATATTCGGACCATAAAAAGCCTTAAATATTTCTTCACTCAAAAAGAACTCAACATCTGCGGCGTGACGTTGGCTCGAGCTATTGAAAGACTACGACCACACTATTCATACCATCCCGGTAAAAGCGAGCGTGGTAGGCGACGCATTGAGTAGAAGATCATATCGAGAAGCGAGTGCGATGATGTCAAGTATACGCGTAGAGCCAACTTTAATAGAAAAAGTTAAGGTTGCTCGAGCCAGGCCGGAACGTCACGTATGAAGAAGAAAGTACAAGAAGGAGCTATTAGGGCGAGAATTGATGAAGAAGGAATACTTGAGTCCACTCTAGACTTTGTGTTCTAACGACTCGATTTGAAGTACAAGATTATGATGGAGGCACACAATACACCATTTGCAATCCATCCTGGAAGTACTAAAATGTATCGTGATCTTGACATACATTTTGGTGGAATAATATGAAGAGAGAGATTGCAAAGTTTATCTCGATGTGTTTAACTTACCAACGTGTAAAAGGCGGAGACATCTAGTACCTAAGGGTCCGTTGCAATCACTTGAGATTCCGGAATGGAAGTGGAACACATTACCATGGATTTAGATTCACGGGTCTTCCTCTACGGTTTCTCAAGGCATCAATGCTATTTGGGTTATTGTTGATAGATTAACCAAATCTGCTCATTTCTTGCCGAATCGGAGACTTATTCACTTGAGCGTCTTGCTAGTATATGCGTAAATGAGATTGTGAGGTTGCATGGCATGCACTGTATCCATAGTTTGGATCGTGACCCAAGATTCACTTCAAGATTTTGGGTTAGCTTGCAAAAAGCTATGGGCATGGATTTGCGATTTAGTTGACATACCATCCCCAAACAGACGAATGAATCGAGAGGACTATTCAAACTCTTGAAGATTTATTAAGACTACGTGTCCTGAGACTTCAAGGCGTTGGGATAAGTATTTACCATTGGTGGAATTCTCCTACAACAACAGATTATCGAGCAAGTATAGGTGTGGCTCCATTGAAGCATTATATGGGCGAAAATGTGTCGTTCTCCAATATGTTGGGATGAGGTGGGTGAAGCAACATTGTTGGGACCCGGATTAATACGTGTATGACTCTAGAAAAGATCCAAATAATTCGACAACGTATACAAACGGCTCAAGATCGACAAAAGATTTATGCGGATCTTCATCGAAAGGGCGTGGAATTTAATGTGGGGATCATGTATTGTTGCGAGTTGCTCCATGGAAGGGAGTTACAAGATTTGGGAAGAGAGAAAAGCTCGATCCACGATTTATTGGTCCATTTCAAATTCTTGGCCGAGGAAGTAAAATGTAGCCTATAGACTTGCGTTACCTCAAAGTATGTCTCGTGTTCATAATGTGTTTCACATATCCGTACTTAAATAAATATGTGAAAGACCCGAACCACGTTATTGAGTTAGAAACCGGACGAGATAATAGAAGACTTAACGTGTGAGGAGGTACTATCAAGATCTTGGATAGGAAGGAGCATGTCCTACGCCATGAAAGGTCATACCACAAGTTAAAGTTTTGTGGAGGAATCATGCTTTAGAGGAAATGACACAGGAATTGGAAGCGGAAATGAAAGCGAGGTATCCTCACCTTTTGAAACACAGTGTGCGTCGTCGATTTCGAGGACGAAATTTCATAAGGAGGGAGGTTGTAAGACCAAAATTTTTAAATAAAAAAGGAATTTCCTTTATTTATTATTTTGAAATAGTAAGGGTTGATTTGATTAATGTGGATAGTTAAGGATTAAATACATGAAATATTTCAAAATAAGCAAAGTGGTTATAAAATATTCATTTTGTGGGGGAATATTAGTTTGGTGCGTGGAATATTAAATGCTTGTCGGGAATATTAAATGCGACGGTAGCGACCATGTGTGGGCCCATAACGGAAAGCGATTGGATGAAGAAAACGACAAATATAAGTTGGTTAAAAATAACTTGGCGTAGTTATTCTGAATTAAGGCTGTGGGAATACCCGGTGGTTAAAATACGATGTCTGGCGTGGTTGCCGCGATGGCACTGCGGTATTACGCAGATTTGTTGAATTATTGATCCTTACGTGAAGGCACTACTCAATAATTTTCACGATGAATTCTTTATTCAATATTTTATTTTATTGATTCAATAATTCTTTGTTTGATATTTTATATTATTGTTGTTCAATAATTCACACTTGCATTATCTCCATTATCGGATCAATAATTCATATTATTTAAATAATATTATTAGATAGCATTATTGGCAATGTCTAGAAAGTTACTGTCAAGGAGAGGTTTGGTCACCTAATTGCGCTTGATGAGGAGAAATCCTTATCGGAAAGCCCCTCTTTCACAGGAACGGCTGGTTGTCATAATTGTGATTACGTAATATTATTTGTGAATAATTAATTATTGATTCATATGATAAAGAAATATTTATTTTATGTGGATATAAATGATGGATTTATTTATGTGGTTATAAATGAAGAAATTATTGTTGAGGTGTTTTATCGGTATTTTACAGTTGGAGGTATTAAAAAATAAATCGGGGTTTTGAGATATATTAAGGGGATTATAATTTTTAATCAAACCGTTGGATTGTAGTAATTTTTTTGGGTATGTTATACATACATAAGTTGAGTATATGTCCAAAATTTTGAACCGTTAAAAATGCTGCACGAATGATTTGTTATGAATTTTAAGAGGTGTCGATTCGAAATTAGGGTTATAATTGATTTTGGTGGAAAATTCTAGAATTGAGTGGGCCCCACTTGTGGTTGGTGAAGAAATGTGCTGAATTTTATTTCAAATGTGGTGGGTGGCAATAGTAGCGAGGTAAAGCCATCGGTAGCGCTTGTCAAATGCTGCTTGGTGATTTAACATTTTCTATAAATAGAAATTAAGTTAGAATTGAAAATCACACGAAACAAAGTTTTCTCTTTTCTCTCTCTATATTATTGAGCGTATTTTGTGAGTATTTAGATACTTTGAGAGTTCTTTGTTCATCTGAAGTTTCATTCAACATCACTTGACCTTTCCTTAGAAATCTTGATTCTTTGAGGTAAGGGATATTATTTTTTTTCGTAATGATATTATTTCTTCATATCATTATCTTTGAAATGTTGATCTGAAGTTTTTATCAAATTTGGAACTTTTTCATGTATCGGGGTTACTATTCATGAGTTCTTATTCACGAGTTACTATTCATGAGTTCTTATTCACGAGTTCTTATTCACGAGTACTATTAAGTGAAGCGTGAAGATGTTTTTGTGGAATTTCTATCTTTTGGTGTCGGATTTACTATTCATGTATACTGGTCTTATTCATGTATCTGACCTTATTCACGATATCTGACTATTCACGTATACGACACTATTCACCAAAAAAAAAAATTTCTTCTTTTTGTCCAAAACATCTATTTTGGATACTAGCTTTGATTGTATCCATGTTTTGATCATTCTTGAATTTTACACCACTGTGATTATTTTTGGGGTATTGTTGGACATGGATAAAACAAAGTCTGAATCCTTAATCCTTAATCCTTGTCATTTTGTTTCAATTTGGATTAGTTCTTTAAAATATTTTTCATCATCCTCGGTCTTAAATGATGATATTATTGAATATCTTTGGCTGTAGTGCAAAGATGAATGATTTCTGAAGAATATCTTTGGCTGGCACATAGTGCAAAAGATGAGCAGTGTTGAGATGAACATGGTGACCGATTAATATCTTTTGGCACAGTAGTGCAAAAGATGAGCAGTGTTTAAATGAACATGACCAATGATGAATATCTTTGGCTTTTGTAGTGCAAAGATGAATATTTAATTCGGATGTATATTGATTGTTATTACGGGGATAAAAGATGAGCGATGAACTTTTAAATTCATACATAGAAGATAGTAGTTTGCATTCTCTACTTAACTCTTACAATGAATTATTATTTCATTGCGAATATTGATTGAAAATTTGTTGTCTATTGTATTCTATTAAATTTTTCCTGTTGAAGACTAACGATAATTTGTTGTATATTATCTTAGTCATAATATTCTTTTGAGCTAGTTGAAATCACCCTTTTCCTTTTGTTCCATTCTTCTCGGGAGGCGAGAATATAAGCGAGTACGCAGTCGGGTATGGAATGAAGGTTTTAGAAAGGATTGTTTAGTAGTCCTCACCATTTTGTAAAATAATGTATCAATAAATGTGATGAGGATTTATGTGAGTATAAATATTGTCTAGAAGATAATATTTGTATTTAAACTCACAGTTTTACTGTTGTAATAATAAAGTTGTAGTTGTTTCTGTACCATGTATTGACAACTCAGAATGGGTGATGTATACCTATTTTGGGGGCGTCACATCTCACATACTCGCACAATATTAGAAACTAGTCCTCTACGTACGAAGGAGAGGAAATATTGTCGGTGCTAGAGAATGGAGGAGGCAGAGGGCGAGCTCGGGAGGAGGATCTGAGAGTGAGATAGATTAATTTTTTATCCTTTGAAGTTAAAGAGGATATAATTGACGGTGAGATTTATCTCAAACTTTAAACGGTTCTGATCGTTTATTAAGATGAGCAAAAAATTCAAAATCAAATGTGTTTTGTTAATTATATATTCACACTGTTATTTAATGCGTGTCACTAGTTAGCTATTCAGCTACATACCGATTGAGTCTACATATACAACAACCATACTGTTTTTATAAGGAAAAAAAAGAGGTCTTTGTTTGTATACATACATATATATATGTGTGGACACACACATGGGCCATGGCCTGGTTGTGGTCTAGCTCCAAAGCTTTCTACTCCTGCATGACATGCACTCCATTAATTATCCGAATTATTAAATAGATTGAAGGGAAATCCCAAAAAATTCAAAGAATTTTACAAAAGGAACACCTCCTTGCATGTACGTACCCAATGTCGTAAATGAAGTCACTTTTAACTTTTACTTAACTTACGAGTGAAGTACACTCATTTGTAATCATAAACGTTATACTACTTCCGCCTTTTTTGACTTCAAAATTCAAATTATGTGGGAACATATATATATATATATAGAGAGAGAGAAAAAAAAGATCAAGAGTATTTTCTTTATTTAACACTTCTCTTTAAATAGTATTATTTTATTAAAATTATGTCGTTTTGGAGTTTCTTTTAAAAAATAAGTGGAGCCGAGGGTGATATTTTTGTAAATAAAAAGAAATCAAGTGGGACCACTCTATTTTAATAGTCTCCAAAACGACGTAGTTTTATTAAAAGAGTGTTATTTAAGGAGGAATGCTAGATAATGAGAGTGTTATTGATCCTTCCTCTCTCTCTCTCTCTCTATATATATATATATATATATATATATATATATATATATATATCAATTAAAGCAACTATACATAGGTATATTCTTGAATTACTAATTTACTTATTTTTATACTACTAATTTTTTCATTTTAAGGTGGTGTTTGATTACATGCATCTTTAACAACTCACATCTTATTTGTTAAGAGACATAAAGTTTGGTAAAAAAAATCCCTATGAATACCTCTAAATCGTTAAAATAGAAAATTAAATCTAAACTATTCAGAGAACCATCAGAATAAAAATAACATCTTCAATATTACAAAATTCATATTTTATCCGCAATAACTCTACTATCCAATTGTTCTCTCCTCTTCGTCTCTTCCCCCTTCCCCTCTCCGTCTATGCAGCCTAATCCCTCAGTCCTCCCTTCCCTTCCCTTCCCTTCCATCCACAACAACATATGACAGAGAAGAAGCTGGTCTTGGTTCATATGACTAGCTAGCATTTGAAAACCAAGAAATTGACCATGAAGAAGGAGAAGATGTGTTCATGTGAAACCCATTATTCGGTATTCTAGGAGAAGATAGTAAAAATGGATTGGGTCTATGAGGGTTTGAAATGGGATTAAACGGTGAAGGAGATGAAGGTGTAGAAGGTGCAGATGAAACTGTTTGACGAAAGTCCTAAGAAAAATTTAGCTTTATTTATGAGAGATTTCAACTGATTCTCTGGCCCAAATGCTAATCTAATAAAAAAAATTCTCCATGATCTTGTATCAAAATGTAACCCATGATTTTGCAAGCATTTTCTGGATATAATCTTTGGATTCTTGACATCACTGTACTTGTTGCCTTATCGTTTAGGTATTAATTTGACATGGTTTAATGACTGTACTTTTAAACTAGTTTGGATAACTGTTGGTTAAACTGATAAAATACTGTTATTATGACATTTAAAAAAAATTAATTATCAAACAACATCTTTTTATTTAAATATAATTTTAAACATGTTTTACGTGATATCTAAACTGTTCAGATCTTATCAAACACAACATGAGACCCAAGCGTGGCTAAAAGTAAAGGATTTAGGTCGGTAGCATGGAAAATGTGGGTGATTATTTGCATGAAATTGGGGCATGCATGTCCAAATTTTAATGTCGCATGCAAATGAAAAGAGCAGTGGAAATGGCAAAAGATAGTGAGTGAGGCTGACCTGACATGAGTCAAGATTAAAAATAACACAAGTGTAAGAGTTATGACATAGGATACCCCTTTATTTATATTTCATTATTCGTTTATACAATCTGTCCCCAAAAATAAAAATAAAAATAAAAATAAAAATCACTCCGCGTGCTGCATGCCATTGATTGATTATGTTATCAATTTCTCATCATGTCCTTCCCTTAAAAATGCATAATTACGTGTAAAAAGAATTATCTATGTCCTTCATATTTGTAATAATTAACGTCGATGCATTCAAATCATTGCATTAATTATTTTTAATTTGTCGTGTTTAAATTCAAAAGTTATTATACAACAAATACTAAAATTTTCAAATGTCAGTGCTGCATTTAAAGGTTTAAAATGGAACAAATGCACATATATTAGACTTGGAGATAGCTAAAATAAATAAATTTTGTTGTCATTTACATAAAAGGAACAGTGCATGGGGGTGGTGAGTGGAAGTTGTAATAATAATACTACATCAAAGGTTATGATTGTAAAGCTCCAATTCATAATAATTGGGTAGGGTAGGGTAGACATATGGGACCTACTATAAGTATGATCCAACATTATCCTCCATTGGTGGTTAAGCAATCATATAATTAAATTATCAACCCAATAAAATAGTGGCCACCGTCTTCTCTCCTTTTTTTTTTTCTCTTCAAAATTGTCGCGCAGCTAGCTGGCTCTCTCTCAAGCAAGGTTCTCGCATAGGGTGAATGGGTTACTGATTTAATTATTATACAAGTAAATTTTATTTATTTCTCTTTTTTTTTTATTTCTTTCTATAATCACCCATTATTTGACAATTGATATTTGTATTAGAATAAAAATAATATTAATATAAATACCATTTAAAATATTTAGTGCCGTTAAAATAATTACAAAAAATATTCTTAAATGTACGTATATTTGTTCATGTACCATTTTTGTGCACCAGGACCTCGTTATCTTTTAGTTAGTTTGAGCTAAAAGTTCAGCAGCTTATAAAAAGCCGCAGTACTTATTATATTTCGATAATTTAAAGTCTATACCATTGCTAAAGTAGGGTTCAAGTCACACTCATAAACAAATACTATGTGATATTCTAGACTAAATTATCTTTACCATTGCCTTGTTTTTTTGATCATTTAAACAATGAAATCACCATTATATAATTAATTCTTCCAAAGAAACCGCACCATAAATTTTATTGGCATTTATTTTTATTTGGCCTACACCCATTAACATGACATACATTATTGGATTTGGTAGTTAAAGACAATATCTTTATGAGCAAGCAAGATCCTTGGGTTTTCTTCAGTCACCTTTGTTGAGTAGCTTAAATAGTCAATACAGATATCAAATAAAATCCTAAGGTTGGTTTATATCACCATACGACTAACATCTAAAATTAGTGTAAATTTATTTAAGCTTTAAATACAATGAATGTTATAATTTATATATTTGTATATAGTTTAAAATAAACAATTATATTTACTAAAATTAAAAGAACACGTATCAATTTGAAATTCAGAATCCGACAAATGGACTTCAAAAGTCCAAACGATTTTTTTTTTTAAATTGGAGTGTGTGTAATTAATAATATGCAGAAAATACACTTTTTCCTTGCATTTCAAACATGTAAGGGCTCCTTGTTTGTCAATCAAAACCTAATCTTGTAACAACTATTAATCATTGAATTAGAGTTGGTAAAATAGAGTTTATCATCACTCGTGATGTTTATTTTTATGGCAACAATTGCTCTAAAATAATTTATCTTGGCTTTCAAAAATTTGGGGGTGAATATAGGGAGACGTTCCCCACGCCACCCACCCACCCACCCACCCACCCTAAAAAAGAAAAGAAGAATATAGGGATGGATATGTTAGGAAAGGGAAAAAAGAGGTAAAAGGTGTAAATTTTTTATAATGATTAGTTAGAGGGACAAAGGGTAAAATATGTCGCAACCAGTAACTACCTTTCTTCCCGCTTTTTTTCCCCCCACTCTTTCTCCTGTCATTTCCCTTACTTTAGTGAAAGCTTTTGACTTTTTTCCTGAAAGAACAAAGTTACAATCTCACTCCTTTCTTAGCGCCTCTTTACCGGCTTAGATTTAGCAAAATTTATTCGCTTGATGCCTGTAGAGACATTCAGATATGATGGTGTGTAACTGTAGTTAGTTGTTAGTTTGATAAATCTAACATATTATGTCAGATATTGTATATCAGCCGACTGAATAAAAATGGTCGGATATTATATATATATATATATATATATATATATATATATATATATATATATATATTGATGTTGAGTATCAACTGACTGTAATTATGGATCCTATGTGCGTATATATGGAGAATAAAAAAGTTGAAAAGTTATGACCCACCTCAGAGGCCCATTGCTTTGGACAGTTGCAATGAACTCCCCCTATTTGACAAAAATGGCCAAAGAACTCTGCCAACAGCAACATCTCCAACTGGGTCTCTGTCTTTCTCCTCACTTGGTTTCCTTAACCCCACACTACTACTATTTTAATTTTTCTATCTTCAATAATCCTATTTTTCTCTTTTGGTTTTCTTACAACTGTCCATGGACAAGCGCCAGCAGCAGCTGTCTTTGGCCAAGTGTTCGCGGCAGCACCGATGCAGTGAATGGTTTGTTTGTTATTCTTCTATGAATTAGTATGCTCTGCTCAAGTTCAACTTCAGATCTTCTGTTTATTGGTTTTGTTAAAGTTTCGATTTTTTTATTGCTTATGATGGACTCTTTTTGGGTGCTTCTGTATTTTCAAATGTTTGTTATATTTGGTTACATTCTGAACTATTTCCTTGACATAAAGGGGGAGTGATGTTAATTTCTTTGAATTTTGTTATGTTTTTTACTTGTTTGTTATTCCTTCCTTGTTGTCTGTTTCTTTTTGGAGCTGACAAAAAGGATGGAGAGTTTGATTAAGAAATGATCATCAGTTGCATCCAATAGTGAAAGGATGTAGTGGTTATTGTAGAAAATATCAAGTTCCTTTAAAACTATGGAGACTGTTACGTCAGTTAGATTTTAGTGAAGGAAAGGGGTAAATTTCGTAGTTTTAAGATATATCTATAAAAGAACTATGAGATCAGGCTAACTAAACAAGTCTACTCAACTAACCTTACAATGCTAACTAATTCTAAAGAGTTCAATTTTTATCTTTTGGGGTGCATTACAACTGGAAATATGAGACACAAAGTTTCTTGCTACATTTTGGTCCCTAAATTATTTTCCAATCACCAAAATGGATAGTAGCAGTTAAGTTATTTCCTAAGGTTAAAATTTCTAGCATTTTGAGTGGTTGGTGCTTTGTTATCTCCTCTACCTTATTCTCTCCCTTTTTCTCTTTTGCTTATAGTTTATAATAGGTTACTACTTACTGAAAGCATTGTATTATCACTCATCTTGTTTTACATGTTATGCGCTGTTGATTTATTGCAGGATATTCCGGGATGTTCCTAGTGATATAACAATAGAAGTGAATGGTGGTGCATTTGCATTGCATAAAGTAAGTTCCTGCGTTCTATATTTGAGTTCCTTTATGATTGACAAAGCTATCTTTCAATATGGAATTTTCCCAATGATTATTGAGTAGTCCCATATGGTTGCAAAAGATCTGAAAGGATTTCATTGCATTATCAAGTAAGAGCATTTGGTGATGTCAATAAATGCCCTCCTTTATACATCATTTGGAAAATGTATCAATATCTGCAGGAATGAATAGGATACGGATCTAACTTCTGGCCTTTGTACTCAAACATAGTCGCACACTTGGAAGACCCAGCTTCTTACATTATTTAAGCAATGTCCTCGCAGAACTAAGAAAAACTTATTTCTGTTTCACTCGATTCCTAGGATATTTACTAGTTTTGCTTTTTGCTTGTGATTGCAGTTTGTAGAACAAGATTTCTTACATATCTTCTGCTTTGCTGTGGTTTTCTCAATTGATTTTTCTACAAAATCCAAGTGGAAAATACTAGTACACCAATCATAATCTAGGGATCCAAATGAAAAAAATCCTGGGTACTGAATTATTACCATATTGGCTTGTAGTTTCTTAAAAAGTAAATAATATTCCCTATTCAAATGATATTTTGTTCCATGGTCAAAGGACTTGCAAGATTAATCTTTCTATGAAAAAACTTGCATCATGGGTCAAAGCCATTGATTTTTCTTTCGATATTGTTTTTCTTTATCTTTCTGTATGTGTTTGTTTATGCAAATAAAACAAGACTGGAATCCCTGATACTAAGAATAACTTCAAGATATATTGTTACGTGCAGTTTCCTCTTGTGTCTCGTAGTGGGCGAATCAGAAAGTTGGTAGCAGAAAACAGGGATTCAGAAATTTCAAGGATAGAGCTTCTTAGCCTACCTGGAGGTGCAGAGACATTTGAGTTGGCTGCCAAATTCTGTTATGGTATTAATTTTGAGATCACCTCTGCAAATGTTGCTCAACTATTTTGTGTTTCTGATTACCTTGAAATGGTTGAGGAGTTCTCAAATAGCAATCTTGGTTCTCGTGCTGAAGAATATCTTGAGAGTGTTGTCTGCAAGAACCTTGAAATGTGCGTTGAAGTCCTACAACAATGTGAAAACCTACTTCCTCTTGTTGATGAGCTGAAAATTGTTGGCCGATGCATTGATGCTATAGCATCCAAAGCATGTGTTGAGCAAATTGCTTCAAGCTTCTCTCGCTTGGAGTATAGTAGCTCAGGAAGACTTCACATGAATAGGCAGGCCAAATGTGAAGGAGACTGGTGGATTGAAGATCTGTCTGTTCTACGGATTGACTTGTATCAACGAGTCATGATGGCCATGAAATGTCGTGGAGTCCGGCCTGAAAGTATTGGGGCATCACTTACGAATTATGCCCAGAAAGAATTAACAAAGAAATCCAGTTTATGGAATCCATCTAACCAGCCAAAAGTTGACCCGGTTGCTGGTTCAAGTGGACATGAAAGACTAGTGGTTGAGACAATTGTTAGCCTTCTGCCAATTGAGAAACTTGCTGTTCCCATCACCTTTCTGTTTGGGTTATTGCGAAGTGCTGTGATGCTTGATTGCACAGTTGCTTGTAGACTTGATCTTGAGAGGCGGATTGGCTCCCAGTTAGACATAGCCAGTCTTGATGATCTTTTGATCCCTTCCTTCCGCCATGCTGGTGATACTTTGTTTGATGTTGACACTGTTCATAGAATTTTGGTTAATTTTTCTCAGCAAGATGATAGCGAAGATGATATGGAAGATGCCTCACTCTTCGAATCTGATAGTCCTGATTCACCCTCCCAAACTGCATTTGTCAAAGTTTCAAAATTAGTGGACAATTACCTTGCAGAAATTGCACCTGATGCAAACCTCAAGCTCACCAAGTTTATAGCCATTGCAGAAACTTTACCATCACATGCACGCACAATTCATGATGGTTTATACAGAGCAATTGATGTTTACCTCAAAGTATGTGTTACTTTTGCTACCCTGTGATACCTAGTTTTGGAGGATGAACGAAACTAACAAGAAGTTTCTATCATTGATTCTTGAAATTTCTGTCATTCTTTTTATATTGAAAACACTAGATTTACCCACTCCACATCATGTAACTACGGTAATCTTATAGGAAGTTAAACAGAAATTATTGTCTGTCTAAAGTTAAAGGAAAGCAGCCATGTTTAGCTACAAGGGGTCTCTTCTAATGATGGCTTCACTTGTTTAACTATTAATGAATGTTTATTGCAGGCTCATCAGGGGTTATCTGATCCAGACAAGAAGAAGCTCTGCAAATTGATTGATTTTCAAAAGCTTTCACAAGAAGCTGGTGCTCATGCGGCACAAAATGAACGTCTTCCTCTCCAATCGATGGTCCAAGTGCTTTACTTTGAGCAGTTGCGACTTCGAAATGCCTTGTCCTGCTCTTATCCTGATGATGACCACAAGCCAATGCAACAATCATGGCGGATCAGCAGTGGGGCTCTCAGTGCTGCAATGTCTCCACGAGATAATTATGCATCACTGAGGCGAGAAAACCGTGAACTTAAACTCGAGCTAGCTCGTTTGCGAATGAGACTAAATGATCTGGAGAAGGAACATGTTTGTATGAAGAGGGACATGCAGAAATCTAATTCTCATAATTTTATGAGTTCCTTTTCAAAGAAGATAAGCAAACTGAACTTTTTTGCGCATAGTTCTTCGAGAGGCTCAAGTTCTCCCTCAAAGAACTCACAAAGAACGGATTCTAAGGTAACCGAGAGAACAGTAACAAGCACAGGTTAGCTAAGCAGTTCTTGTATTTTGTTTAACTGCTTCTGTGCTGAGGAATTGATAAGGTTTTTCCTTTTATCTATTTTCTTTCCACCATATTTTATATACCCTCCACCATGTATATGAGTTTGGAGCTTTGTTCGCTACATAGAAGAGTTTTTGTGTGAGGGATGATTTTAAGCTTTGTGTTACTTAGTATAACTTTCAGAATATCATCTGATGTAAACACGTGAGATGTCTTTATTTATAGTAATGGTCAATTTATATAATGCAGAAATTTTGACTAATTAGTCTTTATGGGTACTAGGTTTGGTTTCCGTATACCTACCAAATTCTAATTGCTTCCTGCATTCCATTTCAACCCTCACCTTGTCCTTTTTATCATTTTCCTAACCTTTGGTATACTTACAATTTGTATACATTGCTAATAATCCTACGACTGTCATGAACTTGTTCAGGGTCCAATGTCTTACAGGCAAATTGGACATCCTGATCATTCTGAGTTTTAATTGTTTTTTCTGTCTACTTTAGTTCTTGTCATGTTTGCAGAATCTTACAAGCATGAAATTTTTAAATGGCCTACTACACCGTTATATTTCCTAATTCTTCTCTAATTGATTGTACTCTAGAGCAAAACTATGAAGCTTATGTTCCAAAATCATTTATTGAAATTCCATTTACTAGCACTTGCTACCAAACATAAAGGATTCATAGATAGATTTTATTCAGTCCCTTCTTTATCATCTCTCTTCCAGTGACCAAGTAGAACATTAATGAAATTTTTTTGGCATAATGCTCCTGGTTAGAATCAAACCTTGGTTGGTAGAATGGTCCATTACGCAGATTTTTTTATTTTTATTTTTTTTTTTTTTTGGGGTTGCTGTGTTCTAAAGTTTTGTGCCGACACTGATCTTGTAATCAAGATACACATCTTTATGGCATTATAAAGGTAATGGCAAAACAATCAACTGTAAGAAAAGAAAGTTTTCTAAGGGGCACCCCCTGCACATGTAGCCGTAGTCTCATGGCTACAAGATGAAAAGTTGAAAAATGTATGTCGCAGTATTGTCAATAGAAAGCACATCTGTTCTGTTAAACATATGCTGACTCCATTCGTCTTGTAGTCGTCGCTTAAAAAACAAAAGTCACTTTCAGATTGAGTGATTTACGAACACTGTCCTGTTTCCTCAGACAACATCTCAACTTGTTGATTTGTTCACAGCGTGTAATCTGTAGATCACCATTTTCTGTTTCAAGCAATGCTGATCTTTTAGCATGAAAGCATCTAGTGTTGATTGGTGATTTTACCCAGTATTTGTGATGGAACTCTTGGTGGCACTTTTTTTTGTTAGCAATTTTTACCTCAGGCCATGAAAAAACTTGGGATGGCTTGATGAGACTCTTATCAGGGTCTTGCTCCCAAGGAATTGCTTCACTTGGTACATATTTTATAGAAAGTTTCTTAAGGTCTTGGACATGGTGTTGGTGTCTAGGCGTCATCCCTGCAGAGAACTTGAGAGACGCAAGTTGCTTAGAAAGGTCTTGATGATCATGATCCTCCTGAGAGTGCTTTTGTTGTTCAGGAGGTTGATTGCAGCCTCTGGCCTTTAGCAAGTCATAGATAGTGCGATTAGGGACAATGTAAAACACTTTTCCCGGGACCAAAACTGACTCAGGCCGGACCACAATCCAGGGATATTTAAACACATCAGGTCGGGCAATGCAGTGTCTGGGGTTCTTCCTCATAACTTCAGCTGCCGTTGTGGGTTTTCTGTGAATCTCCACATGCCTACCCGGATGAACTAATTTTAGGACACCTTTCTCTCTTGTTGAACCTCCCATAGTTAGTTTCTTCTAGCAGTTTGTGGTAGAGGAAATTTAGAGTTGAGTTTCTTTTAGAACTTAAAGAAAGACAAACAACTCAAATGGGGAGGGAATATGTGACAACTTATCACCCCTTCTTATAATGTCCGTCCTTAACTTTTTTGTGGGGAATCCTATGAAAAAGGATTTTTGGACAAGTTGAGGTCTCTTTGTTCTAAGAATTTGTTGGAATTTGATTATCTAGTTTTAATATAAACAGTACTAATATTAGAAGAATGTTTGTCTTCTTTTTGACAAAATCTAGATATACATGACTGAAGTTATTTCTGTTAGAAATGGTCGAGGTGTCTTGTTCTTATCTTTTACATGATTCTGAAGCAAACACTGGCATAAGAGATTATGCAGCTATTTAATATGGTGTGTTTCATTATGTCCTTTCTTATCCCTAAATATGATTTTTAAGAAACAGGAAATGGAAAGAAAAGTGAAATTTAAGTCCATGAAAATATAATGTCGTGATTTTGTGATCTTTTTTGCTGAAGAATTCACGAAAATACCATTATATTCTTGCAATATATTTTTCTCATAGGTTTTTTGAAAAAAGAAAGAGAGAATATAATAGTAAAATTTATATATTATTGTGTATTACTAGGTGTTGTGGTCAAGTCAAAGTAGCCTATAATGTTGTTAGCAAGGCTCAATAATGGCAAAATCAACTGATTGCAATAACACTGTAAATAAGAGCAGGTGCAACATCTTTAAGTTTGTAACTATGTATTAGCTGTAGTGGATGCCCTTGGAAATAACCACCACCTACCTTCTTAGTACCTTACTTTTATGGAAATTGTGAGGAAATTGCCATTCATGCATGTTATTCATTTCTTGTACTCCTATGTGGATCATGGCACATTGTTCAGACTTGTACTCTTGTTATCTCTCCTTGGATCGATGAGCCTTCTTTTTATTAAAAATTCCCTAGATAGAAGGTGGCATGGCAGGCAAATAAATGAAGCATATTTGATGCACTAATTTGTCTCATTTTTGCACCAGAGGTTATAGGTCCATCTAGTAGTCCCTTTTGTCCTACCCTGGTATTGTCATTTGAATTTTTGTATTTATCCTTTTACACATTTAGATTTCGTCACAGATTCATAATTTTTCAATTATTTGTTTTCAATATTAAATTAGTATGAAAGTTTATGTTAAGAAAAAGTCCAATAATACTCTCATTTTTGGACAGAGAGGTTGTACAAGATATATGTTCATGAATTTTGCTAGATCTGCTTATACAGAGCAAGAACTGTTGCATTGCAGCACCAAGTAGGACAATAGTTTCAAAGGCTGTTCTTATTCTTGGAAGTATCAGTTACCAAAAAGCGAACACGATGTAGACATGTTTTACATATGAAAATTTCAATGACAGAAAAAAACTATCAAGTAAAGCAATTGGTTGAGTATAAAAAGGACATGCTCATAAACCAGATCAAGTTCAAACATCTCAAGGACCCATAATTTAACAGTTCCCCTGCAAATGGATACACAAGAGGGTTGGTCTCTCATAACTAATAAAAACTTAATTACTTAGATTGGATTCTGATCCCCAGACACACTCCCAACCCTTAAGCAGATTTGTTATAGAAACGGAAGCCAACAGCTACACCCAAGATGACGAGGGGAACTAAGAACTGGAGAAGCTTGACGATGAATTCTGATGTCTTGTCCTGATTGTACTGAGGTTGCTTTGGAGGAGTGTAGTTTGTCTTGGAGGGGATGCTTGCCGTATCAATGTCTCCCACATATAATTCATCCAGCATTGCTTTTGCACTGGTACTATGTCCCACATCTTCAAAATCATCAGTTGCATCTTTTCCTGCACAGGCAAAAACATTAAGGCGTAATCAGGGGCATCGACCAGTTCCTATTTCACCAGAACCATATACAAAATCTAATATTGCAACATATTGTTTTACCTGTGGCTGATAACAAAACGTCTTCACCACCAGGATGGTCCTCCAGGAACTTTGTCACATCATATACCTGCTCCAACACATTAAACGTCAAAACATGATGAAATTTTAATAATTAAGCACAAAGTAACACGTTTACAACAGCTAAGGTGGCGTTTGGTTCAAGTAAAATCGGATTTGAAGTTCAAAACACTCTATATGCAGCTGGTTTCTTGAAAATGGAAATTGCTTAAGCTTAGACTGCCACCAGAGACTGTGGTCTGCAAATAGAATGTTATATTTTTGAGTTTTAATTAGTATCTTGCTATATACTATTATTTCGTATTGTTTTCAAAAGTTGGATTGCTGGAAGGAAAGTGAGATGTTGTCTACTCAATTATCAAGACGAACAAGAACAAAACTTCCAACAATCACATGTATAGGTCTGGCATTCCCTATTTTATGGCGCGATTTACACCAGGTGCAATATAAAAGTCATGAACATCCAAATCTTCCACTACATCATGCCAAGACGCAGTCTTGTTCACTCAAGCCAATTTGTTCAGGAGTTCGGATTTGAAGTAATGCATTTGGGCATGTCAAGAATTTTTGCTCAATCTGTAAGAGCATGAATCTTGTGGATTCAGCAGTAAGATCCAACCTCAGAATATCATATATCGACAGGGTATCTTACATTGAAAGTTTAAGCCTAAGCATATGATTATGCTTCACGATTGCCTTTTTCGCGAATCTTGCATCCAGTGTTTGGAGATCACGTGCTTTTTCCTTATTCCACTGATTATCCTGTTATAGAATTATCATCATAATTGCAAAGTGGGAATCCGAAGTTTCAAGTCATTTGGGAATCTGGCTCCAAAATCTTTGGATCGTAGTTGTGTGTGATAATATCATTACCTCAAAACTAGGCAT
This sequence comes from Panax quinquefolius, assembly GCA_020205615.1. NCBI lineage: Eukaryota > Viridiplantae > Streptophyta > Magnoliopsida > Apiales > Araliaceae > Panax > Panax quinquefolius. Next base: position 2,095,816 of record CM035160.1, on the reverse strand, counting down.
CCAAAAGAGTGTCTAATACAAGATAAACAAGATGCATGGTCAAATTTGGGTTATATCCAAATATGATCAACTTTATATAAATTACCAAAACTTTATTTTCTTAGCAAAACTATCTATTTTTCCTCATAAACTTCTACATGTTTGATGTTTCTATACGAATGAAAAAAACAGATTAACTAACATAATAAATCAGTTTTACCCCCTGAAGTTTCACCAAAATGCACTTCACTCCTTAAAAGAATTGCAATATTTAAGGACTTAATGATATAATTTGTTGCAATCAAGTCCGATTGTGCAATTAATATCACATTAGTTTCAAAAGCTCAACCAAATCATGAGATTCTGTATCCAGGCCATCATCATCTAAAAATTAAAACTCATATCCAAAACGGATCAACATGAGATCAGTAATTAAGGGCAGTTGGAATTTTATTGAGCAGTTAATTAAGTTTGATTACAATAAAATTAAAACATCAGATCCTCAATCGTTACATATTTTCTTTATGGACTAAAACTTCACAAGTGCATTTAAGCCTAAAATAATGCAATAAAACAGAGAGACAAAAAAAGCTAGCATACAAGAAAGTTAAATGCTTCATAAGTTTAGAGCATTCAAAGAAATTTACGATTTCTAATAGCATAAAGATATTGCGCGAGTAATTATAATCGTGGCATAAGTGAAAACTTCAAAATAATTAATTTATTCTATTTTATAGCATATATCATTTTCATAAAACCCAAGGTACTAAAATGTGGCCAACACGAATCTTAACAGAGCTTACCCATTTACACACGCAATTACTTACAGACATTTACCTGGTAAAAAGACAATCATGGGAAAAAAAGAAGAAGAAAAATAAAAGAGAAAATTAAGATATATAAATCAATATTATATATATATATATATATATATATATATATATATATATATATATATATACACACACACACATTACCTTGCCATCGATGATGAGCCAACAATCATTGGGCGTGTTGTGATCGTAGACCTGAGCCAAAGAATAGAGCTTGCCGTCGCCACCCATTTTTAGTAGGTGTGCGAGAGAGAGATTGGAAAATATATTTTATCAAGGGGGTTTGGTGAGAGAACAGAGATTAGCTTGCCGGTCTGATTCTGATGTCAAAGTGTCAGCCATATTTAGGGTTAAATACACATTTATTCACTCTACTCGAGCTCGATTTACAAATACATCATTAATCAATTTTTTACAAATAACTCGTTTCAACTATAATTTTTTACAAAAATTAAAATTTCCGCTTAAAAATGTTAAAAGTTAACGAAAAATCTACATAAGAATGCTTATGTGTAATATAAGACCCACCGTAGATTTATTTTTAATAATAATAACAAAATAACTTTAGTTTAAATTTTGTTGATTTTCAAACTTGAATTTTCTATTTTTTTAAATAACAAATAATTAAATTAATAAAATAAATATATTAATTAATAAAAAATAATTAAATTTTTTAATTTTAAGTTTGAATTCTTTTTTTTAAATAACAAATAATTAGATTAATAAAAAAATATTAATTAAATAAATTAATAATAAACTATATTAGTATATAAAAGTTTTTTTAATTTTATTAAAAAAAACTGTGTATTTTATTTTATTTTATAAAAAATCTGAGTTTTTTTATTAAAAAAAAAACTGCGCTTTTAAATATTTTTTTAAAAAAACTGCGTTTTTTTTTTTTTTAAAAATGCATTTTTATTTTATTTTTATATAAAAAAACTGCGTTTTTTTTATTTTTTTTAAAAAACTGCATTTTTATTTTATTTTATATAAAAAAGTGCATTTTTTTATTTTTATTAAAAAAACTGTATTTTTAAAAAAAAACTGCGGTTTTTATTTATTTTATAAAAAACACTTTTTAAAATTTTATTAAAAACAATTATTTTATTAAAAAAACTGCATTTTTTTAAATAACAAAAATAATAATTATTATTATTTTTATTAAAAAAAAACTAAACAACGTTCTCTCTCTCATTCTCCGTCACAACAACGCAGTTTGATTTTTTTTTTTAATAAAAATAAATATTTCTCAAATTAAATTAAATTAAATTATAAAATCTAAATTTTGTATAATTTTAAAATTAAAATTATAATAAAAATTATTTGGATTTTAGATCTATCCAAACATTTGATGAATTAACTTTTTTTTTTCTCTTTCTTAGTCAAAAATCATATCAGCTTTCTCTTTCCTCTACAATTGACCACTTCAATTTTCTCTCTCCTACAGGGCATAAATGTGTATTTTCTGTTAAAATCAAAGTCATTTAACAGAATTTGTAACGATTTGATAAATCTTTGTAGTTCACTGACTCGGTTGTAAAAAAATTCAGTTCAATGATGTATTTGTAAATCGACCCCTAGCAGAGTTTGGAAAAGTGTATTTAACCCGCCATATTTATATTCGAGATTTGTTGATGTGAAAATTTGTTTATTCTGTCCATATATTTTTTATTGTAATTCCATTTTCCCTTATTTGCAACATTTTTTATTCGGATTTTTATATATGATGATATATTCATATTAATTAATATTAGATAAATAAAGAAAGAATCTAATCACTAATTGTGGTCTAAATTCATCATGAAAAAATAGACATATAAATAGTATTTTTTATTTTTTAATATTCTCTCCTTTCTTTTTTATCTATCTTTTTAAAGATTAAAATTTATTTATTTTTATTTGTTGATAGAAACATTAATGACATAATTTTTCATATTATTCTTACATTAAATGCTAATTTGTTTATTTTTTTATCTTTCTCGTAATATTAAAAGATAATAATGAAATTTTATATTAAATTTGATCAATCAAATAAAATATTAATTATATTTTTAATCTGTGTTTTCTTTCTTTTAAAAATCAATTAAAAAAAAGGAATGAGGAAGTATTATAAGTGAGAATTGAATCACTAAATTGGCCCGATCAGTTTTTTCCTAATCTCATGAAATTGACTAATAATTATAGAAAATTAATATTTTCACAATATTTATATAAGTTATTCCTCATATATATATATAAAAAATAAATGAGTCTTATTTATGTGAGAGATAAATTGTCAAAATATCAATTATCTAACTGTAATGTTTTGGTTAATTTGATTGAGGAAATTTTGGTCTTGTAATTATAATGAATAGTTTGACAATAATTACAATATAAATTTTCTCAATTTTCCTACAATCAAATAATTGGGGTTCTTAATGTTTTGGAGTATTTTTGTATTAATGCCACAACCATATACTGTATGATAATCTTTGTAAATTATAAATACCAATTGAATTTATTTAATCATAATTTTTAGAACCATTATTTCTAGGGATGTGGTATCATTTTATGAGATGATAAATGCAGTCAATTTGTCAACAATTGAAAATGATACTATAGAAATTTTCGATATGCGTTTTTGGTGGAATAAGTAAAGACAATATTAAAACTACTATCTACATTTTGGGCATCACATCTTTTGAATTTGAAAAAAAAAAACTATACTGATCTAGAATATTCATAAATTGAAGCTCCACGTGTGACAAATTAATGCGAGGGGAAAAAAAAAGAAAAAAAAAACAAATCTTTACTACTACCATCTTGTTAACGCCAGGATCTTTCTCCACGTTCCAATCACCAAGACGCGTCCGATATCCTGCACAGTTCAACAAGTCAACACCAAAAGCTCGACGACTTGACCAGGTCGAGGATAGCTCTCGACGCGAGAGTCGATTTCGATCATCACAAGGTTAACAATGGAGGAAAATAATATCTAACGCCTCGAGAGAGAATAATCATATGATTGTGTGTGTAATGTTTTGTTACTTACCTCCTTTGTGATCCTAGCCCCACACGTATCTCGATCCTTGCCATTACTTGCCACCCATCACCTCCTCGACACCTTTTCCCCACTCCCCTGTCATTTCAAATTAAAAGTATGTAGCCCACTCCTTTACTCGCTACCACTTTTTGCCACCGCCGGTCATCTGAGTCCCATCCTCATTAATGTCATGCAGAAAAGTGGTAGACGTAGTAGTCAACTATCGTTTGGCATAATGATTACCGGTCAAAGTTGGGTTAAGTGACAATTTGTATAATGAGTCAATTCAATGACTAAGCCCAAATAATGGAAATGACCCAAACAACCGGATCTAACCGAAAGGACCCAATGAAATAATCAAATAATCTGGCCCAAACCATTCGGACCAACCAGATTAGCGTAACATACTGACCCAAGGAGGAGCCCATTAAGTCCTACCAATAAAGAAAAGGATTATGGCTGACATTGCTTTCAAGTCTTTTATTAAATGTAATGTTTAATGAAAGACTATAAACAATATAGGCCCACGACATAACGAATTATGATAAATCACAAGAGGTCCAAAGTGAAACTCACCAAAGCCCAACAAAATCGGTCAAAACCGATATCGAAATAGAAATGGGAGGCCCAATGCATACAAGTTCACTCGGTGAAGATATTTAGACTCAAAACTGGACGAAACCTCTTCCCATTCACCATCATTCTTTGTGAATTAAATGTGCCGCCCTCGATTCTTGGTAAATCGTCGATATAAAAGGTAAACTTTACCAATTTTGGCAGCTTTACACCGCCAATTAATTTCGGACTTTCAAACTTTCTTTCTCTCTCTCGAACCCTCTTTGTATTCTCTGCGCAAATCGTTAACAATGGCTTCTAAAGATTACGAGCAAGGTCGTCCCTCGCTAGTGACACCAATCGCTCGCTTACTCCAAGCCCAAACTCTACCAAAAATGCTTCAAGTTCGATCGATCAAGCTGCAACTACTAAGAAGAAACCAATAATGAAATCTTCTCCCAAATCCTTGATTCTACAGGAATAAAGAACAGTACCTCCATGCCAACATTCCCTCGAAAGTTAAAGAGGTTGACTTGGAGAGGCTTCGAACTCGTTGCCACATTCCGGATACCCATTTGGTGAGAGCTCCTAGGTCTGGAGAACGGATGTACCAACGCCCCGAAGGATGGATGGCTGTTACGATGACCATCCTGGAGAAAGGGATCCGATTCCCCCTTCACGCTTTCGTAGTAACTTTATTAGGGTTCCTGGGTGTTGGGTTCGCCCAATTAATGCCGAACTCTTATATTCATATTTTAGCATTCGTAGCTTTATACCACGAACTTGGTGTCGAACCTGCGCTCGACTTCTTCTTTACTGTATACAAGGTTAGCCAATCCAGAGAGAAAGGATTTAAGACTATAAGCAACCATTCTTCAAAAACAGGAGAGAGGTTCGAGAGACGCTCGTTAGTGAATACTCCTTCAAGCAACAAAGGATGGCATGAAAGATGGTTTTTCGTCAAAGGACCCGAAATCATCTCTTTACCGGATTGGGCCACTGATGAGAAGATTTTTACGGACTTTAGACGCGTCTACGAAACGTGAGTAGCCGAGATGATAGAGCTTTTGGACAATTTCCGGGAGGAGGAATGGAACTATAGACTTCTTTCCAATCGTTGCGTGGTTGTACAACCACAAACGACGTAAATCTGGAAATTCATTTTATGAATATTGAAAATTTTGTGATATGGATTACGATGTAGAACTGTTAATCTTCTGTAGTAACTTTGATCAAACCGTCGCCTTCGGAGATGAAAGACTTAGAGGATTTGTTAGCTGAAAAACCGGTAGAAGCCACCGTCGATTCTTCACAACATGAAGACCCATCCGAAGACAATGTAGTGGACAATCAGAGATGTCGATCTTTGAACCTTCACACCGTAAGCCTCCTCCAAATTCAACCCACCTACTGAAGCACCAACTGATGAACCTCCAACCCATGCACCCATAGATGACGAACCTCTTCTCTCGGAAAGAGTCCTCCAACTTTGAGGAAAGAAAAGAGCCATCCGAAGGCCTCGACTAATTTCCATCCCGTCAGACTCTGAAGCTCTTTCTGAATCTGAACCAACTGTTGATCCAACACTACCAACCGCCGACCCATACCGCCAACCGCTGATCCAACACCACCGGACGCCTTGATCCAAAGATAGTTCGAACAAGTTTATTAGATCTACCAGTAAATGATCGTAAGGCGACTTCTTGAATCAAAAGTTGAGAACTAAAGTCATTCCCTTAACTCCCGATGAGCTTAGAGTAACTTCTTCAACTGCTCATCCTCCAACAAACCTCGTGGAGATTTTAACGCAAATTAAGAAGAAAGAATCAACTTGTTTGCGGTACCATCTCGAAAGAGAAACAACCATCCGACAACCACCCCAGCTTCAACGCTTTGTAATTCTACCGGTTCGAGATCCTACTCCAACTCGATCTTCTTCCCAAAAATATCTATATGGATCCTTCTCCCATTCACGACCAACCGATGCCTTCCCCCAGGCCCTCATCACGAAATTCCATGATGAGGCCACACGGGCGCCAAACTTTGTGGCCTCGAGACAACGTTAACTTTCCTTCCACTCTTTGATGCCTTCGTTCGAGAAAATGATGATCACCGATTTGATAATCATACTGATCGGAATTTTCTTGATGAAGGCATGAGTTATCCGCAAAGGTAAGTGAGGGTTTTATCAGTTAAACATTTCTTTACTTGCCTAAATATTTGAAATTGATCGGATACTGTCGAATATGTGCAGGCAAACGCAGTCTTCGGGTGTTTACGTCCCAAGCATATAAACGCCGAGTCCGATGAGGAGACTCTGAGGAGGGAGAACAATATGTTAAAGGCTACATTGGCTCGAGAGAGAGAGAACGTGAATCTGCTTCTTCATGCCAATGAAAGTCTTCGAGGAAATTAGCCCAAACCAAGGAGGATATGAAGGAAACTTATGACGTCTTGAGCTTTCGGTCGGAGAAGAACTCGAAGACGACAAAAGCCAAATAACAAAAATTAGCTACCATGAATGTCCGCTTTTGTTGCAGAGACCAAGAAGCTTTGAAGACTACCAAAGAGGGCTTCATTGTAGCCAATCAAAACTTATCAACACAACTCAAATAAGTTCGAGATGAAGGCTCGGCCGATAGGAAAGTCCATAAGGCCAAGTCGTCAAAGCATCGTGGCAAGATAAAGGTACTTGAAGAACGGACCTCCCCACGGATCAAGAATTGGTCAAGGATCTGAGCGGATTATCGTACATCCGACGAGCTTAGCGCGCAGAAATTCGAAAGTATATTATGAAGAATGCGAAGATTGCTTAGAAGTCGGGCAAGGAAAAAGCTAGTGGTGACCTAACTGGATCCGTCCTTGCTAGACTCAGGAGATGAAATCGTCATCTCAAGATAATTTTACTTTCTTTAATTTATAGGACTTGTGTAAAAAGTTCCTGATTTTGTAATCAGATTAAATATTAATGAAATGTGGTTTCATTCCTTATGACTTCGGTGCATTTACTTTCTGCCAATACTTCAATATTAATTCAACTGGAAAAATGCACAAACTCTTTCATGGACTCAACTCGAACTGTTAATTAACAACTAAGCATGTCATATAACAGATAAGATGAAGTTAGGGAATGAGGCATTCCGAACTCAACACTTAGAAAAAATTTAGGTAATAAAGTAATAAAGTAAAGGGATACTTATTAGTTACCGAAGTGTGAGACAGATCTGCTTCATTGGGAATTTGTTTACCCCAAAAGGCCTAACAAAACCAAAAGATGACATTCGCCTACCACGAAGGGCCTGACGAAGTCTAAAGAACGACAGTTGTCTACCACGAAGGGCCTGACAAGGTCTGAAGGACAACGCTTGCCTACCACGAAGGGCCTGACAAGGTCTAAATGTCGACAATTGCCTACCACGCAGGGCCTGACAACGTCTTAAGGATGACACTTGCCTACCACGAAGGGCCTGACAAGGTCTAAGTGTCGACAATTGCCTACCACGCAGGGCCTGACAACGTCTTAAGGATGACACTTGCCTACCACGAAGGGCCTGACAAGGTCTAAAGGACCACCTGCCAATAAGGCTACCATCGAATGGTCAGCAAGTCCACCCGAACCTCCTAACGCCGATGACGTTTGCCTATCATGAAGGGCCTGACAAGGTCATAAGGACCACCTGCCGAAAAGGCTACCATCGAATGGCCAGCGAGTCCACCCAAACCTCCTAACACCGAGGTGGCATCTGCCCGTGCATGTCAGACTATGGATGAGCTACCGAAGTCCTTCATGAATGCTTCAAACTTCGATTTCCATGATGTGGCGTCTGTTAACATGATCCCTAGGCAACGGACCCAGTACGACTACCCCCCAGACAGCAAGAGGTATATGAGATAAAATCGAATATAGCCTTTTGATGGCTGATGTAGGATCGAACTATTTAGCTGACACAAATACCCACATGAACCCTCCGAAGAACATCTGCAGCTTCGGACGGCACCCAAAATTCCTCAATAGTGGGAGATAAGTCCAAAGTGGAATACCCGTCTGCAAACAACGCCCACGAGTTCTGATTCTGCCGAAGCACTGCAACGGTTTTGTCGGACTCTTCAGATTCTCCATAACTATCGTCATCTTATTTCTTCATCCCTAAGGACACGGCTTACATAAAGAAAACCGGGTCTTTGCATCTAACTTCTCGCACCAAAATCGCTCCCCACTGTCAATGAACTAGTTGCAGGACACTGAATAATATATCTCGGCGGGATCGGGCTTCACCAACAAAGGTACCGAATAAAGATAGGTTGTTTATTCCACGAAGGCGTCTTCATGGCAGAAGTCCACTTGGAACGTCTTAGCATTCTTGACCCTTTCCACGTACTCTAAGATTGACAAACATCTTTCTCGCCGATTTGACATAAACCTTCTCAAAGTCTCTTACGAATAGTCTTGTCTTTTCCATTCGAACTTGCAACTTTAGAGGGCATCTCAGAGGCAGTATCCACAGGCGGTGTGCCTCTCGGTGGATTCTCGGGAGTGCGGCTTCGGTGCCCTTTCGACCATAATCCGAAGACCAATAGGCGTAATACCCTTCTTCTACTAATCGGAAAATGGTACATTGTGTAAGACCCGACTTTTATAAATAAAGATGAATTTTTCTATAAATATTATTTTTGAATATTATGGAATAAATTTGATATAATGTTATAGTTGTGGGTAATATTTATAAATTTTGCAAAGTATGCAAGTTGTTATAAAATATTCGTTTGGTCGGGGAATATTCTTTTTGTCGGAGAATATTCGTACGACGACTCAATCATTGGTGGACCCTACAACGGAAGTATTGTCGTAGTTAAAAAACGACAAAAGTACAGTAATACGCGTGGTTGCATAGTAGCACACGGTATTGATTATTGATGCTTACGTGAGAAGTCACTCAGCTATGCTCAATTATTCTTCTGATAATTCTTTGCGTCATATCTCTTATATTATTGATTCAATTATTGTCACAATATCATCCATGTATAATATGTTATAGTATTAAATCAATAATTGAGACGACAAGTTATAAATGATTAATAATTGTTGAAAGATTAAATATGTGTTGATGAAAAAAAAATGATTTGTGGTAAGTTTGATTATTTTATGGGGGCTCGTATGTCATCATCTAAGAGTCTCTTCAATCAATAGTATTTACCTTCGTCAATAGTAATTACCTTCAATCGATAGTAATTACCCTTGTGAATAGTATTTACCTTCGTCGATAGTAATTACCTTCGTCGATAGTAATTACCCTTGTCGATAGTATTTACCTTCGTCGATAGTATTTACCTTCGTTAATAGTAATTACCTTTACCGACGTCGAACCACTTGTCGTTTCACATTACAGCGTCGAACCACTTTTCGTTTCACATTACTGAAAGTCAAACCACTTTTCTTTTCACATCATTAGTCGTCTGCCACTTGCCTTTTCACACTTTCTAAGCGGTCTTAAGCTAGAAATCTTCTATAAATAGAGGCCAAGGGCTTCATTATTTTTCACGAATTCATTCAAGCTATAGAGAGAAAGTATAGAGAGAATAAGAGAAAGAAGAAGAGTATTTTGTTACTACACCTCAAGTGCGAGATTCAATCTCCTACCAAATGTAAGGGGTGTTATTCTTTCTTATTCATGAAGAGAATCTGTTGTTATTCCATTGCTTATTATTACATTGGAATAACTTTGTATCACGCTGGTTTACCTATACTTGGTGACATTCTTCTATTATTCTATTGGAACATCCTGTACGTGTGTTTTACACCGACCGGTTCCGCTTTTATTATTCTCGTTAGAACATCCTCATCATGTGTTTTACACCCGGACTGGTTCCGTCTTTATCATTCTCGTGGAATATCCTATCGTGTGTGTTTTACAAGAATCAGTTCCATCTTTATTATTCATTTGGAACATCCCGCTTGCGTGAATTTCACCCGACACAGTTCCGTTATTTATTATTACTGTTGAATAACTTTTATACATGCGATCTATCGCATGCGTGGTGATTTCTTTTGTTATTCCATTCTTTATTATACCCAGTTGGTTAAAACTTTGACTTATATACTCCATGAAATTAGTGGAATATCCTTGATATTTGCGTTTCATCCAAATCTTTTCATGAAAATATTCTTCCGATCATTCTTGAATTTTACTTCTACAAAACAAAGATCATGTTGATAATTTGACGTTAATAATTCTGGATAAAATAATTCTTGAACTTGTTTTATTGAATTCTTATATCATTGTCATCATCCTCATGTTTATATTTTTTAAAGTCATCTGGCTCATTTGTAGTGCATAGATGGACTTGGTATGATTATGACCGAGACTATTCGGTGTAATCATGACCAGTAATGTTACAAATGATGTGGTAAAAATCCTCAAATTAGTAGTAGTGCATTGATGGATGATTGTTGGCATGATCATGACCATTAATGAATACACAAATATTCTTGGCCAGTAGTGCGTGAATAATTGTGTGGTGCGATACTTAAAGAATATCCTTGGCCAGTAGTGCGGGGGTGATTCGATGATGTGGAATATTTATTAAAGTGAGTCTCAATTTATAACAAATGATGAAAAACCTTTTAAAACCTAAAAGATAGTAGACTTTATTTTCTACTTGACTCTTTTAATGGATTGCATATTCAATGCAGATTAAACCGGTTTGTCTATTGTATTTTATCGGTTTAACATTGTTGAAGACTATTGATAATTTATTCGCATTATCTTAGTCATAATATTTCTTCTTGGGCTAGTTGAGCTCACCCTTTCTTTTTTCACCGTTCTCTTGAGAAATGAGAATATAGTCGACTTAGTCTGGGGAAACGAGTGATGGTCCTGAAGATAGCATTAGTAGTCCTCACTATTCGTGAAATAGTGTGATAATAATTGTAATGAGGACTCCTTTTGAGTTTGTATAATATCTAGTAGACGATATTTGTATTTAAACTCACGCTTTATATCGTATTGTACACATGACGCTTATGTTAGTAAGTTGTATTTAAATTACGCACGTAAGTGGCGACCCAAGATGGGTGATGTATACCTAATTTTGGGGCGCCACGTATTGAATCTTCATCTACTCGCTTGACCATAATCCAGAAGACCAATAGAAGTGGAATACCCTTCTTCTACCAATCGGGAAAAAATGATTGTTGGGTCTTCATGAGACCCCAGATTTTATTAATAAAGATTTAAATTTTGTCGAAATAATTTTTTAATATTATGGTGTGAATTTGAGATAATATTATAGTTGTGGGTAGTATTTATAAATTTTGCAAAGTATGCAAGTGGTTATATTATATTCGATTGGTCTGGGAATATTCTTGCTTAGCAGGAATATTCGTATAACTACCAATCATCAGTGGACCTAATAATGTAATTATTGTTTTGATTGAGAAAACGACAAAAATATTTTATTAAAATAACTATGGAAGTTTTACCGTGGTTACCGCTGAACTACTTTGTAGTAGTAAAAGTACAAGAATACGTGTGGTTGCATAAGTAACAATACCTGCGATTGATTATCGATGCTTATGTGAGAAGTCACTCATTTTGATTCCATTATCACGATTAATAATATGAATTATTATAATGCGATAATGACGCTTTTGTTTTATTCAGATTATTAACGTAATAAAACGTAAACATCTTTTATATAAAATAGAATACTTTATTAAAGTTATTCTATAAATAGAATATATTATATTTTATTACGATATAGTGTTGCATAGTGTTTTTGCATAGTGTTTTTTGCATAGTGTTGCATAAAGGTTTGCATAGTAAAATGTTTTTATATAAATAGAATATATTATATTTTATTTAAAAGATTTTTCTTTAAATATGGACCGTCGATTAAAGTAAATCAATCTGACCGCTCATGGATTAGTTACTATACGATTCCATTTTCCTATAAATTGAAGCTCATTCCTTCATTATTTTCTTACGAATTCATCAAACTCTGTAGAGAGAAATTATAGAGAGAAGCTATAGAGAAAATTATAGAAAAGAAGAAGCAGTAGTATTCTGCTACTTCACTACTTCTATATTCAGCTTTTTTTACTTAGTGGGTGTTATTCTTTCTTCTTCAAGAGAACTTCATTATTCCATTCATTATTATTCTGTTGAATAACTCGTAAAAGTGGCATACCCTATACATAACTCAGATACGCCAGATACCCTATACTTGGTGAAATCCTTATGTTATTCCATTCTTATTATTCTCATTGAATAACTCAGATACGCTTTTACCCTATACTTGGTGACATTCTTCTATTATTCTCATTGGAACATCCTGTCATGTGTTTTACACCTACCTGGTTCCGCTTTTATTATTCGAACATCCATGCTGTGTTTTTACATTATTCCGCTTTTTATTATTCTGCTGGAACATCCATGCATGTGTTTTACACCTGACCGGTTCCGCTTTTTATCATCATTCATTGAATATCCTATCTGTGTGTTTTACACCGGATCCGTTCCATCTTTATTATTCTGTTGAACATCCCGTCTTGCGTGAATTTCACCGACCGGTTCCGTTATTATTATTCTCGTTGAATAACTCGCCTATGCGGCACCGCATGCATGGTGATTTCTTTTGTTATTCCATTCTTTATTATACCCAAATTGGTTAAAACTTTGACTTCTATACTCTATGAAATTAGTAGAATATCCTCGATATTTGCGTTTCATCCAAAGATCTTTTCATGGAAATATTCTTCCGATCATTCTTGAATTTTACTCTACGAAAACAAAGATCATGTTGACAATTTGGACGTTAATAATTCATGGATTAAATAATTCTTGAACTTGTTTTATTGAATTATTATGTCATTGTCATCATCCTCATGTTATATTATGTTATCTTTGGCTTACGCAAGATAGATGAACTTAGTATGATTATGACCGTGGATCATTCTAAGATAATCACGACTTGATATAAATGATGTGACAAAAGTCCTCAATGGCCTGTGAATGCAATGATGGATAGTTTTGGTATGATTATGACCAGGGTGATTCTTAGATAGTCACGACCATTGATAATTTGATGAAAATCCTCGACCGTGGTACGTGGATGATTAGATGTGGTGGTTTATTTATTGTCGAGTCTCAAATGATAAAAATTGATGAAAACCTTTAAAACCTAAAAGATAGTAGACTTTATTCTCTACTTCGACTCTTTTAATGGATCGCTTATTCCACCGCAGCTTAAACTGTTGTTTATTGTATTTTATCGCTTTAACATCATTGAAGGCTAATGATAATTTATTCTGCATTATCTTAGTCATAATATTTCATCGGGCTAGTTGAGCTCACCTTTCTTTCACCGTTTCTCTTCGTGAAATGAGAACATAGCCGGGACGAAGCCTGGGAACGGAGTAATGGTCCGTAGGATAGCATTAGTAGTCCTCACTATTCTGTGAAATAAGGTGATAATAGTTGTAATGAGGACTCCTTTTGAGTTTGTATAATATCTAGTAGACAAATATTTGTATTCAAACTCACGCTTTATGTCGATTGTACACCTACGCTTATATTAGTAAGTTGTATTTGAATTTATGTACCATGTAGTGGCGACCCAAGATGGGTGACGATACCTAATTTTGGGGCGCCACAACAGGTATCGTAGCTTAGGATATGATCCTCGCTAAGATGTGAGATAAGAACTAGGAGGGAGAGACGGAAATTCTTCGCTAGTATTATGACCTACCTAAGTTTATTTGGTATTTAATTGGTCATTCGTAGTATAGGGATAATATTTGATATATTAATTAACCCTCGTGTGTTGTGGCGGTGTTTGAAATGGCAATTGAAAATATTCACAATGGAGTGAATGTGACCGCTAGACACCTTTTAATCACTAATCGTTTAATGCAAAGGTCGACGAGGAACAAATTAGAGATATCCACGTAGTGAATGAAGAACTAATTGTTGCACCCGAGCTAGTTGCAGAGGTAGCGGTGAAAGTGAGGAAGTGAGGAAGAAGAGGAAGAAGAGGAACCCGAGAGGAGAATTGGTTGAAGAAATTTATGATCAAAACTTAGAATTACAAAATCGTGTTCGTGAGCTAGAAGAACAAAGTTGAAGAACGGCAAACGGTCGTGGAACAAAGGGATACAACAATTCAAAATTGGGTTACCCGATATGTGATGCTCGAACAAAATCACGCTTTGGCAAAGGTGTAAGATATTAAAGTTGAATCGAGAATTTAAAAATCAAGGATCACCAAAAAGAAGAAACAACTCGAACGAAGGAGAATAGACGATGCACGGGTAAAAGTCGCACAACGCGCTTGATAGTGTAGAAAAAGACGTCCGATCCAATAAAGCCAAAATAGATGAAATGGACTTTGCTTTTGGACAAAGAATTGGAGAATTTAACATCGAATTCTAATTACCTCAAGCATAGCGGCCAACCCGAATTCGATATGGATCGAGAATAATGATTCAAATCATGGATCGTGAATGTGAAGAAGCACTTAAGGGTGGAATGTACCTATATAAAAAGTCAAACTCGATAATTTAAGCGAGAGCGTTTATTTAGAAAAAACCCGAACGGGTTATTACGGTAAGTTAATTATAAATTAATGCGAAGTCTATACTTTATTCAATACAAGTTCTACCCACTCTTTTATTTCACCTAGTTGTGTTCAACGCTTAAATTTGATTCCAAGAAGTTAAACTTTGACTTATCGGTTTGAAACTTCGTTAGAGGAACCTTCGTTACCTCCATCGCTTATTAATCTTGTTGTTTCAAATAAACACTTTCACGCTACTCGTCGATATTGTCTCTTTGAAAATACTTGCCTTTGAGGTAATTTTCAAAATGATTGATTAACTACTCATTATTCTTTTCGTAAGGTTGTTAGCTTTTATATTTATACCAACCCGTTATACTTAATTCAAAGTAACCAAACCCTAAAGTTAATCACCGTTATATCAAGCCATAAGTAAAGAGCCCCGAACCTTTCATTGTTGAATTCCTTGTGTGGAATGCACCGGGCTTTACTTTTGTAGAAGCGACATCGTGAATGAAGATGGCAAGTTTATAGGTATCATTGTGAGGTACTATCTAGGTTAAGGGATGAAGTCACAATTGGTATCAATGTGACGTACTATCCAAGTCTTGGATAAGAGTCACAGCTTTGAATGATATTTCTATTATTAATAAATTTCTGGCGATTCTTGAAGACTTCTTAGCCTACTTAGAGCGTGAAATCGAATTTTGTATTGACCCCAAAGACAAAACCCATTTCTTAAACCCTCAAATATTTCTTCAACTAAAATGAATAGCTTACGTGGTTTATGATGAAAGTAATAAAAGCATTGGAATAATGAAAATCATGGGTATTCGTGGTATTAGTAAGTTTTATGATGAGTTATGTTGGTTAGTATGTAAAAACATGAAAGTTTCTTAGAAATCACAAAGAGTTGAAAATCGATTTTGGTGAAAACGTAATATGAAATTCAATTGACCATATCTCTTATTATATTTTGAATTTTTGAATGTGGTCAAGTCCTAGAGTTAGATCTACGAGTTACCTAACTAATCCAAGTAGAATTACTGGAAAAGGTGTTGTGGATTTTTGTGGACTGATTTTAGCAAAGGAGGCCAAAGCTGTAAATTTCGAAAATGCTATCGCCCAGAAACTTTAAGGGACTGTTTCGCCACTTAAATTATGAGAAAAATTCTGGGTTTTTGGACATGAAAGTATATGGTATAAAGTACCTCCTGTCCAAAAATGAGCTCATTCTCGACTTAAAATGAGCAAGTTATGACTATTTCAATATTTAGGTTTTTCCCATTTAAAACGCTATAACCGGAGTTCTATAACTCATGACCATGAAATTTAAACTAGAAGCTCACGTTAACATGTGTAAGGTCCTGCCAAGATTTGGGAATTTTTGGAGTTAAACTTGAGGTAGCTAATTTCTTAAGGAATTAATTAGAAATTGATTTTTGAAAAATAGTAAATGAATTTTAAAAATTTCGAGAAAAATATATTTTCATTATGAGACTATATTATGCTAAATCCCAGAAAAAGAAATATTTTGGGACTGATTTGGTATTTTTCATGAAAATAGTTTAGTTACTTAACATATGAGTTAAATATGTTATGTGAAGTAACAAAGTTGAAAATAGGATTTTATGGCTGAGAATCTTATATAGAGTATATGCATATTTTTTTTAGAGATTTGATAATTGGTGATGATATCTTATGAGTATGACATTTTTGAATGATTAAATGCATTATATGGTAAAGCGTAAACAATTAAGATAAATTGTTTATAAATTTAAGAAGTGATTAAAATATTGTTATAATATTAATGATATTAGATTATGAGATTATTAAGTGATTGAAAACATGGGGATATTCTTGAATCTCGGATAAATTATATTATAAATATTTAATATTTATCCTTTATCTCATTTGATTGATTCTTTATATCATTATCCTCACGCTTATATTACGTTGAAAGTCATCCGTATGCTCAGAAGTGATAGATGGACTTGGTATGATTATGACCAGGATTGTTCTAATAATCATAACCAGTAATTGAATACACAATTATCTTTGGCGTAGTGCATGGATAATTTGTGGTCGTGATACTAATGAATACACAATTATCTTTGGTAGTAGTGTATGGATAATTTGTGGTCGCGATACTAATGAATGAATACACATTATTATCTTTGGTAGTAGTGCATGGATAATTTGTGGTCGTGATACTAATGAATACACAATTATCTTTGGTAATGTAGTGGTATGGATAATTTGTGGTCGTGGATAAATGAATACACAATTATCTCGTAGTATGGATAATTTGTGTCGGATACTAATGAATATACACATGAATACACAATTATCTTTGGTAGTAGTGCATGGATAATTTGTGGTCGTGATACTAATGAATACACAATTATCTTTGGTCGTAGTGCATGGATAATTTGTGGTCGTGATACTTAATGAATACACAATTATCTTTGGTAGTAGTGCATGGATAATTTGTGGTCGCGCGATACTAATGAATACACAATTATCTTCGGTCGTAGTGCATGGATAATTTGTGGTCGTGATACTTAATGAATACACAATTATCTTTCGTCAGTAGTGCATGGATAATTCGTGGTCGTGATACTAATGAATATCCTCGGCCCGTAGTGCGGGGATGATTCGATGATATGGATTAATTATCGAAATCGAGTCTCAAAGAATGAAATATTAATTCATGGATGTGGTAAAAGTCATCTTTAGGGTCAGTAGTGCATTGATAGACTTGGTATGATTACGACCACCACGATTATTCTAAGATAATCACGATCAGATTGAAAACACGAATATCCTCGCCAAGAAGGTGCATGGATAATTCGTGGTCGTGATACTATTAAGCTAAGTCTCAAAGATTATTGGTTTTACAGCTTATATATCTTCGCCCAGAAAGCAAAAAGATGAATTGTTAATGAATATCTTTGGTAGGATTGCAAAGATGAATTTAATGTTTTCAACGATAAAGGTATTCAAGGTATCCTCACCTCTTTATCATATCAGTATCGCACTCTAATTTCGAGGGCTTAAATTCCATAAGGAGGGAGATCAGAGACCCCAGATTTTATTAATAAAGATTTAAATTTTGTCGAAATAATTTTTAATATTATGGTGTGAATTTGAGATAATATTATAGTTGTGGGTAGTATTTATAAATTTTGCAAAAGTATGCAAGTGGTTATATTATATTCGATTGGCTCGGGAATATTCGCTTTAGCAGGAATATTCGTATAACTACCAATCATTGGTGGACCCCATAATGTAATTATCATTTGATCGAGAAAACGACAAAAATATTTTATTAAAATAACTACGGAAGTTTTACCGTGATTACCGCTGAACTACTCTTGTAGTAAAAGTACAAAGAATACGTGTGGTCAGATAAGAAAGACACCAGATATTGATTATCGATGCTTATGTGAGAAGTCACCATTGATTCCATTATCACGATTAATAATATGAATTATTATAATGATAATGACGCTTTTGTTTTATTCAGATTATTAACGTAATAAAAACGTAAACATCTTTTATATAAAATAGAATACTTTATTAAAGTTATTCTATAAATGTATATATTATATTTTATTACGATAGTGTTGCATAGTGTTTTTCAGATAAATAGTGTTTTGCATAGTGTTGCATAAGTATTTTGATAAGAAATGTTTTTATATAAATAGAATATATTATATTTTATTTAAAAGATTTTTCTTTAAATATGGACCGCCGATTAAAGTAAATCAATCTGACCGCTCATGGATTAGTTACTATGCATTCCATTTTCCTATAAATTGAAGCTCATTCCTTCATTATTTTCTTACTTAATTCATCAAACTCTGAGAGAGAAATTATAGAGAGAAGCTTATAGAGAGAAAATATGAAAGAAAGAAGAGAGTATTCTGCTACTTCACTACTTCTATATTCAGCCTTTTTTACTAGTAAGGGGTGTTATTCTTTCTTCTTCAAGAGAACTTCATTATTCCATTCATTATTATTCTGCTGAATAACTCGTAAAAGTGGCATACCCTATACATAACCTCAGATACGCCAGATACCCTATACTTGTGAAATCTTTATGTTATTCCATTCTTTATTATTCTCATTGAATAACTTCGATACGCCATGCTTACCCTATACTTGGTGACATTCTTCTATTATTCTTGGAACATCCTCGTTCACAGTGTTTTTTTAATCGACCGGTTCCGCTTTCTATTATTCTCATGGAACATCCTCGTCACAGGTGTTTTACAATCGACCGGTTCCGCTTTTTATTATTCTGCTGAACATCCTGAACATCCCGGTTCCGCTCTTTATCGTTCTCCGCTGAATATCCTATCTCGTGTGTTTTTTACACCGGATCCGGTTCCATCTTTATTATTCTGTTGAACATCCCGCTTGCATGTGAATTTCACCCCGACCGTTCCGTTATTATTATTCTCGCTTGAATAACCTCGCCTATGCTGGGTACCGCATGCACGGTGATTTCTTTTGTTATTCCATTCTTTATTATACCCAAATAAGGTTAAAACTTTGACTTCTATACTCTATGAAATTAGTAGAATATCCTCGATATTTGCGCTTCATCCAAAGATCTTTCATGGAAATATTCTTCCGATCATTCTTGAATTTTACTCTACGAAACAAAGATTCATGTCGACAATTTGACGTTAATAATTCATGGATTAAATAATTCTTGAACTTGTTTTATTGAATTACTATGTCATTGTCATCATCCTCATGTTATATTATGTTATCTTTGCTTACGTGCATAGATGAACTTAGTATGATTATGACCAGTGATCATTCTTAGATAATCACGACTTGATATAAATGATGTGACAAAAGTCCTCGAAGGGCCTGTAAATGCAAAGATGGATAGTTTTTGGTATGATTATGACCAGGGTGATTCGGATAGTCATGACCATTGATAATTTGATGAAAATCCTCGACCGTGGTACGGTGGATGATTAGATGTGGTGGTTTATTTATTGTCGAGTCTCAAATGATAAAAATTGATGAAAACCTTTTAAAACCTAAAAGATAGTAGACTTTATTCTCTACTTCGACTTTTTTAATGGATTGCGTATTCACCGCAGCTTAAACCGGTTTGTCTATTGTATTTTATCGCTTAACATCAATTGAAGGCTAATGATAATTTATTCTCGCATTATCTTAGTCATAATATTTCTTATCGGGCTAGTTGAGCTCACCTTTTTTTTCACCGTTTTCTCTTCAGAAATGAGAACATAGCGGGACGAGCCGAGGAACGGAGTAATGGTCCGTAGGATAGCATTAGTAGTCCTCACTATTTTGTGAAATAGTGTGATAATAGTTGTAATGAGGACTCCTTTTGAGTTTGTATAATATCTAGTAGACAATATTTGTATTCAAACTCACGCTTTATGTCGATTGCATACCTACGCTTATATTAGTAAGTCAGATTTGAATTTATGTACCATGTAAGTGGCGACCCAAGATGGGTGACGTATACCTAATTTTGGGGGCGTCACACTTCATCTACTCTGCTTCGACCATAATCCCGAAGACGGCCTCGAGACATGTCTTTAAAGTGTAGACTTCTTTCTAACTTGATCGGTCTGTCAGTCTGACCACTTCGGTATAGGATTCTAAGCAGTATGCCTTCTATCCTTTTCCCACCATGGCGGTCTTCTCTAAAGAAAAATCAATCTTCTTAAAGCATCACCTTGGGCTCTCGAACGAGAACCCTCGAAAACTTTTGAAAGCGATCAAAGATAAGCACTCTTTGAAGGACCCAATCAATCCTTGACAGATACTCATTGTGTAGACGAAGTCATAGCCATCAGCTATCCTTTAGAAATAACTGTTCTACTCTTCTTCACCATGGATTCCGACGTAGAGCAGCTACAATTTGTGATTGAAAACTTCAAGAACACTAGAACACAACCCTCCTTCTAGCGCCAATGTTAACGCCAGGATCTTTCTCCACGTCCCAATCACCAAGACGCGTCCGATATCCTGCACAGTTCAACAAGTCAACACCAAAAGCTTGACGGCTTGACCGTCGGGGGATAGCTCCGGCGTGAGAGTCAGTATCGGCGATCACAAGGTTAACAATGGAGGGAAAATAATATCTAATGCCTGAGAGAGAATAATCATATGATTGTGTGTGTAATATTTTGTTACTTACCTCCTTTGTGATCCTAGCTCCATACGTACTCCAATTCCGGTTTACCGTGCCACCCATCACCTCCTGACACCTTTTCCCCACTCCCGGTCATTTCAGCCGAAAGTATGTAGCCCACTCCTTTACCTGCTACCACTTTTTGCCACCGCCGGTCATCTGAGTCCCATCCTCATTAATGCCATGCCGAAAAGTGGCAGACATAGTAGTCAACTATCGTTTGGCATAATGATTACCGGTCAAAGTTGGGTTAAGTGACAATTTGTATAATGGGTCAATTCAATGACTAAGTCCAAATAATGGAAATGACCCAAACAACCGGATCCAACCGAAAGGACCCAATGAAATAATCAAATAACTGGGCCCAAACCATTCGGACCAACCAGGATTAGCGTAACATGACCCAAGGGAGGAGCCCATTAAGTCCGACCCAATAAGAAAAAGGATTATTGTCCAACACATCTATTTTTTGAAATATAAGATTAAAGTTTGATTTTTTTAAAATTAATAGATATTTTAAAACTAAAAAACAATAGAATTTATGATTCGTAGTGCTTTCGGGAAAATGTATAATTTTCATAAGTATATTATTGTCTATAATAAATAAATTTATATCAATTTTAATTTTAAAAAATCTCAAATTAATTTTGAAAAATTAAAATTAATCCTATGCTAGTATTTTATAGGGAAAGGAGTCATTAGTTTGCCATTAATTATCACCACCCACCAACCCGAGCCGAGCCGAAAAGAATGAATACTACTACTCCCAAGTCATAATTTTGGTGCTTGTTGAAAATTGTGCTTATGCTTACATTCAAAATCCCTGAGAATTGGAAATGACTTATTCAAACCAACATCTATCTCCATGAAAAAGACTAGACTGGCAGTTACGTTGTCAAACTGGAACTGATATTCTTTGCATGATGATGACACTTATTCAAAAATCCAAGCCAAAATAGTAGTATTACTACTCTTACAATCGTGAAATATTAATACATGAAATTAGATAAAATTATAAAAGGATCTCACTTCACTTATTACGCATTAAAAAAAATCGCAAATATATATCATTAATCCAATGACAAATTACAAATAAAAACAAGAGCGTCCTAATTTACTTGAATAAAAAGATAATTAAGATTTCTCAAATTTATTTTTAGGTACGAGACAAAATTTTTTTGGGTTATTTACAATAATATATAACATTTAATAAATAATTACACTATTAGTGTATCACCAAATAATTACAAAAATAATAATTTTCTCATATTTATTTAAAATATTAGTACAATTAGGATTCCACTTTCATGGTACTAAACAACGTGGGTTTCCAAGGAGAGAAGATTAATAGGGTGACCGGAGATCATGACGAAAAGAAAAATCCGATGAAGGCGTCTCATGTGGAGTGTATTAACTTCAAAAACAGAAACAAGCGGAGGAGTGGATATAGCTTTTTCTATTGGCAAATGTTACCGCTTTGGTATTCCATGGCTTGAAGGTGGTTACTAGACCTAGGACATGGAAATTACACGTTCAGATGTTCCTTATCATTCTTTTACATTTTTGTCATAGGATAATTATATATTCCTTATTATTCTTTTTCATCTCTTTCACTGCCCTTTTCCCTCTCTTCTGCACAACAACCGGACTGGAAATTAAAACATTAATCGTGGATATTTGATTTTTTACAATTTCTTCATGTCCGGAAAAGTTTACCAAACTTTTCTATCAAAGTAACTAAACTTTTATACCAAAATAATCAATCTACTTCCACACCTGCAGTATGAATTGGTTACCTTAGTCTGAAAGTTTGACAACCAACTGGATGAAGGTTTGGTTACCAACTGCATCACATTCAAAATAAATTGGTAACCTAATAACACTAAATTAGTTCCTTTTGGTATGAATGTTTAATTTCTACCAACCGCATTTATGAAAAATTATCAAACAAAACTCGCTTTTTAATTGCCGATGAAAATATCAAACTCTTTTCAAAGTCTGCTTGCTTTTTGCAAATAAGCCTCAGAACTCAAAATCTGCTTTGTTTCCAGAATTAATCTAATTTTTTCTCTCTCCAACTTCATATCTTCCTCCATAAAATCTGACGACCGACGACCCACAAAATCAAACTAAATGGGTGGACCACCGCCGGAACCACTTACCTTGTATATAAATAGTATAGTAGTACCGAGATGAAAGAAAAGAATAGAAAAGAAAAGAAAAAAATAGAAAGAAAAAGAAGAACATAGTGGATTAACTGTACAGTAGACAAACACTAGTAGTCTTCTTTGCTTCTTCATCTTAAACCGGTGTTTGTTGGTAATTTGTCTACAACTGTCAGGTGGCTGACACCACAAGTGCCAAATAAGTATTTTCTATTTCTAAATTCAAGCTCCAAGCTCACAAACCAGACAATTCTTTTCTGTTCTTTTCTTTCATCTCCGAAGAATAAATTCACTAATTATATAAATAAAATTTTAAATATATTAATTGTATAAATATTTTATGAGTGCACTATTATTGTAATAATTTTTAAAAATGTACTAAAACATTAATTTTTTATTTATTTTAACTGCAGGCCGCAGTAGAGATTGTCCAACAATTGTTCTCAGGAAAATCAAAAAGGCCCAGTAAGAAAGAGGCTTGAATTAAACTTCCCTATGCAATACAACTTTGACCAGAAAAATAGAGTTTGGGCCTTAAGCCCAAATCTGTGGTCAGACGTAGCCCTAAAATGGGAACAATGACACTTATAAATCAGAAACCCTAGTAAACGCTCGATATCATCTTCTTCACAGAGAGAGAGAGAGAGAGAGTGAGGAGAGAGAAGAGAGAAGAGAGAAAATGGTGTCGGGATCGGGAATTTGCGCACGGCGGGTGGTGGTGGACGCACGGCACCACATGCTCGGCCGATTGGCGTCGATCTTGGCGAAGGAGCTGCTCAACGGCCAGAAAGTTGTGGTGGTGAGGTGCGAAGAGATCTGTCTATCAGGGGGACTGGTAAGGCAGAAAATGAAGTATCTTCGATTCCTTCGTAAGCGCATGAACACCAAGCCCTCTCACGGTCCCATCCATTTCCGTGCCCCTGCTAAAATCCTATGGCGAACCATCCGTGGGTATTATTTTCTCTCTCAATTTACTCTGCAATACATTCGTGTGTTTATCTTTCTGAGTTTTGAACGGAAAAGAAAAGAATAAAAAACTTAAATTAGAAAAGAAAAAAAGAAATAGAAAACTTGAAGTTTTCTGATGTTGTTTATGAGTTTTTAATAGAAAAGAATAGAAGATTTAATTTTTTTTTCTTGCGCTTTTGAGTTCCAAAGAAAAAATAATATCACTTTTACAAATTTACCTTTTTATTAATTTTAACCATAATTATAACCATTGAATTGTGAATAAAAATATGCAAGATAAATTTAATCAAACAAAAATTCTATAATCAAATACAAATATCCAAATAAATGTTAAACAAAAAATACTTCTACAAAGTCATTGTCATACCATACCAAAAGTCATCAAATTTAATCTGAATTATTAATATTAACAGAGATTATTCATCAAATTCTAAAAGAAATTCAACCTCTCTAATGGTAATACAAACACTGCTCGGCCACATCGATTTTTTTCTCATCAAAATTCATTTCAGTTAGTCCTTCAAAAATGGCAGCTAATCTATCCATCACATTAGTTAATTTACCTTCATCGTCATCAGAATGTTTTACTTTTTCTTTTTTTGTGCTTGAGAAGGTTCAAATATTTGGCCCCATCAGATTTATCATACACAAACAAATCGATGGTCGCTATTCAATTTTCAATTTTTATCAACACCTAAAATGACAAATTTTCAAATTTTCTCCTGGAAAGACGATAAAAATATACATGAATATTGTGATAAATCATAAATAAACGTATAGGTGGAATATACTCTGGAGTTCCAAAATATCAAACATCTGTTACCAAGAAATTAATATAAATATATTGGTGGAATATACTTTTAGGCATAGTACAATGTACAGTAGTTTTCAGTCCTATACTGGTTTAATTAAAGGTCCAATTTGTAGAGCCCTGACTCTCATATTTCCTTTATTGAATAAGTCTGGACTGGACTGGTCTGGTCTGGTCTGGTCTGGTCCTACTACCGGCAAGAAGGCATTGTGGTCGCAACAGAAATCAGGAAAAACGGAGTCTACCTGAAATCAATTAGAATAAACATCATCAGATCAGACTACCTTTGTATAGACAATAATAGAGTATTATAATTATAATTACAATACCAAGTACTGCAACATTCATAACCATAACAATTGTGACTGTAATAACTACATCTACTTCAAATGTTATGGAGCCCTTAATGTGGAACATTACAATATAACTGGGGACATGAGTAGTAATTTAAAATTTATTATATTGAAAGTTGAGGATAATATGAGAATTATAAAAACATTACTTATTCCAATTTCTTTTCCGTCCAAATTAGGAAAGTGGCCAAGTTTTCTATCTATTTCTTTTCTTGTTCCATTTATTAAAAAACTCAAAAACATATGAATTGGAAATAAAACTTAAATTTTTCGTCAATTTCTTTTCTTTTCTGTCCATTTTAAAACTTAGAAACAGAGTGTTACTCTTCAGTACGTTTGTTAATCTATATACATATTTGTACTGGCTGTGCGCTCTAAATGTTTTACTTTTGTCAATTATTTACTATGTTAATAACAACTCTCTCTCAATCTCAGTTATGAAATTATTGTAGCTGTTTTTGGTATAACTTTGATTCATATGTTTCAGTATTACAATCATGTTTAGAGTGGACGCATTACCAAATTTAAGGTTGTTATTGCTAGTGGTATTGTACTCCGTTCCTAACTAATGTGCTATGATATAGCAATAGCAAATATATTCCCCTGGTGATAGGAAAAACACTTTTGTTATCTGTGCTTGCATTTCCTATATATATATGATGTATGTATGTATGTATTAGGGATAAGGGAATAAAAGGCATGCCTCCATTTCTGTAGTGTGTACATTGTATGAATGATTTGTTTATGGTCGACACTTCTGTAAATATATGCAGTGAGGTTGATTTTTTCTATTGTTTAAACTTTAAAGTGTTCTATACAATATACATATGTGTGGGTTTAAGCAGTGTGTATATACATATATCTTTATATAAATGTATATTGTGATTGATTTGTATGTATTGTGCATTGAAGGATGATTCCACATAAGACTAAGCGAGGAGCAGCAGCACTAGCAAGGTTGAAAGTGTATGAGGGAGTTCCTCCCCCCTATGATAAGATCAAGAGGATGGTCATTCCCGACGCTCTCAAGTGAGTTTCCTTTATTTGGTTTCCAAGAAAATGTATACAGAGGAGAAATAAATTTTTATTGATTTTATCCTGTTGATTGTTCTAACTTTTTGTGTTTTGGAAAATTTGAATATAGGGTTTTGAGGCTTCAGGCTGGACACAAGTACTGTTTGTTGGGACGCCTTTCAGCTGAGGTTGGATGGAACTACTACGATACCATCAAGGTAATTCTGAACTCAAATATTGACTATTAACATATATGACTCTAGTTTCTATATAAGTGAAATTGTGACCGGTGATTTTTTGTGACTGGTTGAAGCAATAGCCACCTAATTGCCTTAAACCCGTCCCCTCTATTCTGTGTATATATCTGCCTGTGTATTTGAAGCAAGTGAACTGGGGGTTGAATTTTTTCTTGTCTTGCACTAATGCCGTGATATTTTTGGGCACAGCTATATACTGTCATGTTTTCTGGTTTATGATATATTCTAGTTGGGCCTTGCACTATAATACAATAACAGAGCTGGCACTTCGTATGCATTTGATCTTGTTTCTGGTCACTGATCAGTGGTCAGCTATAGGCTTATAAATTAATTTTCTGTCTACATTTTCCATCCAATCTAAAATATATACACTGATTTTAGTGTTAATATTTAGAGTATTAGAAGACCTACTTCAGTACATAGCACTTGCAAGTTTCTTTGAACAAATATCATTTTGGCTAGATGATATTCTTCTACAGATTCATAAGCATTATGCCAATATCTTGCATGGATATTTTCAAGTACTCCCACGGTTCCCTTTTATTTGACGTTTTAGGATAATTCTTTTGTTCCTAAATATCTGACGTTCTAAGATTTCTAGGAGAATTGGTTATATTTTTTCCCAAACTACCCTTAAAATAAATTATCTACAATTTTCAATGCTCCTTTATCTTCTTTATGTATATCGGTGCAATCCATATACTATCCTATCTCTCTTCTTTTTCTTCTCTCTCCTTCCCTATCTGACTCGCTCTTTCCCTTTTCTTTTTCTTCTCTCTCCTTCCTATTTTACTCTCTTGCAATCACTCTTTTTAATATAATCGTGTATTCTCCACACAAAAAAGTAGAAGTAATTTTGTGTATTTTGAATTGCAAAATATTTAAATTTATTTCTTTAATTAGCTATCTATGGTTAATATAGTTTAGTTTGTTATTTTTTATAAGATCATGCGTAATCTAAATACTCCATGAAACAACTTTTTAATTATAAGAAAAAATGGTGGAAAACAAAAAATAGAGCTAACAAAAATTTTATTCAGCAAGTAATAAAAAAATAAAAAAAGAAGATGAACGAGATGACATAAATAGAGGGAGGGGGTGAGAAAAACTGGCTATATGAGAAATTGAGTTTATGGGATAACTACATATTATTGGTTAAGGATGAGGAGAGAGAAAGTAGATGAATAGCCAAATGAAAGGGTGTTTTGGGCATTTGGTAGCCTATTTAATTAGTAGTAATTAGGTTTCTTAATATATGTGCTCAACTCTAAAACGTTAGATAAAACGGAACTAAGGGAGTATTGTAAAGCAATATCTTATGTGTGCAGTAAACAACTTGACTGAACCAGTAATTTTAAAATAGACTAAAAGACAATTTACACCCCAAACTTTACACCGTTGTTGACTTTTGTACCCTAAATCGAAAAAGGTGTCTAAGTACATCCCAAACTTCATTATACGTAACAAACGCACACTTTCTTCACTTAACCGGACCGGCTAAGGCTGTAACACAAGTTTGGGGTGCAAATTGTCTTTTAGTCTTAAAAATTGGCAAAAAAAATTAATTTTAAATAAAATAAAATAATTAAAATAAATATTTGGAATTAATAATTAATTTTTTTTAAATACAGAATTGTAAAATAGATTTTTTTTTTGTAAAAAATTATGTTTTTACAAAAAAAAATTAAAAACAATTCTTTTTTTACAAAAATTGTAAAATAAATTTGAGTTTTACAAAATTGTAAAATACAATTTTTTACAAAATTGTGTTTAAAAACAGAATTTTTATATTTTGTTTGTAGACAATTTTTAAAAAATTCTGTTTTACAATTTTTTTTAAAAAACTGAATTTAAATTCTGTTTTTGTTTTTAAAAACAGTTTTTTTTTACAATTCTGTTTTTAAAAAACAAAATAGAATTTAAATTCTATTTTTACATTTTTTGTAAAACAGAATTTTTTTTTTTTTAATTATTTTTGTAAAAACAGAATATTTTTTTTGTAAAAACAGATTTTTAAAACATAATTGTAAAATTTTGTAAAAAAATTCTGTTTTTACAAAAAATTGTAAAAAACAAATTTAAATTAAATATGTTTTTAAAAACAAAAACAAAATTTAAATTCTGTTTTTTACAATTTTTTTGTAACAACAGATTTTTTTTAAAAACAGATTTTTTAATTTTTTTTTTTGTAAAAACTGAACTTTTTGAATTTTTTTAAAAAACAGATTTTTTAAAAAAATGGTCTAAAAACAAATTTTAAATTCTATTTTTGTTTTTAAAACAGAATTTTATTTTACAAGTTTTTAAAAAATCTGTTTTTAAACACAATTTTGTAAAAAATGGTATTTTACAATTTTGTAAAACACAATTTTATTTTACAATTTTTGTAAAAACAGAATTTTTTATAAAAAATTGTATTTTCAATTTTGTAAAACACATTTATTTTACAATTTTTGTAAAAATAGAATTGTTTTTAAATTTTTTTTTGTGGAAACAGATTTTTTTACAAAAAAAATCTGTTTTTTAAAAAAATGTTTGAAAAAAATTAATATTAATTCCAAATATTTTTTGAATTTTATTATTTTAATTATTTTATTTTAAAATTATTTTATTTTATTTAAAATTAATTATTTTTGCCAATTTTAAAGACAAAGACAATTTGCACTCCAAACTTGTGTTACAGCTTTAGCCGGTCACTTTTGACTGATTAAGTGAAGACAGTGTGCGTTTTGTTACGTATAATGAAGTTTTGGGTGTACTTAGACACCTTTTTTGGTTTGGGGTGCAAAAGTCAACAACGGTGTAAAATTTGGGGTGAAAATTGTCTTTTAGTCTTTAAAATATATGTGAATCAGCTATTTGTTACGAAATCTGATGCAATTTATATTCACTTTTGTATGTACACAGGAGCTCGAGAAGAAGAGGAAGGAGAGGGCCCAGGTTGCATATGAGAGGAAGAAGCAGCTGAACAAACTGAAGGTCAAAGCTGAGAAAGCTGCTGAGGAGAAGTTAGGTTCTCAATTGGATATCCTTGCCCCTGTTAAGTACTAAGAATCTGTTGGGATTAGTTAGTGGCTAAAAATGTTTGTTAGGGATCATGGCATGTCAATTTTACCTTCAATTTTCCCTGTTAAAAAATATTTACTTTTAAATTTTGATCTTCTTGGAGGACCTCTAGTCAAATTTGTTGAGTGGATATGATGTTTTCCTTTAGTTGTGATGAAATATTAGAGATATAATTCTACTTTACTAGTTTTTCTGTTGAAGTGCATGCAGCATGGTTTATCCGATACCCATTGGAAATTCTGGAGTTTTTAATCATTCATTCTGGAGTTTTCAAACCGCTTAGGTGTGGTTTGAAAAATTCAAAACCGCACCCGAAACCGCTTTTTGATTGGTGCGGTGCGATTTTAATTGGTGCGGTTTCGGTTCTAAAACCAATTGAAACAACAAAAAGCCTTCAATAAAATTTAACATAAAACTTACATTGAAAGCAATTAACTTAAAATGAAGTCGATAAATGAGAATTATATCAAGCATGCATTAAAACTAAAATATCGCTTATATAAAACAATCTGGAGACCATATATTTGATAACAAACAAGAATGTTTATCAGTTCCCCAAAAATTAAAAGTATATAATGAAGATAGAATAAAATATATTGCACGGAGGACTAAAAATAATCTATTAGACTATTACAATTATAGCATTGACATTAACCAATGCATCAGCCATCAAGCATCAAACAAATTCAAAATTCTAAAATCCAATTGCTTAATTTTTGACTCTATAACCTCTAACATCTTCTTTCAATTGGTGTAAAAATGACAATGCAAGACTAGGATTTTCTCTGAGCGTGTTCAAGTGAAAAGTAACTTTAGAATTTACTAGAGATAATACATACATACACACATGGTGTGGTTTCGGTTTTATGCGGTTTGGTTTTGGCTAGTAACCAAACCGGAATCGTAAATTTGGTTATTCAACCCGCCTAAAACCGCCACATACGTCGGAACCGTTGGTGCGGTTTTAATTGATGCGGTTCGTGCGATTTTTGGTGCGATTTCGGTTCCAATTTGATTACTTGCTCAGCCCTAATTCTGGCAGAAATGATGGGCCTCTTTGTAGCGTATCTGTGTACTATGGTATCAAGTTTTTTTGTTATACTTGTTTATAACAACTTTTTAGTTAGATTAATGTGGTAGCATTTACTAATCTATTTATATCTAACAAACTTTATATATATACACACACGATTTGAATTTTAATCTCGTTCTTTATTTAACATATACCCTTTTTACTCCTTTAACGACGGAATTTAATTGATGATTGATTCGATTCGATTCGATCTGTCATATATATATAAAGCAAATAAATGCTTAATTTTTAGCGACGGACAAGGTATCTTAGATAAGAGAATGGTCATTTTTTAACAAGCATTGTTATGTGATGGTCTTCAACAACTGTTTTTGAATCCTACAAGTCGGGCTTATATAGGCTCGTAAATTACAAGTTATATACATATAAAGTGTGTATATTTTAGATAGAAAAGGCATGCTATCTTGTTTAATGGAAAAGAGATGGAGTTAATGGGGGAGTATGAATTTGAAAGCAAAGGTAAAAGAGGACTCGAACGAATGATTTGTAGGATGCGGGCCTAAACATATAATCTTTTAGGGACAAAACTAAAGTTTTAAGACATCTCTGTTGTCTATAACTCTCACATGTTCTTTTTTGATCAATTCGTATTCATCATAATGCACAAATAAAAGAAAATATAGTGTGGGAACTAAACAAGAAAAACCTCTTAAATCAAAACTTCATCAACCAAAGCTATCAAATTCCTCTAATATTAAATTGGTTTGTATAACATAAACTATGGTTTTAACAACCACCATACACGATCTAGTACTGTTTTTTGTTCTTCTTCTTCCTTTAGTTTTTCTGTTCTGGTCTTTAAAATGATGCATCATGCATCAAAATCAAATAAACAAAAAATATATAGCTTTTCATTTGGATATTTTTATTTATTTATCTTTTTTAATGCTCATGTATGATACAAAGGAGAGTTAAAGAATGACAAATTGACATGTTAGTTAAGCAGCAGGCAGTATCATACTGAAACAGGGAACAATCGTCATTCTCATTTCTACCGGCTGCTATGATGAAATATGAGAATGATGATTGCTTTACGTTGGGCAATAGTAGTAATAGCCTATTACTACTATTGCCCAACGGAAAGCAATCATCATTCTCATATTTCATCATTGCTCTCTCTCTCCCTCCCTCCACGCCTTCATCATAATTCTCTCTCTCTCTCTCTCTTTCTCTCTCCTCTCTTACAAGCCCTTTTCATATTCACACTCTCACTTTACTCCACTGCTCTAATCAAGTTGGCACCCACACAAAAAACCCATTTGTCTCAATCCCATTAAGAAGTTCATAGCTTCATTTTTCTACTTCTCCTTTAAATGAGTTTAAAGGGTGGTTTTCTTCGGTATCTAAAGAATCACTTCTTGGGTTTATCTACTTGATATATGGACCTGCACTTTCTTTTTTGGTTTGGGATTTTTCTCTTCTTTGCCTTTCACAAAGTTGCTCTCAGTGACCCAAATGGTAAGTACTCCTCAATTGCCCTAACCTTTTCTATTTGGAACATTTTAGCAAAATGTATTTTCCTAGTTAAATCCTGGACTTGTTTCAAGTAAGACCATTATTTTTTACTTTTTACATATTGCCTATCACAGGTTAACTTATTATTGGTTTTTTACTTGTTTCTTATAGCATTTCTAGCTACTCTGTTGCTTATATTTGTTAGTATTTAATCAGCAGCTTAATTACACAGATGTACTTAATTGATTGGTTTTGGAATAATTGACATATAAAATGCATGATTTTGGACCAAATGTAGCTTATATGATGTTAATGGCCAGGTTTCTTGAGTTTATCTTGTGGTGGAAGTGCAACTTTCGTGGATTCTTCTAACATTACTTGGATTCCAGATAGTACTTATGTGATTACTGGCACAACAACTACTGTTAATTTCACTGAGGGTACCTCCTCATCATTTATCACAATTCGGTTCTTCCCTGAATCTAAAGGTCGAAAATGTTATTGGCTACCAATAAGGAATGTGTCATCGCTTGTACTTGTTCGGACACAATTTGTGTATAAAAACTATGATGGACTTGCAAAAGCACCTGCATTCTCTGTTTCTCTTGGAACAACTATTGCTACCACTGTAAACCTCACCAATAATGATCCATGGACCGAAGAGTTTTTATGGCCAGTAAATAAGGACTTTCTCCCTTTGTGTTTGAACTCCATACCAGATGGTGGATTTCCTGTTATTTCATCCATTGAAGTTCGGCCACTTCCTCAAGGAGCTTACAACAATGGCTTACAAGATTCCCCCAATAAGTCACTTAGGAAGTGCTATCGCATCAATTGTGGCTACACAAATGGATCACTTAGGTATGAAAGTTTCCCATGTCAAATCCTTGTTTCAAGTCTTTAGAAAACAGCCAAATTTTTTGAGATGTGTTCATGCAATTTCAGGTACCCTTCAGATCAGTATGATCGTATATGGGATGCTGATCAAAATTTCTCTCCTTTTCATTTATCAACTAGCTTTGATATCCAAAGCACCTTCAACTTGTCAAGTATTGAAGAGAGTCCTCCTTTTGCTGTTCTTCAAACTGCGAGAGTCTTGGCAAGGAGAGAGAACTTAACATATAACCTTCCTCTTGGTAGCCTACTAAGAGATTATAATATTGTTCTCTATTTTGCTGGGATTCTTCCTGTGTCCCCTACATTTGATGTGTTAATTAATGGGGACTTTATTCAATCAAACTATACGGTGAAGAGGTGGGAAGTCAGTGCTCTATCCTTTACAATGAAGGGAACTAAGAGCTTGAACATTACATTGAAGAGTATTAGCTTCTATCCTTTACTCAATGCAATTGAGGTGTTTGAGATTGTTGACATTCCGGCAGAGTCGTCTTCAACAACAGGTTTAATAACTTGATTCACTGGCAGGTTCTATCTAGTTGAAAAATCAACCACATTTTAAGGATTTTACCCAAACAATTTTTCCCTTTCAGTTTCAGCACTTCAGGTTATTCAAAAATCGTCTGGTCTAAAGCTGGGATGGGAAGATGATCCCTGCTTTCCGATGCCATGGGATCATATTGGATGCACTGGCAGTTTGGTTACTTCATTGTATGCAACTCCAGTAACTTTTAAGTAAAGCACTTTGGTTTTTTTGTTAAGTATGTTTCCTTTAATCCCAAATGTTTAAGATACGGGTTTCCAACTTTAACTCAGGGAGCTCTATGATGTCAACTTGAGATCAATTGGCCCTACATTTGGTGATTTGTTGGATCTTCAAAACCTGTAAGATTTTCAACTTCTCAATACCTTGTTGCTGCTAACATTCTTTACACATTTCCGTCTTCTGTTTCGTATATTTAATTTCTTAGTGTCATGCTGGCAGAGATTTGCATAATACATCACTTGCTGGAGAGATACAAAACCTGGGTAGCCTGCAACATCTTGAAAAACTGTAATGCTCATCACATAACTTGTACTCCAGTAATTATTTCTTTATAATGCACAACTGAAAACGTTGCATGGTCTAAACCTTGCAGGAATTTGAGTTTCAATCAACTGAAATCCTTTGGTTCTGAATTAGAAGACTTGGTAAACCTTCAAATATTGTAAGTTTCCGCTCCATTCGATTCAGAAGAAACTTACCCTGAATGGTTCTGCTGCTTCTTGCACTTTTACAGAGATTCTTAATTTTATGTACAAGATAAAATTAAAGATTGTTTCTTCTGAAGTAACGATAGAGATTCTTGATTTTATCTACAAGATAACATTAAAGATTGTCTCTTCTTAAGTAATGATGCACAGAAGTATGTTACTAATACTGCATCCAATATTTTACTCTTTTATTATGTGAAGGGACTTGCAAAATAATAGTTTAGATGGTATAGTTCCCGACAGCTTGGGAGAGTTGAAGAACCTTCATCTATTGTAAGTACAAATATGCATGCATATTTTTCCTGTATTTTTTGTCAAGTTTTCTGCAAATTTAATGAAAAATCAACTGTTGGTTTCTTTTCATTGATACCTCCTGCTCAACCGATAGGAATTTGGAGAATAATAAACTGCAAGGCACCCTTCCCCAATCTTTGAACAGCGGGAGTCTGGATATTAGGTATGGGATTGACATTTTTATTATGAATGATTTAGATGTCAGTATCTTGATGGATCAGTTCTATGCAGAACATCTGGAAATTTGTGCCTATCATTCTCTAATGAAGCTTCAGTAAATCCTTCAATCGAGGCACCACAAGTCACTATCTTTACCAACAAGAAGCATAATGGTCATAGTCATATAGCAGTGATACTTGGAGCCGTTGGAGGAGTTATTCTAGCACTTTTCATTATTTCTCTTTCGGTATTCTTGTACAGAAAGAGAAAGGATTCCGAAGTCACATATTCAGAGAGTATGGAAAAAATTTACATCAGTTTTACCAATAATATTGCTTTGCTCTTATGAGAGTTTTTTTTTTTGAATGAATGAATGAATGAATTTGAGCAGGAATGGATATGCGGGACTGGAAAGCAGCAAAATCATATTCCTACAAAGAAATTAAAGCAGCAACAAACAAGTTCAAGGAAATTATAGGCCGAGGTAGTTTTGGATCTGTCTTTGTTGGAAAACTTCCTGATGGAAGACAAGTAGCTGTGAAAGTTCGGTATGATAGAACTCAACTTGGGGCTGATTCTTTTATCAATGAGGTGCGCACAATCTAACCTTATTTACAATA
Source organism: Panax quinquefolius (assembly GCA_020205615.1). Taxonomy (NCBI): domain Eukaryota; kingdom Viridiplantae; phylum Streptophyta; class Magnoliopsida; order Apiales; family Araliaceae; genus Panax; species Panax quinquefolius. Next base: position 2,060,273 of record CM035160.1, on the reverse strand, counting down.
CAAAAAATATCTTATTCAGTCTGATGCTTATAAGAAGTTGCCTAGTTACCATCTGTCTTGTAATTTGAAGGTGTGTCTTTTATCACAAATTCGTCATCAGAATCTTGTATCTTTGGAAGGATTTTGTCATGAACCAAAGAAGCAAATACTAGTTTACGAGTATTTACCCGGTGGATCATTGGCTGATAACCTTTATGGTATATCTGAACAATTTCTTTTTCTCTTTTCCTATCCACTTATTCTACATTTACATTTTCCATTTTGTATTTTGTGATTGATTATGATTTTGAAGATCATAATAACTACTCTTTCAGGAGCAAACAGTAAAAGAGTGACTTTAAGCTGGGTCCGGAGATTGAAGATTGCTGTTGATGCTGCAAAAGGTATTCTCTTGGAGGAGTAGGAGGAGTATAAGAAATAGAACAATGGATTAATAATTTTGACAAGTCAACATGGAAATTGAAGAAGAGAATAATAGCATTGATTTTGAGACTAAGACCAAAATTACACCCTTCTTGTGTAACTTGATGCATTATATATAGGAGGATTGTGTTTAGATTATACTATTAGTATGTAAGACCAAGACTGAACCTCATTTCTTTAAAAGGGTTGGACTACTTGCACAATGGGAGTGACCCACGAATCATACACCGTGACGTGAAGTCAAGTAATATACTTTTGGACAAGGAGATGAATGCTAAGGTCTGTGACTTTGGCCTCTCAAAACAAGTAACGCAGGCAGATGCAACTCATGTGACCACTGTTGTTAAGGGCACTGCTGGCTACCTTGATCCAGAGTAAGCTCGTTGATTGCTATCTAATTGTCTTTTTAATAACGCTGACCCCCCTCACTTTTGTCTGTGCAGATACTATTCGACCCAACAACTAACCGGGAAGAGCGACATATTTAGTTTTGGGGTTGTTCTTTTGGAGCTCATTTGTGGTCGAGAACCGCTAAGCCGTGCTGGAAGTCCTGATTCTTTCAATTTAGTTTTATGGGTAAGGTCGCAATTAATTTTTTTCTCTACCCTTTCTCCTTTCCTTCAAATAATAATTAATTTATGCTATGATAACAGATTCTGTTTCCACTTGCAGGCCAAGCCATACTTGCAAGCAGGTGCATTTGAGATAGTGGATGAAAGCTTGAAGGGAAGTTTTGCAGTAGAGAGCATGCAAAAGGCAGCTGTAATTGCTTCAAGGTCTGTAGAGAGAGACGCATCGCAGAGGCCAACTATTGCAGAGGTATTGGCAGAGCTAAAAGAAGCCTACAGCATCCAGCTTTCTTATCTTGGGACTGCTGGAATTATTAATTGAAATTAATCACACACACACACACATATACAAGATTATATAATAATACTAATATCATAATTTTGTCCCGAGTTTTTCTTCAAATCAAGTTCTATGTAAGAAGATGAAGCTTTTCTTCTCCTGGTTGAGAGGGCATAAATAATTTATGCTAGAGTACATATTGTATTGTATACATTTTCTGTTTCTTCTATTTAGCACTGAAAAGTTTTTTTAGTATTTATTTAGCAATGTATGTATGTTATGTACTTGCTCGATCTCAAGAAGTGAGTCCCACTCAAATGTTAATAATTATATTTCCAGTTACAAATTCCCATCCTAAAATCTAAATTGAAAATAACAAACTTATAGCATAAGATGTTAAATTATTTATAATGAAAGGAAGTACTCAAATTAGCTAGATAGCTAGCTATACATAAATTTTTACATTTGTTCAAGTTGCTTTCTATAATAACTCTCTATTTGTAAAACCCCAAGCAGACAATGGGAAGAAGCAGTTGTGGAAAATAATACTAGATTAATAGTCCCTGAAAGTATTATGGTTTGTATTTTGTATTTTGTAGGATCTACACTCTACATTCTAGGGCAACTCATGAATTCACTAAAAGCTAAGAGCAGGACTAGCTGGAGTAGCGCCGTTGGAAATAAAAGAATAACGCTGTTGAAGCAGCTACAGCATATGGGAACATAGTCCAAATTCCCTGCACGATTATGGACATTAGATTCATGTGTACAAAATCACTACTTCAGCGGATTATAAGGATAGTTTTTTACCACTACAGTGGCAACTGTGGCAAGAGCAAAGACTGGACGCTCTCTCAATAAGAACCCAATCCCCAACTGAGCTCAAAAGGACAAGAAAACAGCATTAGCTATAACCAGAGCATGAGAACTTTTAAATTACTTGGAAAGTATTTTGACAGGTCATACAAATTTTTCAGTTACTGTAAATTCAATTGTCTAAGTATAGCAGCTTCCAGTTTAAAAACAATATGGCCAAGAGGCCCAAGACAAAACATTTTAAGCATTGAATATCACTAAACATAAATCGCAAGTACAGAAATTAATGTTGAATAATTAATTAATATGGAATTCAAGCGGACAACATTACCATGCTATTTCTTTAATATGTATGTACTTAGAGGGGTGTTTTTTTTCCTTATGTTATAATGCAATTTTTCTAATAGAACTCCAATCACCTGAAGCGGAAGAGTAACCACCCCACCACAACAGACACCAGCAAAGAAACATTCTGGGGATATACCCTGCAATCAAAGTAGGAGGCATTTCACCAAATATTGGTGCAATAAGCATTCTGGATTGTAGTTGTACTTCAACTGACACGTGACTGAATCAAATGAACGAAAAAAAATTACGTTTAATCATATTAGCATGATAAATACATCATCAAGTTTATAAAAATTTGTGTACGTCGGTACCAACTTCCAGACTACATGTCAATAGCCAAACTGAATAAAGATTGATGTATAAATAGTGGTACCAACACCCTTATTACTAGTGACATCAAACTACACAAGACTCCTTGAGGTACAAATAGTAAAATTGCACTTGTGCCTGCTTATTGTCCATAGGTACCAAGGATATTGCTACCAAATTATTAAGATATTATAATCCAAACAAAAAGAAATATTTAACATCTTGGAGAATGGGAGTGATGATCTGCTTATACTTTAGGGAGGTTGTTGCATATCATTCTTCAAAAATAAAGCTATCTTAGAAGCTTCACTTGTTGCTAAATCACACTCACAGAGATGAAACAAAGAATAGCCAATATAACAGGTATATAGGAACTAGCATCTCAGCAACAGGAATTGGCCAAGTAATTCAAATGAAAGTCAAGTGATGTTAAACTAGTACAAAAGGAAACTATCACTAACCAATGCCCCTGCTAGGAAAGCTGTTGGATTTCTCACTCCAAAGGAAAATCGTTCAACTGCAGATTAATGCACAAAAAATCATCAAATGACAGTGATGAAGTTTCAAGAACAATCAACCTAGTACTAGCTAAAAAAACAACCGTGCGCATCTGGTTGAGACCAGATTCAATAAGAATCTAAACCAAGGTTAGGTTTAACTTGAAAGCATAGGGAAATCATGACCCATCTAAGACAACCACAAGGTAGTATATTCATCTTCTATCAAAAAATTAATAAGGGTGGCCAACAAAAGAGAATATTAAAAAAAATATGAGAAATAGTCACCTACTAAAGACGATTTGAACTTATGCTCCTACTCTTATTGTTTTCCAACATTGATATACAAACATTTGACACACCTCAATAGGGAAATTATAACTTGGTGCTCACTAATAAGTTCTCACATCAGCAATTAATTGTGATTGAATATATCAGGAGTTCATATAAGGTTGGATTCTATTGACGGATATGTAAACTAATGATACATATGAATAGAATAAAGAATAAAACAAAGATAGGGAAATATATATATATATATATATATATATACACACACACACACACACACACACACACACACACACCCACCCTGTGAACTCACCAAATCCTATGAGATTCCCATATCTTTGCACAATACGTGTAATGCTCACCACTTTGTCTTTTCCAATTCCCAACTGCCATCATCATCAGGGTAACACGCGTTAGATACAATGATAGAAACCTACCTAAGTAGGTTGGTTTTCTGTGTGCATGTGCTAAAATCATGTAGTCAGGAACAAACCTTTGAACATACATCATTTGACGCCCCAGATGTCCTAAAGAGCTTACCAACGTAAAATGGTACCATATCACTAATACATACACCCCTGAAATGTAACGTTATCATGTTTTACAAAACAAATTTTAGAAAAATTTGATGCTGCAAATACAAAGCTTTACAGAGTAGAAAGAAGCTTCATAGTTTTGCGCGTGTTGCCAGAACCAGGGAAGACTCCATCATGCTACTAACTTTTAGTTAAGGCAATGGTAACTGAATAGAACTATTCAAAGAAGATGGATTTGGCTTTTACCAGTATACCCACAAAATTGTGGATATTATATACGGAGCATTTCTGGAGAAGGATTCAGCGAAGGACTGCCATGTCCCATTCAAAGTCAGCCTCCGTGCCAAGGAGATGCCAACCTACACCGTTCATTAGAAAATGGTTTTTAACTTCAAAAGAAACAGTCAAATCGTAAATAATTGATATAAAAACGAGTACTCAATTAAGTTTTGAGAGGTGTGAACACTTGCATCTGTGAATACAAATACCACTACAAAGGACAGACCCATATATTTAAAGCTTCTTCACTTATGAAGAGTCCAAATCCTGCAGCTATCAGCAGCCAAAAGTAGATCCATCTGCAATAAGGAAGTGAGGAGGCACTTAAAAAATCCCATGTCATCAAGAAATGGACATCAGAGTCAAGGAGTTTGTATGGAGTAAATAACTTGATTTGTAAAAGTCCAAAACAATGGGAGCGTGTGGCTAATATGTCTTTCTCCAACCAAAAAAATGCGGCTCATCAGGCAGGGTAGGAGTAAAAAACAGATGCATTGCAGAGAATATAGATAGTAGCATACCCCGGAGCGTACTCTGGAAGTACAAATTTGTATCCAAAAGCTTTGAAAGTAAAACCAACATCAGGTGCAGTGAGAGTGGAAGAGGATGAGCCATCAGCCAGGTATTGAATTCCAAGTGATGGCCCTTGATTAGGCTGCTTAAATATAACTGATAGTATGGTCACTGTTGCAGCTATACCTAGTACGATTGCTAATTTTGCAAGAAATGAACTTCCTGTACCCCCGGTTGTATTTTCCTGATTCACAAGCAACTCATCAATAACTTTTTCTTGTTCCTCCGGAGTGTCTACAGATCTTGCACCCTCGTAGTTTTCTTCATCCTCACTCTGAAAGCTTTTAATTCTACCGACAGTGGACAAAGATATATCATTACACCTCTGAGTGAATATATGCAGCAAAGAATTGTTAAAATAATATAACATAAATGTTGGCAGCAAGGGAAATAACTCAATAATTTCCCCCGACCAATGTGCTCACTTGGGTAAAGCAGGATCCTTGTAGTTTTGGATACAGAATTCCGTAATCAAATTATACTCATTTCAATTATTTCTAGTTTTGATAGGGGGGTGGAACTGGTATTGATTTTTTCTCATGATTTAAAAAAAAAAAAAACATATTCAGAATACAGCAACATTCCTATAGCAAGAACAATTTTATACAAGAAAATATAATACCGAAAAACCTTAACATTAAGCAAGATTTACCGGAAAGTTGAGGGCTTGAATAAATGGGGCACAAAATCGAGTTTTGTTTGAACTGAGAAAACTCGGTAACGGAGATTGATACATACTTCAAATGTCGGCGACTGGAAGAAGATTCAGAAAGAGTTGGCATAAGTTGTGAAGAAGGACCCCTAGTCAGAAACGCCATTGCAGACATGGGCGAGTTCTGACAGGGCCAAACTGAGCTACCACTGCTAATGGTAATGGCTTCTTGTATTGGTGGAAATGGGTGAGGAGAGAGAAAAGAAATGAACGATGGATTTGGTTACATGCGGTTGGGTTATGGATTTGAATGGTCAGAGACTGAGACTGAGACCGAGACAAAGAGACAAAATTAAATTGAATAAAAGGATTATTTTAAAGTGGGGTATGCTCTTTCTTAGGCAGGCATGTGTGACACCTTGGAATAATTCTCAAAAAAAATAAAATTTCAAAGAATTGAATATAGTGGGTTTCATTTTATTGACCAACGTAAGGGTGTAAGCGAATCGAATCGATTTAAATATTAAATTGTTCAGATTTGGTTCACAAAATTTATCGAATATAAAATAAAATTTGATTGAGACTTATTTAGCTACTGAGTCGAGCACAATTTCGAATCGAGCCGAGCAGTTTGAACTTTTCGAACGAATGTGATGTGAATAACAATAGAAAATTACAATTTAAAGAGGTTCGAATAATTTATCGAATTTTAAAATTTGTTCATATTTGATTCATTTATATTTCGAGTCGAGCTAGAATCGAATTTTTAATCGAACGAGTACGAATTGAGCCCGAACTATTTATTCATTTTACGGTCTTATACACATGAGCAATTCTATTAAACTAATAAATACTTTAATAATAATAATTATTATTATTATTCTAATTTTATCACAAATAAAGTAGATATTAAGTTTGTTTGGTACTCTTTTTTTGGTTTTATTCCATTGCTTCAAAATTGAGTAAAGACCATTTTTTATTTTCTGACCATCTAGTCTCCAGTAGGTAACTTATTGTTGGACTCGAGAATTTGTTTTGTTTGTACGTAGAAATTTGTGTTATTATATTTAACTTTATGCGACTAAGGATAACTTTATGACTATGCACATTAAAAATTAAAAAAAGACTTGATTTATAATCAACGTTGTCAAATTAATATTATTTTTATAATATATTTTAAGCTGTCATTCAAATATCGAACTATTGATATAACTCCGTCCTCAATTTAATAAATGACATCATTTTTAAATAAGAGTCGACGCTAAATATTGTTAGCCAATTGCGAAACGTCGTATTAGCTAATTTTTTTTTTATTATTTTCTAAGTTTTGCGGTATTAAAGTGCGGATGTCAAATAATAGAGATTGACTCTACGATTGTGAATCAATGAAAATTAAAATAAAAAAAATATGTTTACTTTCTCCCTTTAAACTTATAAATCTCTCAAATGGCTCTTGAAACTTTGAATTCACAATTTTATTTCGTTCTTCTTCTTTAGATCAAGAACACATATTATAATTATGAGCAAGGATCAGTGTATCACTTTATCTTCTTCACCCTTCACCCCCTTTAAGCGACGGTTTGATTAAATGCATAATAATCTGCCTATACTTTTAATGACCAGACGATGTGACGCCCCTAAAAATAGGTATCATCACCCATTCGAAGTTGTCGTCGTGCATGCAAAACTATTCTGACTTTATTATTACAACAAGAAAAGCATGAGTTTGAATACATATATTATCTTACAGATAATATCTATACTCAAATAAATTCTCATCACATTTATTGATACATTATTTTATAAAAATGGTGAGGACTACTAAACAACTCTCTTTAACCTTCATTCCATACTGCAACTCATCTTACTTATATTCTCGCCTCCCGAGGAAGAAAAATAGAATAAAAAGGAAAAAATGAAATTTCAATAGCGAAAAAAAAGAATATTATGACTAAGATAATATACAACAAATTATCATTAGTCTTCAATGGAAAAATCTAATAGAATCTGATAGACAAACAAGTTTTTAAATCAATATTCGCAATGGAAATAATAATTCATTAGAAGAGTTTAAGTAGAGAATCTAAAACTACTATCTTCTATGTATGAATTTAAAAGTTCATCGTCTATCTTTTATCATAACATCAATCAATATATATCCTGAATCAAATATTCATCTTTGCTACTGCTGCCAAAGATATTCATCAGATGGTCATGTTAATCTAAACACTGCTTATCTTTGCTGTATATGCAAAGATATATTAATCAGTTAGTTAATGCTAATCTCAACACTGCTAAATCTTTTCAGACCTTTACTGGTAAAGATATTCATCAAGAAATCATTCATCTTTTTGCACTACTGGCCAAAGATATTCGATAATATCATCATTTAGGATTTGAGGATGATGAAAAATATTTTAAAGGAAACGAATCCAAATGAAACAAAAGAAACAATATTAAGGATTCAGTATTTTAAACAATCCAAGCTTTCAAAAATACTTGTAAGTAATCGGTGATGTAAAATTCAAGAATGATCAAAACACGGATACAATCAAAGCTAGTATCCGGAATAGATATTTTTGGACAAAAAGGAAAATTTTTATTTTTCATGAATAGTCTTACCAGATTCGTGAATAAGATCAGATATCGTGAATAGTCTTATATCGTGAATAATAATCTCAAACACCAAAAGTTTCAAATTTGATAAAACTTCAAATCAATATTTCAAAGATAATGATATTGAAGAAATAATATCATTCTGAAAAAAATAATAATATCCCTTCATAGAAAAGACAAGATCTTAAGTTGAACACCTTGGGATATAGGTTATGACTTTGAACTTTGCGGCAGATAAAGCAATACTCAAAAGTATACTCAAAATACTTTCGCAAGAATCACGCTCGATAATATAGAGAAAACTTCAGTTCTAAAGTGTGATTTTCAATTCTAACCCAAGACCCTATTTATAGGAAAATCTTGAAACACCAAAGTAGAAAATTTATTAAATATTATTATATTTTTCCAAAATCTCATACGCACTTTTTCCAACTGATTTCAGCCTCTATCACATATTACATAAGGGCCTCAAAAATGAAAAAAAACACGTTTTTGTAATTAAAATATTTTAAACTTCCAAAATCAATTATTTGAACTTGAACTTCAATAATTCACAATAAATAGTCCTTTTATCGGAAAATTCAATCTTTTGTAGTTTTTATAGGAAATTCCATTATCTAAAACTTTCTCGAAGGAAGTTTTTCCAAATTCCAAACAAAATTAATAGAAATCCATAAATGGGCGCGATTTTACGCGCTATAATCAAATTTCAAATCGAAAACGGGGTCCAAAACGTATTTAACATGTTTTAAACATTTATTCAACAAAAATACTCTTCCTCCTCAGATATCTTTCATATCCCACATTCGTTGTAAAAAATATCACCATTATTATATTATTAAAATATAATAATATATTTAAATGAATTATTTTATCGGAAAAGATAAAATTTCAATTTTCAACAATTGTCGCATTAAAAATTTTCTCCATCTATATTCACATAAAATCAATATTTTCATCATCATATGAATCAATAATTAATTATTCACAAATAATATTACAGAATCACAATATTGACAACTGCGATTTCCGGAAAAGAGAACTTTCCAATAAATTTCTCCTTCTTTGGCAATTATTAGGTGACCAAACCTCTCTTGAGATGTAACTTTCTGGCATTCGCCAATAATGTTATCTAATAATATTATTCGGATAATATGAATTATTCTTCGATAATGAAAAATACTTGTGTAATGACAATTATTGAACAACAACAATATAAAATATCAACGCAAAGATTATTAAATCAATAAAATCTTTGAATAAGAATTCTGTAACCATTATTGAAAGTAGTTTCTTCTTCACGTAAGAATCAATAATTGGTACCGCTACAATCTGGTAATCTTCTTGTGTTTTAACCACCGAAGATTTTAACAATGATAATTGATGTAATAACTCGTTGTTATTTTTAAACAACTTATATTTGTCGCTTTCTTCATCCAATCGCTTTTTCAGTTATGGGCACATTAATATTACTAGTCAAGGTCGTCCGAATATTCCCCAACAAGTCTTTAATATTCCACGACCAAACGAATATTCCCGACAATCTGAATATTTTATAACCACTTGCTTATTTTAAAATATTTATGATTTTACCCATAATATATCCACATTAATCAAATCAACTCTTCTTATTTTAAAATAATAAATAGAGAAATTAAATTTCATTAATAATAAGTTGGGGTCTTCTGAATGATATAACGTCATTAAAAGTATAGACGACGGTTGTATGGCCAAACAATCGCTTCAAAGGGTAGAAGCGGCGGGTGAGTAAGATAAAGTTATCTTACTTGATCCTAATCGTTATAATTATAATTTTTTTATTTATATATTATATACATAATTTTGCTTACATACATATACGGTCCGGATCTTAAGGTCACCCATTATCTTGTTCACCCCTCTTTAGCGACTGATTGTCCGTCATTAAAAACTAAAACGACGGTTTTATATATAATGCGACGAATGAAATCGTCATGGGTCCGTCATTAAAGGGAGTGAAAGCAAAAGATAAAAGCTTAAGATCCTGGATAGCGTACGTATATATGTATAAGTAGGTTTTTTTATTACATAAAAAATATATATTATTTTATATGATAGTAGTATTTTTATTTTATTTTGTGTCCCATGCCTCCGGTACTATATAAACGGTGGAATTTATTTCAAACTTTGGACGATCCAGATGATTTATTAAGGTAAGCAGAAAATTTAAAATCAATTGTATTTTGTTAGATAGACTAACTTGCCCCGTGACTCCGGCACTGTATGGAAGATGAGATTTATCCTAAACTTTGAACGAACCAAATAATTTATTGAATGAGTGAAAAATTTAAAATTATTTGTATTTTATTTAAAATTATCTGTGTGAAAATATCCTTTCACAGCTTCTGTTACTATGCACTATGTACCTGGCGCATTTTAGAACCACCCAGTCCCACGCACTCCTTGGTCCTTACCCACCACCACCACCACCACTACCACCTCCTCCTCCTCGTCCACCATCACCACCCATCACAAGAAAAAGCATAAATACCAAATTCCCTCAAAACCCAATCCCAATCTATGGCCTCACCTTCTCCATCACCCTCCTCATCTCCACCACAACCACCACCGCCGCCGTCACAGGACCAAAACCAATCCCCACCTTCTCCCTCTCCTCCTTCAAATCAAAATTCCGCAAAACCAACAACACCCACCAACACCACCATCAAGAAAACCCAACCTCTCCCCTGGACCCACCAAGAAAGCATCAATCTCATCAAAGCTTACCAAGAAAAATGGTACTCCCTCAAAAAAGGGCAGCTCAAAGCCGGGCAATGGGAAGAAGTTGCCATCACCGTCGCTGCCCGCTGCCCGCTGCCCGCTGCCCGCTGCCTGCTGCGACGAACCCTCCGAATCCGCTACCCAGTGCCGCCACAAGATCGAAAAACTCCGTAAACGCTACCGTGCTGAAAGGCTCAAACCCGGCCCCAATTGTTGGCAGTACTTTGACCCGATGGACCACATGGAACGCGGTCCATTACCCATTTCAGCAGCCCGACCCATGCCCAGTGTTCAGTTCAACCCGAATAACCAACCCAATTCTTCAAGAGACAGCGATGTTGATTATAATTACACTCCCAACTCCAATAAATCCAAGAGCATTAATCACATTGTTAGAGGAGGGAATAGTCTTGACAATGTTGAAAGAAGTGGTAGGGTTTTGAGGGTCTCAAGAAGCCCCATTGTTAGAGAAAGAAAGGATTTTTCCGAGGGTGATGAGGAGGAGGAAGGGGGAAAATGGTTGGCTGTAGAAATTAGGTCATTTTCGGAGAGATTCGTTAAAATGGAGAATAAGAAGATTGAGATGATGAAAGATAGAGAGTGGTACAGGATGGAAATGGAGAACAAGAGGATGGAAGTGATTCTTGAATAAGGCCTTCAGCAGCTCTCATAAGAAAATGAAGAGGCTCAATAATTGCTCTTAAAGGTTTTTTTTTAAGTGCTTTTATTTTGATACAACAATTGTTATGAACCAATTCTTTTCCGCACTTGCATCATTTCTTTGTAAACACGAGTTAATATGTAAATCGGATGAATATCAATTTAATCGTAAATCACAAATAATAGTCCAAACTCTAAAGCTCCTCTTCATCTGTCACTGAAAGTCTCTACTCTGGGTGTTTGCAGATTGCCCCTGAATTTGTTGGTTTTACAAGGCTTGTCAAATTTATTACACAACAGTTTTCTATTCACATAATTATTCTTTCACAAAGTAATAACCTATAAGCTAAAAGTGATTCTTCTTTACTATAATAAGGTATTTTCTATAACTAAATACTCCATTAGATACTTTTAACGGAGCAACAAAATCTCAAATAAAGAAAAAATAAAGTTATTTTATGATTTGATATAATCTTCTCACTGATCACTTATTTGATACAACAATTTTTAGCGCCATATTGTACTTTGAACTAACTAGGTCACTACATTTTTTCAGGAAGGTTATTGTTTAATATTTTCAAATTATTTATTAGTATTAAACATTAGTCATAAATTGTTGTCTTCAACCCATATATATTCAAAAAGCTCGCAGTAATTGTTTGGCAGTTAGAATTTGAAACCATAATTGATTTGAAGACGATCAAAAAGCTTACCAAGAATTAAGAAAATGATTTTCTCTTCAAAAACAAATGATCATTGGGAATTTCACGCACACGGACCATTACTTAAAGGAGGAGCTGGACATTGCAACAGAAGATTTTGGATCAGGCCGCTTTCAGCATTCTGTAATATAATGCACAAGGTGTCCACTGCAGTGTGATGAATGATGACTGTTTAAACAACATTAATTGGCTCATGCACCAAAAGACTTGTATTCACAAAATTTTAATTTTGCTCGGGCTTCAGCTATATCAATGATGACTACCCCTAATACAAAACGGCATAATACATAGACTAATCTATGGGCCAAAAATAGGGCCCCTCCTTACACTAGGAACATGGGAATCAATTGAGGGGGGGCAAAAATAAATACAAAAAACAAAAAAAACTAAGGTAAAAGGAGAGACGAAACCCTGTACATGTACCTCTATATCGGTCTCTATCTTCCCAGAGCTCTAAGGTAATGGTAATATACATAATTCCCAAAAATTAACCCTGCCACATCCCTTCAATTGAGTTGATAGATATAACAGTTATAATCCTCATCAACCTGTGTCTATCTATGAGTTTCATCTGCACAAAACATATATTCATTAGCATCTCTGTTCACTAAAACCGTGTAAGAAACATGCAAATGTTGATACCTACTAATCAATAGCCTAACTTGCTAAAACTTTCTGAGATGGAAAGCTCACCTACACATTGTTGTTACAAGGGCATGCCGACCCAACCTGAGCAGTAGGACCAGCTGCTCCAAGAATTACTCGATCTACAGAGTACTTCATTTCAGTTTAGAGTTTGGGGGGGCTGACATACAAACTATTACTCCCTCCCTGCAGAAGTTGGGTCTGCTGTTGAGATTGCTGTTGTGCTGATTCCTCTTGTTGATGCTGCATGGGAGGCAGCGGTGCGGGAGGTTGCAGTTGCGAGGGCTTCTGCGACCACTGTACGCCACCCTCATGCCCTACCCGAGACAAACTCCCTGAAGACTGGCTTTGTCCTAGCCCTTGACTGACAGGAGCCAGAGGCTCACTACCTGAATTTGTCAAAGATGGAGACCCAACAGAACCCAACTGTGTTGCATGATTAGGCATACAGGAATCATACACTGGTTCTGGTGCCTTCCACTGAGGAGCACTGGCAGAAGAGGCTGCTGATATTACATTAGCCATATCAACGCAGCCTGGAACTGTAGCCTTGGTAGAAATTTGAGAAGAGTTATTGACAGAGTGCAGGTCAGCTTGAGCTTCTCTGGCTTGAAGTTTGTTTGGCGGGTCAGAATTCACCTGGCGGTTCTGCTGAAGCAATCTTTTAACAGTCGGTTGAGTTTGATTTACTAAATTTAGGTGTGGCTGAGGTTGTAACTGCTGCTGCTGGTTGGAAGAAGGCATAACCGCTGGTGGAATAGCTTGAACAGAAGTGGATGATGTAGGACCAGTGACACCTGGCAAAACATGATTTTGATTGTTTATATCAGAATCTGAAAGGATCTGTTGGTGCTGCTTTGATGGAGTGGCCTGACCAGAATACAGCTTTTGCTGACATTGGGGCTGATGAGAACTATGAGGAGGAACTAACTGCTTCTGAGGTTGAATGGAATTTAATCCTGGCCCGGAATATAATCCCTGGCCTTGGATCATATGCATAACCTGCTCCCCTTTCTCTGCAGATTGGCTTCCTGAAGTAGTCGACAGGCCATTTAGGAGAGTGTGATCCATGGGAAGGTTCTGATGCATCATGTTCCCTCTTCCTACACCTTTCAAAATCTTAGCTTGCTGTTGAGGTAGCGCCTGTTGCCGCTGCTGAGGGTGATGCCTGCCAGCTTGTTGAAATTGCTGATGCTGGGGCTGACGCTGTCGCTGCTTCCCAGTTTGATTGGTCGACCCACTGCCACCAACTTGTGGGTTCCGTCCAACCCCATGAGGTGGCATCTGATGTTTCTGTGGATGCTGTGACATTGGAGTCATCGAGGATGATGCCGTCAACGGTGAGAGTGATACTGGTGGAGAAGAAGATTGTGATTGAAGTTGGGAAGTATTTTGTGGAGATGATACAGGTAACTGAGACTGCCCTTGACCTTGAACATGTGGCATCAAAGCATTGGATGCAGCAAATTGTTGCTGCTGCTGCAATAAACGCTGCTGAATATGCCTCCCTTTAGCTAAACGAATTGCATAGGCTTGCTGCTGTGTGTTGTTTGTTGCAAGATTGGATCCTTGAAGATGCGGATGATGAGAAGTACTAACCACATGGGACTGTTGTCCAGACATTGGATGTGGCTGCTGGTGATGGAGTGGGTATGATTGAACAGGAGGCTGAGTGGTCTGATTAGAGAACGAAGAACTAAACCCACCAAATGAAGATACTCCTTGGTTATTCCCTTGTGAACCCTGCATCTGAAGTTCTGGAACCATCATTTGCCTTTGATGTTCCGGATTCTGGGCAGGCTATCACAGCAAAAAAAAATCATACATGGAAAAAAAAACATGGAATATAGAAATTTAACAACTTACCCATAGTACAACTGAAGAAACACCAGAAGTAAAGAACTAAAACCATATAAATACTTGATAATCAAATTTTACCACAAAAGAAAAATTGTTGCAAACTGATCAGCGATATTAAAAAAATGTGATTTAAAAATTAATAATCTTCAACAACGAGATATTCTGAGCAAATCCAATTCTAGTGACAGAATAAATTCTTCTTCCACTTGCCAAAACACCTAAACAGTCAATCTACTCAAGGTCAAGATTGATGATTCAGATTCATCAAGATTCAAGACTACAACTGAGCGGGTAATTAAACACAAAAGGACAGAGAGGTGCATATATTATAAAGCAGGAGGAGAAAACTGACAGTTTCTTTTGGTCTAAACAATTTTGTAAACCCTTTTTAACTTCCAAATCTACCATTTAAGAGATGAGCAGTTACTTTTTTAGCTCTAAGACTTCTCTTGTCCTTCTCTCTCCACTCCTTTATCAATCCCTAATTTCTCTCCAATATTTTCTCATTTATCCTCACAGAATTTATTTAAATATTTTTTTAATTACACACGAAGAGTGCGCCACGAATACTAGTTAATATAAAATGGCGGTATTTTCTCCAGCAAAAAGGAATCCAGAACCTCCAACAATTTATGTAAGAATCTTCTGATTGAAAATCATGTCACTCTTTATGGCTTAGTAACTAAAAGCATAGTATAAACAAGCTTATGTGGAACACACCTACATGTGTGTTAAAAATAAGAGAATGTGATGCTAAATAGTAGGGGATATCAGATATGGGAGAGGGAAAATAAAAAATTGAGTATTAGAAGGCTAGAATAGAAAACTCAAAAGGCTTCAAAGTTTTTGTTTAATAAAAAAAAAACTCATTTTCTTTCCATTTTATTAGTGGATATACAATTATTTATACACGAGTTCTGAAACTGGAAAAATGAAATACTAGACTACTCACCCGCATCATATGCAAAGCATCACGAGGTCTTATCACAGAGTTCCCCTGACCAACAACAGAGTGGATATTGACAGGGTTTGGCATTGCCACCATACCAGAAGAAAGCATGCTGCCAGAATTCAGTATAGATGACGAGGCAATTCCTTGAAGTCCAGGCCTTGCCATTGGTATGCTTCTATTTAATCCACAAGTAATACCCACACCATTTCCACTGGTCAACATACGAACACCACGATCAGTTCCTTGATGAATCCCAGGAACAGGCATACTGGACTGCTGGATGTTTCTACCAGATAACATTTGATTGTACTGATGTATTCTCTGCTGTTCATCAGTTGATAAAGATGCAGATCTTGTAATGCCAAATCTACCATCCCTAGAAGTAGAATAAAATGAGACAGATGTACGAAAATAAAAATATGATAAATGTAAGCAGACAGATGACCTCAAGATCTTTAGCATTACCTGACAGAAGCATTAATTGGACCGGATGGCAATGAAAAATTACTGCCAAGAACCACATTTGTGGACGCCTGCACTGAGGGATTTACACCAGAAGCAGGAAGCATTGGTGCAACACTACCCTGATTAGAAATTGGTAGCCCACCAGTGTGAGGGCTCTGATAACCAAGGGAAAGAATATCTGGACTAGATGCAGTTGCATCGCACAGATCAATAGGCCTTCATTGGAACAAATTACAT
This sequence comes from Panax quinquefolius, assembly GCA_020205615.1. Classification (NCBI taxonomy): domain Eukaryota; kingdom Viridiplantae; phylum Streptophyta; class Magnoliopsida; order Apiales; family Araliaceae; genus Panax; species Panax quinquefolius. The sequence goes on along the minus strand of CM035160.1, from coordinate 2,043,783 downwards.
CCGGGGGGAAGGCGGGGGAAGAAGTTAATACAAAAAATTATTGTGTCAAAACAAAATCCATACATACATGGACACATGAAAAAAAAATACTAAATTCTAACAAGCATTACTATAAGATAGAAGCGTAAAATGTAAAAACTAAAGCATGTGAGTAAAGTAATAACACCAACACTTACGTGAGGACAGGCCCTCCATTCATGTTATTTGGGCAAACTTGAGAAAGAGCAAGAGTATGAGAATTATGAGGCTGCTGGAGTTGCTTCGGATCCTGATTACCATTCTAAGAAAATTCAAGAGAAAAAAAACAGAATATTATACTAAAAAATTAGCCCAAAACATTAACTGTGGCGGCAGACTTCAAACAGGTTAATTTAATATGTAGCTTTCAGAATTTAATTTGGTGGTTCCTTCAATGACCTTTGAAACATAGTTTTCATGCCACATTATGGTACTGTATACCCTTCCAGAAGACTGATGGCACATTCTTTCAAGTCAGTAGTCAAGTTGGAAGCTACTCCCTCCGTTACAAAATTTGATAAATATTCCAACTTACAAGTCAATTTGTGAAAATTTAAATATAACTATTATAAACTACCAAAAAAGTACTACTAATTGTCATATTTGTTTTCATTTCAATTGTGTTTTTAGGATTTCAAATTAACTTAAAAAGTCACAATGTATCTCTAATATTGGATTGGAGTATCAAGTAAAAAATCCTTAAAATCATATAGTGCATTTCAATACAAAGTATATCTTCCCTTCATCCCCCAGAAGATTCCTCAAGTTCAAAAAAACAATTGTACACCAAAAGTTACAAATTGCTCAAGTACAAACGTAAAAGTAACAATGTTGGGGTAATTTTATGCGGCCCAATCATCCCGTATTTACTACAACTATAAGGGTATACTCTCTCCGCTAATTTGAGTACCTTAATATGTGTGAAACTTGTACTTCAAACATTTTGGAGGACAGAGTGAGTATATTAATACTACAAGTTGGGATGCATTCGATCATGACGCCAGAATACTGATAAAACCTAAAACCACTGAAGGCGTAAATCATTGGAGAGAAGAAGTTAATTACATGTGAACACACATTCAAGGTGTTATTAAGTTGAGGAAGGTATAAAATTTCTCATATTTTACATAAGTAATAATATCAAATCAATCTCTATTATGGCCAACATCATTGGTATTAAGCCAGAAAAATAATAACAAGACCAACCAAGTTTACCACTTTACTAGGCGAACTTTATGGAATCAAACAAATATTATACACATCAAGTAACACAATCTTTAGATAAAGGAAAATAACATTGGCCAAGGCAAAAGTAGGCTAAAATGCAAAGACAAATTTTAATTTGCAGTGATGTTAAAGCGTACATTTTTTTGGAAATTAACACACCTGAGTCCTTCTATGATGCTGTCTTTTCCCAATTGCAATAATTTTCTCTAAATGGGATTTGATTGTATCCTCTTCCATAGGCCCCTGCAAACGTTGAAATAACTGTCTCGCACTACCCTGTGTAACATGCAGCATCCGCAATTAATTAACTCAACAATAAGGAGGTACGATCATAAGGAAACTCGTGGAAAAGGACACGAAAGAGAACAAAGGTTTAAACTTTTAAAAATATTAAGTAAATTGCCTTTGGAATGCCAGGTAAAGTAGACCGATAAGGTTGAGATGTCCCCGAATCTTCAGCACTATCAGCCCCATCGCCAGCAGGGCTATCCATTAAAACCTTATGACGCTCCTTGCATTCTTTAGGCTCGCGGAATATGCACTGAATAAATTAAATAAGACAATCAAAATTATTACCCACAAGAGATAAATAAAATGGACAGGAAAATAAAATAAAAAATATAACTAGCCCAAAGAAATTAATTAGTTAAAATAAGGTAATCCCCTACTGAGGGTATATTAAATACAACTAAGAATATATCATAGTCCAGTGAAGACCAACACAACACATATATATACATGATGAATGAAACCACAAAGCTCAAACTACGTATCAAAAGGAGGGGGGAACTAAGAAGAAAAAAATAATACAACATATGTTTTACCTTGAACTTCAAGGTGCTGTTGAAAGCATCACTGACGAGCTCCCAATTTGGACCCATATCATGAACCAGAACAACAAGGGCCTAAGATGTCAAAGAAGATGGTATTAGAGACCCGTCTTTCATTGATGCACAAAGGTCCATCATTAATATTTAGACGACTGGTAATTCTATGATACAACATGAAAATCTAGAAACGGGAAGAATGAATATACCTGATCTTCGAATAGTGACCATGGACTTCCTGAACCTGGCTGCCCAGTGGGAGCCTGCAATGATTTATAGTTAAAATCATATCATAATCAAACCAAAGTAGAGAAACAGAAATAGGAACAGGTTGGAGTTGCAAGGTTGACTATGTCATCTCCTTAAAGTACCTTCAGTGCTTTCGCTTTCCTGCCCCGATCCCGGCCACCAAGCATTTTGATGAACTTATTTGGGGTGGACATATTACTCATTTGGGAAGCCACTGGAGAAGGAATTGAACCACCCATAGGAGTAAGATTGTCAACTGAATAATCTAGTGATTGCTTCACCATCTTTGGCTTCTTCATAACGTGTTGACCATATAAACCTTCACATACACGTGGAGATGTTATGGACAGAGAACACAAAAAGAAATCAGTGTATTGTCAAATTACAAATTAAAGAATTGTAAGTTGAAAAATAAGCTGTACCGCTGCTTCCATTCGATTCAAGTTGATGACTTTCCAACCTCCTTTTAAATTTATCTCTCTGCATCACGAAGGACAGAGAGATTTTAAAACTACTCTTAGAAAGCCACAGATAACACTTTGTTTAAAAAACCCACTTTATTTGGAACAGAAAATGTGTCTCAAGCAGGGTAATTTAGACAACGGTATTATTACAGGCATGGTGGCATTCTTCTTCTTTTTTTGTCAAATCCCAGGAAAAGCAAGGCCAGTTTATGACGTTATCACAGTATTTGCACAACATCATCAACCAGTTTATGAACAATTGTCAGATACATCTTATGCTAATCTCTCAAGGATCCAAGGTACATAAACTCTTTAGCTAGAGGAAGGATATACTCACACCATGGATAACTAGCTATTGATACAATTGAATTGTTAAAAAATAGCTATTGATACAATATGGCAGTTGAATAAGTTTTGTTGAGGAACATAAGAAAAAGTATTGTTTTCCAACTAACAGACATGTACTTGGACACAAACCAAGACCACTTACCAGCAGAGGGAAAACACCAACTCCCAAAATAACTAGGTGATATCTCTTTCCCCAATAGACCCAGACAAACCTATGTATATGCTCACAAGGGACCCGTACAACCAAAATCCTAAAAAAAGAGAGATAATAAAGGGGAACATCGCTCAATATAACTTGACAAGGTTGATCATCCCCTTCCGAGGAGAACACCCCTTTGGAACAGGAAATGTGTCTCAAGCAGGGTAATTTAGACAACGGTATTATTACAGGCATGGTGGCATTCTTCTTCTTTTTTTGTCAAATCCCGGGAAAAGCAAGGCCAGTTTATGACGTTATCACAGTATTTGCACAACATCATCAACCAGTTTATGAACAATTGTCAGATACATCTTATGCTAATCTCTAAAGGATCAAAGGTACATAAACTCTTTAGCTAGAGGAAGGATATACTCACACCATGGATAACTAGCTATTGATACAATTGAATTGTTAAAAAATAGCTATTGATACAATATGGCAGTTGAATAAGTTTTGTTGAGGAACATAAGAAAAAGTATTGTTTTCCAACTAAAAGACATGTACTTGGACACAAACCAAGACCACTTACCAGCAGAGGGAAAACACCAACTCCCAAAATAACTAGGTGATATCTCTTTCCCCAACAGACCCAGACAAACCTATGTATATGCTCACAAGGGACCCGTACAACCAAAATCCTAAAAAAAGAGAGATAATAAAGGGGAACATCGCTCAATATAACTTGACAAGGTTGATCATCCCCTTCCGAGGAGAACACCCCTTTTGGAACAGGAAATGTGTCTCAAGCAGGGTAATTTAGACAACGGTATTATTACAGGCATGGTGGCATTCTTCTTCTTTTTTTGTCAAATCCCGGGAAAAGTAAGGCCAGTTTATGACGTTATCACAGTATTTGCACAACATCATCAACCAGTTTATGAACAATTGTCAGATACATCTTATGCTAATCTCTCAAGGATCCAAGGTACATAAACTCTTTAGCTAGAGGAAGGATATACTCACACCAAGGAAAACTAGCTATTGATACAATTGAATTGTTAAAAAATAGCTATTGATACAATATGGCAGTTGAATAAGTTTTGTTGAGGAACATAAGAAAAAGTATTGTTTTCCAACTAAAAGACATGTACTTGGACACAAACCAAGACCACTTACCAGCAGAGGGAAAACACCAACTCCCAAAATAACTAGGTGATATCTCTTTCCCCAATAGACCCAGACAAACCTATGTATATGCTCACAAGGGACCCGTACAACAAAAATCCTAAACAAAGAGAGATAATAAAGGGGAACATCGCTCAATATAACTTGACAAGGTTGATCATCCCCTTCCGAGGAGAACACCCCTTACTCACCATAAAGACTAAGATCTTGGGTTGCCACCAAACAGGATCCCAAGGAAAGTCACTAGCAATGGGCTCACATGTACACCCAACCAATGACAAATAAGTTCCAAAATTCGCTTCTCTTCTAATAAACTAGCTTCCTTTTTTACTTATAGGATCAAAAAGTAGAGAAATATGCTACATTTTTTATATAATAAATTTAATAAGAATAGAAATTTTATTAAGTGCATATGCTAGGCATTTCATAATATTTCTGACTCAGTTTAGCTAGAAGTTGCACCATTGAGTTAAACATTTGAAAATAAGTGCACGTATCTCACCCCTCAAGCCACCATGTTTTGAAAAACAAACAAAAGTTACCTGCTCATTTTGAAAATTGGAATCCATCTGCCATCTGTGCTCATATGTGGAACCCTGAAAAAATGTATAATTCCAGAAAGAATAAGAAAGGGGCAAAAAGACTAAAAAGCAAATCATTATGCTATAACAAAGAGAAATCTCCTACATTAGAAGTTCACAACTATGACTATTACATACAAAATTTTTTGCCTTCTTTTTCTTTTTGGGTTTATGTGATATTTCAGTGGAGTCAAACGGTAGTTGCTTCTCAGAGTCCCGAACTGACTCAACCTCCAAACTATTTGGGATGTTGGATCCACCCTGTAAAGTGCTCTGATCATCCTGAAAAGAGTTGGTATCACCACTGGAAGCATCTGTCTTATTTGGTGCCTGAACACTACCATGAGTTCCACCATTAAAAGGACTTATAACTCTCTGCCGGGAAGCAGTCCGCACACGTTTTATTGGAATTGAAACATTAAGAGTGTTGGAAGGCCTTTTTCCAATTATTACAGATTGATGATTCCCAACTTTATTTTCGATGCATTGCATGAATGGCAAATCCGATCCCATTTCATATGGTCTTGCTGCATATGCCTTCATCAAATGTTTCCGTTTCTTCTGGGCAAATTTGGATAACTTTCTACCTTCAAAAGCTCCTGGCAAATAATACATGCTTGTTTCTCCTTCTTCCTCTTTAAAGGTATTCTCTTGAGATCCAAAGTCTATTATAGAGATTAAATTTGTTAAAAATAAATTATGAACAGAAAAGCAATGCAGAAACAAATCACTAGCAGCCTCCGAATACCTGCTAGAGAATCATAGCCAGATGTTTCTGCTTCCTCTTGCATGCTACTTCCAGTTTTCTACGAAAAACGAACCAAAAAAAGTAATGAAATGATCAATACGAAAAAGAAGCCATGGCAGCCAGTTGAAATGAATATTTCATGACTACAACAACAATCATTTTTAAAAAATAAGATAATTTAAGGAGGCACAAGACCCTCAAGTAACATGAAATATGATAGATGCAGTAGTGAGATTCTTTAATCATGATAGCCCTCTCTGATGCTGTGACTTTTTTCTTTTTAGATAACAGAATAACTTATAGGAAACAGCCAAGGTGGACAAGCAGTCCACCAAACAATCAAAAGTGGGGAATACTACTAGTCCTTCACAAATGACAAACAACCCCCAATCCATATATATATATATATATATATATATTGCTACACCATGGAAGGCTCCTATTGCTGATGCCCATAGAGAAACCAAAAAAGGATACCCATCCCAAAGCAGGTGAAAAGTGAGATAAGAACTGGCAAAATCCACTAACAAAAAAAATCAGTGAGAATCCTCTCATCTCTCTGGTGCATTCACTTGTTACCCTGTCCATCTGTTCCAAACTAAAACCACAAAATAACCACTTCTACAAAAAGAAAGTTAAAAGCCAAGAGCCCCAGACCTCCAACAACTATATCTTTTCATTCAATGTCAATTACAGTAAAAATATCCATTCTAAGAATCATCCTCCTTTCCTTTCAAGTGAGTTTAACCACTTTTTAATGGTACTGATCCCTGATGACAAGTTCAACCACAGTGGAAAAAGTAGCCAAGTAGTTCCTTAAACTAAACCTATCAAACAAAATGGTTGCATAAGCTACACCTAACCGACCCATCAGAAATTCAAATTAAGACACAACTTTTGTGGTTTTCAAGATTGAACTTGGTTTATTTCCTATAATCACGTGATAGGATTAAGAGTGGTTTTCAGCTACCCAAGTATGTTCTATCTATTTAAGATATAATTTCTAAGTTTGTCAGTACGGCTGTTTCAGAGAGAGAACATGAGGAAAGAGAAAAAATTAAAGTGTAATATAAATTTAGAAAGAGAAATTGAAGAAAAAAATTAGAGAGAAAGTAAGAGGAGAGGGGAAAAATTAGAGACGAAGTAAAGGAGGAAAAAAAAGGTGAAAATTTTCTTTTTGCTCAACTATTTATACCATTGTATTGTCCTATGATTTAAAAGTTGACCAAAATTCAGCCAATAACAATTTGGATCCAAACTGTGTAACCTATAGTAAAAGTGGGTAATGGTTTTCATTTTTGATTGACAATAACCTATATTGTCTAATCCAATACCAAGCCAACCTATTTCTGCCGGGCCTAGTGTGGGGGTATGCATACATGTCGGACATGCCACATCGCTGGTAGAGAAGGAAAAAATGAGGGGGGAGAGAAGAAACTAATATTGTTCGATCTTGTTTGGATGTCTTCATGTTCGTGTAGATGTTTATTATAATGTTTTGCTTGAGGAGAACAATATAGTGGCACGAGTTGTCAAACTTTTTACCTAAACATCATGTCTTTGCGCTAGTATCAAATATTAAAACACTTTTCAGCCATGTCCACATGTTTGAATAAACAATTTTACCGAATCCAACACCTGGACACATACCCATACGGCTGTAACTGACAACCGCACCCAAGTCCATGTAACAGCAAATACTTGGTTATATGCAAGTGCAGGCAGAATGAGATTCATTATTTAAAGAAATAGATACACACAAGGTACAGATAGGTTTATCTATCACAGGCCAAGTATTATAAGGCTATGTTACATGGACTCGTTAACCCCTAGAAGAATCCTTAATTTTTAAAACATTTTGGTTCATATTCCATCAAATTGTCGTGTCTGACACCCTTACCAGTGTCGTGTCACGACACGGGTACTTTTGGATTTTAGAAGAATCCATGCAAGTTGTAAGTTGTAACACTGATTATAAGAAGTGATTAATCAATTACTCATCCTTCCCCATATGATAGCATGGTGTACATTTAAAGGTTTTCATGAATAGGTAAACAAAAAGTTCAGATGTATCAATAATGAAAAATAAGAGCTGGGTAGTCTAACAATATGGATTTTCTTTGTTTAGATGGTATTCAACAGGAAGCACATGGAACATATGAGAGACTTAATCAGCAACATTCCAGTTATCCCATATAACACATTGTGAGCAATATGTTTACCTCACATTGCAGCAAATGGGATTCAATAGATTTCCTATAGACTTCCATTGCACCAGCAGGAACTGAATAGAAGAGGTTCTCCTGAAGAAAATAAAAAGGTAAATGTGGATACAAAAATAAGAATAGAAACCATACAACCAAATAGAAAGTGAGAACATGATCATTCTTTAGACTACAGCGGTCAAGCTGATAGTTTACTTAAATTACAAAATATTTTCTAGTGTTGGTCCTTACTTCTGTTAAGTTAACCTCCCATGAAATTTCCAGAATGCCCAAATCAGACATACTATCGGGAGTCGTAGGCACTTCTGCATGGATATATTGAATGCTGGAGCTATTATATTCCAGAAATCTCAATGCATATCCCTGGACTGGATGTGCAAAATCTTTGCCATATTTTTGCAACTCCTGTTCTTTGCTCATCTCCTGCCACAACAACAACAAATAGCAAGGTAAATAATTAATGATTCTACAAATAATCCCACCTTTCCCCTTTAAAGAAAAAGATCAAAATTCAGTCTAGAAACTCTAAGGTAAACTTAACCAATCAATTTCATCAACACAACAGCTGAGATTTCCACAAGGAGGCCCAACTCAAACATCTACAGCAATTGCAACAAATACAAAACAACTATTTTTGATCCACAATATAAACAAAACTAGCTCAACCATCCACATGCAAACCACTTCCAGATGCTAAAAACACAAGTTTTTAATAATTTTTATACTTTTTTGTGTTGCTCACTCGACAGTGGAATGAACGAAGACAATTTTATGTCCCCGTGTTTCAACAGTTGACTAAATCCTCTCTGATCTATTCTAGAAGGTGCAAATAAGTCCAAGATTAACCCAAGAAGAAAAGTAAGATGCAAAATGCATATTTTTATGTACATGTTTGTTATTGTTAGTTAAAATAATAAAGAATTCCAAACATTGATAATCAATGCATTCTATACATATACAAATTGCAGCTACTAAGAAAGTATATGCAATGCAGAATCCAACCTAATGCCGCTAATTAATGTAGTTCCCAACCATTCAAATAGGTCTCAATGTCATCTTGATTTGAGTAATTAATAAGAAGGGAAACATAAAGACTGTTTATGTATGCAGTAATATGATGTGAACCAATCCATAAGTGATTCCCTTATTCTTTTTAACATACCTGATGCTATCCAACCTACCAAGATTTTTCTTTTGGAACTATGGTGCATCTGTATTCATCCAGAAATCCGCCCACGGGAGGGAAGGAGGGGTCCCCAACAAGGAGAGATTGACATTGCAATATATACGAGGAGAAACAAGAATAACCTATAATACTTTTTAGACAGGTAACTGAACGAACAACGCATGTGTTACACATAAATAAATGAACATGCTAAATTGTCAGGCAAAGATTAAATTGACCTAACTAGTAACCAGGAAGAAGGAAAATTAAACACCCAGCACCATATAAATATTTTAAACTTATCCTTGAGTGATGACATAAACATATTGTGTTTCAGTTTTTCGAACCCAGCAATCAGCTAATTAATATCTAGAAGTACCTCTATCAAATGCCAGAAATCCATTACAGCTTTTGCCAAGTTGTGAGCTGCTTTTTTTTGCTTCAGACAAGAATTTTGTTCTTGAAGTTTTACTCGAGCAGCAGAAGCAGCTTGATGGCTGATTTGAGAAGCAGCATTTATCTTCCAAAGTCGCTCCTAAGAAGAATTGAATAGGGAAAAACAGTATATTAGGAAGAAGATAAGCTGATTTTATAGCGAGTACTAGAACAATCAGAAGGAAAATAACTCCAATTCCAACTTGAGAAGACAATCTCCATAAGTAGAAAAAAATGATACAGGATAATAAAAACTTTCTTAATCTATTAACAACATCAGACCTGCGCAAAATCATTTGCCAACCATGCCATTTCCTCGAGTACAAAATCCCGGTGAGATTTCCGACGATTCTCCAGCAATAACGTACGAACAGATAACTCAGCAATTCTCTTACGTTTGGCCTGTTTACCAATTTATGTCAGGAATAATGGTGAATGCAGAGACAAACTCATCAGAATAAATATTACAAATATACTACGAAATGAAGTAACAACCTCTATAACCCGCGCCTCTTCTAAAATAGAATCTTCATGAGCCTTCATCGCCAATTCCAGGTTGACCTGAGAACAGGTTTGTGGCCCAGGGGAAGCAGCAGAAACCCTAGCAGACAATGTATTATCGGGAATCTCTCTAATAGAGGAATCCATTGAACAATTAAGTCCACCAGTACAGTAATTTTCATTTTCATGGGTGGAATTGGAACCCAATAAATTACTGGGCATTCTTTCTTTTTCTGAAGAAGTTAATCCATCTGGTTCCATTCCCTCAATGGCACTAGGATCTTTCATCTCAATCTGAGAAGCAAATACTTTATCTTTTAATGATTCCTTGTCTTTCAAATTAGAGCCATTTTCTTGATGGCTTTTATGGAAGGAATTGCTGTCGTCAGAACAAATAGCATCAGCTTTGGTCTCATTATTTTCCTCGACTGATTTATCAACTTCCACGTTTGGTGTCTCCTCAAATGCAACAGTGTCTTCCTTAGTATTCTTATTGGAGCCACCATTTCTTAAATTGGTACAAACTTCACTATCAATATTCCCATCTCGAATAAGGCTGGTTTGTGTGAAAGACGACTCTGAATCCAACCCGCTAGTGCCGAGTACTGTGTTCTTTTTTTGAACTTCGTTTAATGTGCTTTTTGTATCTCCCATTGCACCACTGAACCCATTCATTTGACAGGAAGTAACTTGATCTTCAACTTTTGCCATAGCCAGAGATGGGGCACATCCATGACCATGTATAGCAACTTGTTCTCTTTCCTCGTGAGATTCAGGTTTTCTAGGAGTCATATCAATAAGAGTTCTCTGAGCAACAGATCCTAAAAGCTGATTATGCTGGTTGTCATGTAAATTAATGGGAACATTGGCATCTGCCTTGGCATCATCCAACTCCAAATCTAACCGACTATTAGAGGGTTCAACCTTGGGAGTCATACTATAATTAGGACTTGTAGGCTTCAAATTAGAATTTGCAGAAACGGTATTATCCTTCAGGTTGTCTGCATCAACTGGAAACCCCTTTGCATCCCTGAGAGCATGGCGAGAAGGTAAAGACGCATGACCACCACGAGACGGGACTACATCTGTAGAACTTGATCGAGCTCCATCACGACTTGGCCGTGATCTGTTCCTTCTCCTATATGCTTTCCTCGGGAGCCCAAAAGCGTCCGAATCACCTGAGCCTTTGGCATTTTGACTTTCACCCAACTGGAAAGACCGTTCAGAAGGACCTACATTACTCCTACCAGAATGTATCGAATCCCTTTCACTTTTGAGAAAATCATTTTCACCATCAAATAGCATTAGATTATCAGCACTATTGGGTTCATAAGCTGGAGGAGCCCCTGGTCTACCACTACTCTCAACAGAATCACTAGGAGGAGAGGCAGCCAGAGCAAAACTACCTTTTGCTTCACTGAAATAACAGAATATCATCTACGTAGTCCATAAAGAGTAAACCATAAACTGAATGAATAGTAAATGTATCCATGACAGAACAAAAAATTATACCTGGTAACAAGCTGTTCAGGATAATGATCTGTCAACGAAGTAGACTGAACACTAAGTGAAGCAGCATTCCCAGGTCTGAAGTCCAAGGGATCGCCACCCTGGAAATAAGAATATGTTATTCATCCCATATTAGAGTGATTTGAGAACCATTTAAAGATTTAAAAATTGCAAGAATCCGAGTTGCTTACTTTCTCAAGAAACTCTAATTCTCTTCTTGCTTCCTCATAACTAACATAATGCTGCCTGTGGACAATGAAAATTGCTCAAAATATTACCTTGAGAAATATAGAGAGTTTCCATATATATTAAGTAACAGCACTCAGGTCATAAATACAAAGGAAAATGGTCACATCACCTAAGTTCTGCTTTAGTCTCCTCGATTACTGCTTGCCGCGGAGAAAGGTTGATACCAATACCATCTTTGTGGTCAATAACTCCTCCCATGGAAACCTCCTCAGCATTGACTAAGAGCGCAAATCCAGAATAACATCCATGCATTCATAACACGACTTCTGAAGGTGCTCCAGTCCCATAGATTAAAGATTGATCAGGATTTATAAAACAAAAGAATAGAGATAATTAGAAAAAAGCAAAATTGTTTAATGAACAAAGTTATATTGCAAAAGACAGAGATAGCTCAGCAAAAAACAAATATTTCCTTTTTCCTTAGACATAGAAAGAAGAAAAAAAACATAGTAAAATTTACTTAGAAAAATATAAAGATATAAGGAAGGTGGTTCATAGTTCCTATTAAAGGATACAGATTGACTTCAATACTTCTCATGCTTAAACAATCCCTTGTTGGAAAGTACTAACTTTATAACTACAGGAACTGAGAATCTCAGGTACAGATAAAATAGTTACTAGAGGTGAAAGTTGTAATTTGTACACAACTTTAAGAGGTTATAATAACATGAAATTGCAAAAGCTACATGAAACTGCAAAAACTAAATTTGCCCATATCGCATGTCCATGCACATTATATATGTACAAATGGGTAGTTGCAACTCCCAGCTGTTAACCATGTTTGTATCCTCTCAATCTGCCCTTATTTTGCATCACTTTAATATAGCCAATTAGTGTGAGTAAAATCAAATTTGGAACTTTAGTTAAATATGCATGTTTTTTTAACAACTTTTTTTTTGGTTTTTTTTTTTGTGTGTGTTTTAGGGAGGGGCTGAACCGGTAGCGCAGACACAATTCAATGCATATCTGGGAACATAACTACCACAAGGAAATTAGGTACAGAAACCCAATAAGTATAGGCATAATTATATACTACAATAAGTTTGTTTAACAAGAACAGGCATACAAGAGCTGACGTGCACAAAATGCATTGTATAACTATTAAGTGAAAGCATCTAACAATAATCTGACAAGTTGTACTTAACTGATCATAGTTTTCACCACTAGAATTATCACTATCCAGGAAAGGAAAGTACATTGTAATAATGCACTTATAGAAGGTCAATATACTAGTGCTAACCGAGGCCCTGACTTAACCACTCGCAAAATATTTGTAAAAAAGACAAAGTCATGCAGCAAATGATGTATATGATATAATGCATATTAGGTTACTACCTAAAACTTAAGCACAATAGGGAAGAGAAAGAAAGAGAAGTTTACCAGATACATTTAGGGAAATAGTGATTACACACAGTTACATATAGATGGAGAAAAAGAGAGTACAACATTTCTATCATACCTTTGCCCGACTTTGAGAAGGCTTTAACAAACCAAATGAGACGGTGGCAGGTGTTTGTGGTGTGGGGAGGGGGAGGAACAAGAACAGATGAAACAGAAATGTAAGTAAATATGCTTTGGCATGTGCCCACTAAATAGTCTACGGATAACTATTGAAGAACTAGGTCATAGTAACTGCTAACTAGTAATCCACTAACCCACACATTCTTGATCTTTACTCATTAGACTAACGAAGTCAAAGTACAGTTAAGGAATAGGATCATGTAATCCCCACAAACAAATGTGCACAAAACTAACTATAATAAATGCATAAATAAAATAGAAAAATATTAAAAAATAGCAATCTACTCCACTTTTTATCAGTAACCCCATGTTCAGCATAATAGCACACCACTACAACATTCAAATTCTACCAGGAGCAACTCAATAGAACAATAAATAGCAAAGGTAATTAGTGAGCAATAACCACAAACCCCAAGTTCATTCTCACCAGCAAGCCCACACTAAATTCACAAGTATAATTGAAAAAGCTCCAAAAATAGCCTCACCTGTTGTGCAAAACCTCTAAGCATTCAATTAAAATGCACTAGCAGAACCAAATGATACGGAATTACACACTCATTGCCCATAATCAACCCTAAACGGCAATTCGAGCACTACTCTTCATTCTAGGGTTTACAGAAGTCTATATTCTAGGGCTTGTGGAGGAATATACCTGAATTCTGCAAAGGTCTGGAACAATTCGCAGCTAGAGCCTTGTATCTATTTATAGGGTTTTGCTCTGATACAACGTCCCTCATCAATTCAAAGCAATCAATTAGCCCTAGAACATGGTAGCATTAGCCCTCTCTCAAACTCCTTCCTCTCCCTTTTGTCTCTCTATAAATATAGGTTTGCGTGATTTTGTGTGTTTATATATAAGGAATTATTATGTATGCAGGAGTATATATCGTTCTGGTTCGTCTTCGTGCTCGTTCCCTAACTTTCTCTCTCTAAGTTTTCTCTCTCTAGGATTATAAACTTAATGGGCTGGACATGCAGACGAAGTAGAAGAGGCCTTTCGCGTATCCATTTGGGCCCAAAAAAAAAAATCCCCTGTACTCCGAGAAGTCATTAGATTTTTTCCCAGGGATATATATGGAAAGATTTATTGTCACATGGCTTGTTTTCTTCTGTTTAACCAATAGGAAACAACGATCTTGTTCAAATGAAGGGAGGGGGAGGTAGAAGAAATTTTGACTTCTATCCTACACTAGTACTCTACTATTAATATTTACTAGTAGTATTAAATTTTAACTGTCCAACTAAGTTTTAAACTAGTTAATCATTTGAATTTATGAAATTTCCAGATAAAGGTCACCTTAATACAATATTTATAGTCTTAGATTATTATGCAATCTCTTGCTCAATCAAATATTTATAATACACACACACTTAATTAATATGACAATGCATTTTTCATGCCGAGTAAAAAAAAATAATTGTTTATATTTTAAATAACAAGTAAAATTTAAACATAATCATCATCATTAATTATATTTTAAATAAACTTCAAAATACTTCTATGTTTGCTTCACAATTGTTTTAGTTGTATAACATAGTTTAACAAAAATATTATCAACACCATCTCACATTAATTATTTTCATTCGTTTATGATCTATACATATAAAAGATATCAACAATTTTTTGCTAAATTAAAAGATATTAAAGGTTATATTCAAGATGAGATATTATATTTATATTTGTCACGCCCTAATAATGTTGTTTTGTTTTCAATCACAATAAATATGTATTTAAAAACCTTGTGAGTTTGATATGTTTTAAGATAGTAGTATAAGGTAAGAAATGGGAGGGTTTGCCAAATATTAAGTGGGACACTCAATTTTGTTAAAATAAAAGTTTGAAATGTTGATACTGCCAAAATCATAAAATATAACTAATCCCAAACTCAGTGAATCCAATGTGGTGCCCGAACTGAATTAGCATGGCACACGAATCCAAGTTGGTGCCCAAGCCCAACATGAACACTTTTTAGAATAACATATATAGGCGTAGGCTAGCTCAGTTGTGATCATGACAAGGCAGGCAATTGAAACAACCAAATTCAAGAGGGAGAAATGGAATCAGGGTCATTTATTATGCAAAAGAGTGAACTAAGATTGCAGAAAGGCTAAAGGATTCTTGGCATAAACCATAAAAGTGAATCACACAAATTTTTGTAAGACTCAAATGGGATATCAAGAATTCAGAGATTGTTGAGTGGAAACCTTCCAAAATACTAGTAAATCGAAATTTACATCATTCAGCATGTTACGCACGCATTGCTTGCTGATTTCTTTTCTTTGATGAATTTTACCCAATTCAATGGAGTTTATAGAAACAACAGAAGAATCTAAACCAGCTGAAAAAGGAAATTGAATTGCAAATCACAGAGTACAAAGGTCACAAACACCAGCTCACCACTTTCTACTATATACACACATTCACATGACTCCGAATCCCAAATCCCAAATCTAAAATCTATCCAAAGACAACCTACTTATTTATTTCTTCTTATTCTTATTATCTAAAGCACTATCATTGCTGTTCCCTCCTGTTGCTGCTCTTCTTGCTGCTTTTTCTTCTGGTGCTTTGGCATCCCTGCACCATAAAATCAAATACCCACATTTTACATTATTACTTTATTATGTTATTATTAACCCAATTGATCAAGTATTAAGAGGGAGAAACCTCTCTCGTCTTTGCTCAGGGGTCAATCCATCATCTCGTCTTAACTTTAATTAAGGCTCAATCAAACAAACATATATGAATATGTTATATGCTGAAGAATTCCAGTCTATGTTGAAACTAACAACAGAGAAAATGGGGAAAATATATATTTCCAATTGTTGAAAAAGAATTAATTATCTTTTCAAATCAACTGTGTTGTTTGCTGTTAGAACATCAAATCTAAGGGGTCAAAACAACTCTTTATTACAAAACAACAAATTAGTTCACAAAAAACAAATCTTTCCCCAATTTTCTCAGCAACCAAACAGAACAAAGAAGAAAGAAGAGGGTGATCTTGAACAGAGCCCAAGAAAAAGATTCAATCGACAACAGCTATAAGAGCCTGGCAAAAATATTTACAAAAAGAGAAGACCCATCAATTGATGAACACAAGATAATAATCTAAACCTCAACATAAAAAAAAATGAGAGAGAAAAATACCTGTTTAAGGTAGACAAACGGAGGGCTAAGCTCTTCAAGTTGACTTTAATCCATCCGGCAACAGATACAGAGAAAGATGATGAAATGGAGGTTTTATCTGGAGAGGATATATATATATATATATATATATATATATATATATATAGTACTACTCCACTAATGTGCAGAAGAGTCGAGAAGCCACAGAAATTAATTTTTAAAGATTAATGTTAATATTAGGTGCTAATAATGGTATGTGATTAACTTGATAGTGGCCTGTTTGGAGTTCTTTACACCCTTGGATTTTATATTAGGATTGTGATGTACGGTTGAAATTTCGGACTGGACTAAAAGTTTTCAGTTGACCAATCAGAACCATCAAATTAGCCATCAAAATTTAACAAAACTTATTCTGGGAAAATTATTTGACAAAGCCGCCCCTCATTACAAACCCAAGTGAAGGGTCTATTAGGTCTTCCAGATTTGGAGAAGATAGAGTTTTGGGCCTATACTAGGAAAAATAGTATCAGTCCTTTATAAGAAAGTTATTATAAAACTTTAGCGAAATATATAAATATACTCTTATAATTGTTGCATAAATTTAAAGAGAATAAGTAAGAAAAAAGAGAGAAATTCTTCAGATAGAATTTTAATTTCTTTCATTCAGCATGATTTCATTTATATAGGAAAGCAGGAGCTCACGGGGAGAGCAGGAGAAGAAAGAGAAGGGAGTCACGGAGCTAGTAAAGGAAGGTTCCCTCCTGAGGAGGGAATCACGCGCTTTCTAACACTTCTCCTGATTCCCTACGATAGAAGATTATGTCTCATTAAAAAACTTGTTAAGAAAAACCCAGGGGAAAAACTTAACTAAGGAAAAAAGTGTACATATCTTTTACATAAATATCTTAATTATTACGCCTTCGTTAAAACCTCATCGGGAAAAAATCCATTGGGATAAAAACTATGACTAAGGAAAAAGAGACAGTCTTTCCCTTAAAAGGAATTCATTACTCTCTTGATGAAATGTTGTCATAAGTCTTTCGATTGACACATTCCGATCCTTTTAGAAGTTTTACAAACGTTGCGTATATGGCGTGACTTTGTGAATAAGTCGGCTAGATTATCACATGATCGAATTTGATGCATCTATATCACCCTTCTTTTTAGCTCTTCGTGTGAAGAAGAATTTGGGTGAAATGTGTTTTGTTCTATCTCCTTAATGTACCTCCTCTAAGTTGAAAGCAATAAATGCGGCGTTATCTCATCTGTAATTGTAGGAATGTATTTGATTGATGGTAATCCACACGACTTTTGAATATCTTTGAATAATTGATCTCAACCAAACACACTCTCTCGCTTGTTTCATGTATAGCGAGAATCTCTCGAGTGATTTGAAGATGTAAATATGTCATGGTTTACTTTGTGGATTTCAGGGATATAAGCCGTGTCACAATATGTAAATACATAACTTTGTTTGTGATCTTCCATTGTGTGGATCGATAAATATCCTGCATCGGCGATATCCAACCAATTGCGACGTTGAATTTCTTGGATAAAATAACCCAAGATGTGACGCCCCCAAAATAGGTATACATCACCCATTCTGAGTTGTCATACGTAGTGCGTAAACAACTACAACTTTATTATTACAACAAGAAAGCGTGAGTTTAAATACAAATATTATCTTCTAGACAATATTTATACTCACATAAATCCTCATCACATTTATTGAAACATTATTTTATAAAAATGGTGAGGACTACTAAACAATCCTTTCTAAAACCTTCATTCCATACCCCGACTTGTATCTCGCTTATATTCTCGCCTCCCGAGAAAGAATGGAACAAAAGGAAAAGGGTGAGCTCAACTAGCTCAAGAAAAAGAATATTATGACTAAGATAATATACAACAAATTATCGTTAGTCTTCAACAGGAAAAATTTAATAGAATCTGATAGACAACAAATTTTCAATCAATATTCGCAATGAAATAATAATTCATTAGAAGAGTTAAGTAGAGAATGCAAACTACTATCTTCTATGTATGAATTTAAAAGTTCATCGCTCTATCTTTTATCCCCGTAACAACAATCAATATACATCTGAATTAAATATTCATCTTTGCACTACAGCCAAAAGATATTCATCGATTAATCGTATTCATTTAAACACTGTTCATCTTTTTCTACAGCCAAAGATATTAATCGATCATTCGTGTTAATCTCAACACTGCTCATCTTTGCACTACTGCCAAAGAAAGATATTCTTCAAATCATTCATCTTTTTCTACAGCCAAAGATATTCAATAATATCATCATTTAAGACCGAGGATGATGAAAAATATTTTTAAAGAACGAATCCAAAGTGAAACAAAATGACAAGGATTAAGGATTAAGGATTCGTACTTTTGTTTTATCCATGTCCAACAATACCCCAAAAATAATCACAAGTGGTGTAAAATTCAAGAATGATCAAAACATGGATACAATCAAAACTAGTATCCAAAATAGATGTTTTGACAAAAAGAAGAAATTTTATTTTTTGGTGAATAGTCTTGCCGTATCGTGAATAGTCTTAGATATCGTGAATAATCTCAGATATCGTGAATAAGACCGTATACATGAATAGTAAATCCGACACCAAAAAGATAGAAATTCCACAAAAAAAACATCTTCACGCTTTCATGAATAGTACTACTCGTGAATAAGAATCGTGAATAAGTAACTCGCTGAATAGTAACTCGTGAATAAGAACTCATGAATAAAAACCCCGATATGAAAAAGTTCCAAATTTGATAAAACTTCAGATCAACATTTCAACATAATGATATTGAAGAAATAATATCATTACTGAAAAAAAAAATATCCCTTACCTCAAAGAATCGGTGCTTGGCGGAAGGAAAGGCTCAAGTGATCTTGAATGAAACTTGTCTTTAACAAAGAACTCTCAAAGTATCTAAATACTCACAAAATACGCCTCAATAATATAGAGAGAAAGAGAAAAACTTTATTTCCGTGTGATTTTCAATTCTAACTTAAATTTCTATTTATAGGAAAATGTTAGCCGTACCAAGGCAGACTTGACTCACTACACGATGGCTTTACTCTCGCTACTATTGCCACCCACCACATTTGAAATAAAATTCAGCACATTTCTTCACCAACCATAAGTGGGGCCCACTCAATTCTAGAATTTTCCACCAAAATCAATTATAACCCTAATTTCCGAATCAGACACCTCTTAAAATTCATAACAAATCATTCGTGCATTTTTAACGGTTCAAAATTTGTGGACATATACTCAACTTATGTATGTATAACATACCCAAAAATTACCACAATCCAACGGTCGGATTAAAAATTATAATCCCCGCAATATATCTCAAAACCCCTGATTTAATTTTTAATACCTCCAATCTGGTAAAATACTGATAAAACACCTCAACAATAATTTCTTCATTTATAACCACATAAATAAATCCATCATTTATATCCACATAAAATAAATATTTCTTTATCATATGAATCAATAATTAATTATTCACAAATAATATTACAGAATCACAATTATGACAACCAGCCGTTCCTAGGAAAGAGGGGGCTTTCCGATAAGGATTTCTCCTTCTTGCCATGCAATTAGGTGACCAAACCTCTCCTCGATGTAACTTTCTAGACATTGCCAATAATGCTATCTAATAATATTATTTAAATAATATGAATTATTGATCTGATAATGGAGATAATGTGCAGTGACAATTATTGAACAACAATAATATAAAATATCAACGCAGCAATTATCAATCAATAAAATAAAATATTGAATAAAGAACTCACCGTAAAAATTATTGAGTAGTGCCTTCTACGTAAGGATCAATAATTCAACAATCTTGTGCAATCCGCAGTGCTATCTTGTCTGAACCACGCCAGATTCATCGTATTTTAACCACCGGTATTCCAACAGTCTTAACGGTAACAACTACGCCTGTTATTTTTAACCAACTTATATTTGTCGCTTTCTTCATCCAATCGCTTTCAGTTATGGGGCCCACACATGGTCGCTACCGTCGCATTTAATATTCCCCACGCATTTAATATTCCACGACCAAACGAATATTCCCCGACAAAATGAATATTTTATAACCACTTTGCTTATTTTGAAATATTTGCGTATTTAACCCTTAACTATCCACATTAATCAAATCAACCCTTACTATTTCAAAATAATAAATAAAGGAAATTCCTTTTATTTAAAAAATTTCGGGTCTTACAACCTCCCTCCTTATGAAATTTCGTCCTCGAAATTGACGTCGACGTACAGTGTTTGAAAAGGTGAGGATACCTCGCTTTCATTTCGCTTCCAATTCCCGGTCATTTCTCTATAAAGCGTGATTCCTCCACAAAACTTTAACTTGTGGTATGACCTTTCAGCTGTAGGGACATGCTCCTTCCTATCCAAGATCTTGATAGGTACCTCCTCATACGTTAAGTCTTCTGGCTATCTCGTCCTGCTCTAACTCAATAACGTGGTTCGGGTCTTTCACATATTTATCTGAGTACGATATGTGAAACACATTATGAACACGAGACATACTTTCTGGAGGTAACGCAAGTCTATAGGCTACATTTCCTACTTCGGGTCAAGAATTTGAAATGGACCAATAAATCGTGGATTGAGCTTTCCTCTCCCCAAATCTTGTAACTCCTTCCATGGAGCAACTCGCAACAATACATGATCCCTACATTAAATTCCACGTCCTTTCGATGAAGATCCGCATAACTCTTTTGTCGATCTTGAGCCGTTTGTATACGCTTGTCGAATTATTTGGATCTTTTCGGTGAGTCATACGTCTTAACTCGGGTCCCAACAATGTTGCTTCACCCACCTCATCCCAACATATTGGAGAACGACATTTTCGTCCATATAATGCTTCAATGGAGCCACACCTATACTTGCCTCGATAATCTGTTGTTGTAGGAGAATTCCACCAATGGTAAATACTTATCCCAACCGCCTTTGAAGTCTAGGACACGTAGTCTTAATAAATCTTCAAGAGTTTGAATAGTCCTCTCGATTGTCCGTCCGCTTGGGGATGGTATGCTTAACTAAATCGCAAACTCCGTGCCCATAGCTTTTTGCAAGCTAACCCAAAATCTTGAAGTGAATCTTGGGTCACGATCCAAACTATGGATACAGTATGCCATGCAACCTCACAATCTCATTTACGTATATACTAACAAGACGTTCAAGTGAATAAGTCTCCCAGATCGGCAAGAAATGAAAGAGACTTGGTTAATCTATCAACAATAACCCAAATAAAGCATTGATGCCTTGAGAAACCGTAGGAAGACCGTGAACGAAATCCATGGTAATGTGTTCCCATTTCCATTCCGGAATCTCAAGTGGTTGCAACGGACCCTTAGGTACTAGATGCTCGCCTTTTACACGTTAAGCAAGTTAAACACATCGAGATAAACTTTGCAATCTCTCTCTCATATTATTCCACCAAAATGTATGTCAAGATCACGATACATTTTAGTACTTCCAGGATGGATTGCAAATGGTGTATTGTGTGCTTCCATCAAATCTTGTACTTCAAATCGAGTCGTTAGAAACACAAAGTCTAGAGTGGACTCAAGTATTCCTTCTTCATCAATT
This sequence comes from Panax quinquefolius, assembly GCA_020205615.1. Lineage (NCBI taxonomy): Eukaryota > Viridiplantae > Streptophyta > Magnoliopsida > Apiales > Araliaceae > Panax > Panax quinquefolius. The sequence goes on along the minus strand of CM035160.1, from coordinate 2,021,611 downwards.
CTCGCCCTAATAGCTCCTTCTTGACTTTCTTCTTCATACGTATCATCCTCCGGCCTGGTGGCTTGAGCAACCTTAACTTTTTCTATTAAAGTTGGCTCTATCGTATACTTGACATCATCGCACTCGTTCCGCGATATGATCTTCTACTCAATGCGCCATCACCACCACGTTCGCTTTTACCGTGATGGTATCAATAGTGTGGTCGTAGTCTTTCAATAGCTCGAGCCAACGTCATTGCCAAGATGTTGAGTTCTTTTTGAGTGAAGAAATATTTAAGGCTTTTATGGTCCGAATATATCTCCACTTTCTCCCCATATAGATAGTGCCTCCATAATTTTAGCGGCGAAAACGATCGCCGCTAACCTCTAGATCACTTAGTAGGATAATTCCTCTCATATTCTTTAAGTTGTCATGAGGCATAGGCTATGACTTTCCCACGCCGCATGAGAACACATCCTAACCCTTTGCCAAGCATCATCGTCAGAGATAACAAATCCATCCGAACCGGATGGTATTGTTAGAACAGTCTTAGAAATAAGTCTCCTCTTAAGCTCTTGGAAACTTTTCTCGCATTCTTCATTTCTAAACGAATTTCAGATCCTTTCGAAAGTTAATGAGTTAATGGAGTAGCGATTCGAGAAAACCCTTCCACGAATCTCCGATAATAACCAAATAAGCCCAAAAAGCTACGTGATTTCAACATCGACTTTTGGTTGCTCCCCTAACTTTGTATTGCTTCAATCTTCACGGATCAACAGATACTCCATGTTTTGACACCACATGCCCAAGAAAGGCTACTTCCTCGCCGTAACTCGCATTTCTTCAATTTGGCATATAGTTGGTTTTCACGAAGCCTTTGAGTACCAACTTCAAATGGTGCTCATGATCTTCACGACTTTTGGAATATATAAGGATGTCATCAATAAAGACAACAACGAATCGATCCAAATATTCCTTGAATACTTGGTTCATCATATCCATGAAAGCCAGCAGGAGCATTAGTTAGTCCGAAAGACATATGACTAAGAATTCATAATGCCCATACCGAAGTTCTCAAGGCGCGCCTTTGGAAATATCCTCGCCTAATTTTCAAATTGATGATATCCGTAATCTAAGATCGATTTTTGAAAAGAATTGTGCTTCTCAGAATCGGTCAAACAAGTCATCAATACGAGGTGAGAGGATACCTATTCTTGATGGTGACATGGTTCAATTCCGATAGTCAATACAAAAAGTCGCATACTCCCGCTCTTTCTTTTTACAAATAAAACAGGAGCACCCCAAGGAGATGTGTACTAGACGAATGAAACCGATGTCCAACAATTCACGTAGTTGGACCTTTAACTCCTGAAGTTCAATAGAGCCATTCGATATGGGGTTTTAGAAATGGGCTTGTACCAAAGTTTCAAGATCAATAAAGAATTCAACTTCACGCTTACGGGGTAGACCGGAAGTTCTTCGTGAAATACGTCGGAAAGTCAATAACAACAGAATATTATTCAAATTTGACGTGTCTTTATTCAAATCCATAACATGGGCTAAGAAAGCTTGACATCCGCTTTTCAATAAACGAATAGCTTTATGATTAGATATGATGATGATTGATTTTAATGGTTTAGTTGCTTGAATTGCATAACAGTTGGTTAGAATATGAAAACTAACAACCTTACGAAAATAATCAATTTTGGCATGATGAGTAGTTAACCAATCAATCCCTAAAATCACATCAAAAGCAAGTATCTTTAAAGAGATAAGGTCAATGGTAAGGTGATGGTGCCAACTTGAATCAAACAAAATTTATAAACAAAGTGGATGTGATGAAAGTTTCTCCTAACGGAGTTTCCACAGATAGGTCAAAGTCTAATTTCTCCTGAGTCAAGTTTAAACGCTGAGCACAAGCAGGAGAGATAAATGAATGGGTAGCACCAAGATCGAGTAAGGTATAAACTTCGCAAGAATTTATAAATAGCTTACCCGTGATCACCTCGCTTGGGTTCCTCGCATTATGACCAAATACAACAAACGCCTTCCCTAATCGTTGACTTTGACTTTTCTCGGGATGTTTTTGAGTCACCGTCCCTCATTGAACTAGGTTTCGCATCGTCTAATCTCGAAGCGATATGTCCTTCCTTTCAACAACTATAGCATACCTTGAACTGTTGTGGGCGCTTTGACCGATATGTCCTCTTTTCCGTGATTTAGAGCATATACGACCGGTGGTCGTTCTCCTCCTTAGAACCAGATTCTTTCACGGTGATCGCTGCCTTCACATAGTCGTTGTTAAATCTCCTTTTTAAAATCTCCTCCCGACTCGCTTCTTCATTTTCATGACCATGATTACCACCGGAAGTGGTTACCATTTCGTCCGTCTGCTTTCTTTTTCCGCAGTTATCATTATTCTGTTAATCGCCATCTCCGCACGATCCTCGGTTATGGTCCTCACCGACCGTACTCGTTATCTCGCCTAATAATTGAGCCTGCTTTACAACATCTCAATAAAGAGAAAGTTTATGAGAAATGAGATACCGACGTATCCGGGGTTCAAACCTCTAAGAAACATCCGCGCATACGCTCCTCATTCTCCACCAAATGAGGTGCAAACTCGATAACTCGCAAACTTTGCCTCGCATCTTGAGACACCGCCATGTTGTTTTGCTTCTAATCGATGAACTCCACTTCCTTCATACGACGAACACTTTCGTGAAAGTATTTGTCATTAAATAGTCTCTCAAACGCCTCCCAAGACATCTTTGCCGAAAAGGCTACCGGATGGGTACGCTTCACGATCTCCCACCAATGAATCCGCCGCCGCCACTAACATAAAGGTGGCGAATGGAACCTTCTGTTCTCCGCGTGCATCCCCAAGACATCGAATATCTTGGTAATTTGTTTGACCCATGTTTCCGCCATGATCGGATCTCGCTTTCCTTAAATTCGTGGTCCCAACTCTTTGAATCTGCTTGTCAGTGACAACCCGTGAATTGCTATCATTTCTCCTCAGATTTTGAACACGAAGTCTCCTCGTCTGATTTTGCATGAACCGCAAAAAGCTTCTAAACATCCCTCGCTTCATCATCTCGCCGATGGTGTTGCTTCACGGAGAGAACATTGCCACTGCTGCACGCTCTCCTCTCTCGTTGGTAAATACAGCATCTCCACTGGTCTCATTTACTCCATCGTTAATATTCTCAATCGACATTCTCAAATACTTGTCATAAAACAAGGGTTAATTAAGGAAATCAATATATCACATAATATCCCTATATAATCGACTTAACTAACAAATAAGCTTAGTAGGACACACTAGCGAAGGATTTACTCGCTCTCCCTCCTAGTTCTATTCCCCGATCTCCGCCAGAGATCATATCCCTAAGCTCGATACCAACCGTGACGCCCCCAAAATAGGTATACATCACCCATTCCGAGTTGTCAATACATGGCATGTAAAAGCAACTACAACTTTATTATTACAACAAAAGAAATCTGTGAGTTTAAATACAAATATTATCTTCTGTATAATATTTATACTCACATAAATCCTCATCACATTTATTGAAACATTATTTTATAAAAATGGTGAGGACTACTAAACAATCCTTTCTAAAACCTTCATTCCATACCCCGACTAAGCATTTCGCTTATTCTCTCTCCCGAGAAGAATGGAACAAAAGGAAAAGGGTGAGCTCAACTAGCTCAAGAAAGAATATTATGACTAAGATAATATACAACAAATTATCGTTAGTCTTCAACAGGAAAAATTTAATAGAATACAATAGACAACAAATTTTCAATCAATATTCGCAATGAAATAATAATTCATTAGAAGAGTTAAGTAGAGAATGCAAACTACTATCTTCTATGTATGAATTTAAAAGTTCATCGCTCATCTTTTATCCCCGTAACAACAATCAATATACATCCGAATTAAATATTCATCTTTGCACTCATGTGCCAAAGATATTCATCACCGGTCATGTTCATTTAAACACTGCTCATCTTTGCACTACTGTGCCAAAGATATTAATCGGTCAATCATGTTAATCTCAACACTGCTCATCTTTTGCACTACGGGCCAAAGATATTCTTCAGAAATCATTCATCTTTGCACTACGTGCCAAAGATATTCAATAATATCATCATTTAAGACCGAGGATGATGAAAATATTTTTAAAGAACGAATCCAAAGAAACAAAATGACAAGGATTAAGGATTAAGGATTCGTATTTGTTTTATCCATGTCCAACAATACCCCAAAAATAATCACAATGGTGTAAAATTCAAGAATGATCAAAACATGGATACAATCAAAGCTAGTATCCAAAATAGATGTTTTGAACAAAAGAAGAAATTTTATTTTTTTTGGTGAATAGTCAGATATCGTGAATAGTGCATTATCGTGAATAGTCTCAGATATCGTGAATAAAGACCAGTATACATGAATAGTAAATCCGACACCAAAAGATAGAAATTCCACAAAAAAACATCTTCACGCTTTCTGAATAGTACTAAGTGAATAAGAACTCGTGAATAAGTAACTCAATGAATAGTAACTCGTGAATAAGTAACTCATGAATAGTAACCCCGATATGAAAAAGTTCCAAATTTGATAAAAACTTCAGATCAACATTTCAACATAATGATATTGAAGAAATAATATCATTACTGAAAAAAATAATATCCCTTACCTCAAAGAATCGGTGATTTCGGAAGGAAAGGCTCAAGTGATCTTTGAATGAAACTTGTACCTCAAACAAAGAACTCTCAAAGTATCTAAATACTCACAAAATACGCTCAATAATATAGAGAGAGAGAGAGAGAAAACTTTATTTCGGTGTGATTTTCAATTCTAACTTAGCCCTCTATTTATAGGAAAATGTTAGCCCTACCAAGCGGACTTGACGACCTACACCGATGGCTTTACTCGCTACTATTGCCACCCACCACATTTGAAATAAAATTCAGCACATTTCTTCACCAACCATAAGTGGGGGCCCACTCAATTCTAGAATTTTCCACCAAAATCAATTATAACCCTAATTTAGATCGGACACCTCTTAAAATTCATAACAAATCATTCGTGCATTTTTAACGGTTCAAAATTTGTGGACATATACTCAACTTATGTATGTATAACATACCCAAAAATTACCATTATCCAACGGTTTGGATTAAAAATTATAATCCCCAATATATATCTCAAAACCCCGATTTAATTTTTTAATACCTCCAACTGTAAAATACTTGATAAAACACCTCAACAATAATTTCTTCATTTATAACCACATAAATAAATCCATCATTTATATCCACATAAAATAAATATTTCTTTATCATATGAATCAATAATTAATTATTCACAAATAATATTACGTAATCACAATTATGACAACCAGTAGCTCCCGTGAAAGAGGGGCTTTCCGATAAGGATTTCTCCTCATGGCGCCGCAATTAGGTGACCAAACCTCTCCTCGACAGTAACTTTCTAGACATTGCCAATAATGCTATCTAATAATATTATTTAAATAATATGAATTATTGATCCGATAATGGAGATAATGTGCGTGACAATTATTGAACAACAATAATATAAAATATCAACGCAGCAATTATTGAATCAATAAAATAAAATATTGAACGAAGAATTCATCGTAAAAATTATTGAGTAGTGCCTTCACGTAAGGATCAATAATTCAACAATATCATGCAATACCGTGTGCCATCTTCTGCAACCAACACGCGTACATCGTATTTTAACCACCGGGTATTCCAACAATCTTAACTGTAGAATAACTACGCCATATTTTTAACCAACTTATATTTGTCGCTTTTTCATCCAATCGCTTTCACATGGGCTCACACATTGGTCATTACCATAAATGCATTTAATATTCTCGACAAGCATTTAATATTCCACGACCAAACGAATATTCCCCGACAAAATGAATATTTTATAACCACTTGCTTATTTTGAAATATTTGCGTATTTAACCCTTAACTATCCACATTAATCAAATCAACCCTTACTATTTCAAAATAATAAATAAAGGAAATTCCTTTTTATTTAAAAAAATTTCGGGGTCTTACACAAGATCTATACTTCCACGGAGGTATCTCAAAATGTGTTTAATCCCATCCCAATGTCTCTTAGTCGGAGAAGAACTGTATCTTGCTAACAAGTTGACAGCAAAAGTAATATACGGTCGTGTATTGTTTGCAAGATACATAAGAGCACCTATTGCACTTAGGTATGGAACTTTAGGTCCAAGAACTTCTTCCCCACTTTCTAGAGGCTGAAATGGATCTTTATCAACTTCTAAAGATCAAATAACCATCGGGGTAGTCAAAGGATGAGCTTTATCCATATGAAAAAGTCGAGAATCTTTTTCAAAGATATGTGGATTGATGAACAAAATTCCGGATGCTAAATGCTCCACTTGTATTCCCAAACAGAATTTTATTTTTCCAAGATCTTTCATTTCAAATTCATCATTTAAATAAGTAACAGTTCTTGTGAGTTCTTCAGGAGCACCTACAAGTTTAAATCATCCACATATACAGCAATGATGGAAAATCCACTTTGTGATTTCTTAATAAAAACACATGGACATACTTGATCATTTATATATCCATCTTTTATTAAATAATCACTAAATCGATTATACCATATACTGACCATCGCTTTGATCCATACAATGAGCGTTGTAAATTGATTGAATATATGTGATGGCGGGCCTTTGTGATTCAAATGCATTTTCAATCCTTCGAGGATTCTCATGTAAATCTCAACATTAAGTGAGCCATATAGTATGTTGTTACAACATCCATAAGACGTGTTTCCAAACCTTCCATGGTTTGCCATACCGCCGAGAAATCGAAAAGTGACTCCATCCATTCTTGGAGAGTATGTATCCTCGATAATCAATACCGTGTTTTGTGAAAACCCTTGAGCTACAAGTCGGGCTTTGTCTCACAATTTCATTTTTCTCATTTCGCTTTCGTCTAAATACCCATTTGTTTTCAACCGAGATTACACTTTCGGTGTTTTTGGACCATCGGTCCAAATACTTCTTTTTCATAGAGATTGTAGCTCGGTTTGAATAGCATCTTTTTTCATTTTGGCCAATCTTTTCTTTTCTAACATTCTTCCGCGTTTTGTGGTTTAGGATCCGTGTCGAAATTAAAGTAATATCTCGATGCTATATAGAAAAGCAAATATATCATCAATCACGACTTTGCTTGATCCCATATTTTCTCATCATGTATACATAATTTATTGAGATCTCTTGGTGTTCATCTCTTATCCCTTCACCGAGATTTTGAACCTCCTCTGGGGCTATTCCCACTCTTGGAATAAGTGCTACTTCTGGAGCGGGTATTCCTTCTGGGATTCCCTTATTTGCTTTTGATTTCCAAAAAAAGTAGAAGTGATGAGAAGATATTCATTATCATTTTTATTAGTTGTTTCAATGTGAAAACCATTCAGTCGAATATCTTTAAAACTAAGCAAATTTCTTCTTAATTTACTAGAATATAGAGCATCTTTAATAAAAACTTGTGTCTCATTTGGTAGCAAGAAACTAGCTTTTCCAAATCCCTCGATTAAATTTGATGTGCCAGAGATAGTTCCTACATTTCCATTAGCTTTGATCAGTTGTGAAAAATATTTCTCACTTCGAAGGATTGTATGAGTTGTTGCACTATCTACTAAACATATATCCTCCATATCCATTAAAAATGGTCTGACACATATAAAATCATAAATAAGAAAAGTTACATTTCAAATATAATTTTATTCATGAGAAACACATACCACATATAGAATGAAAACTAATAATATTATACATGCAGAGTGTTTAATTAAAACAAGAAATTAAACGATATCGCAAAAGATACTTTCAGAAGGTTCAGTAATATCAACAACCTTTTCCTCAATGTTGGTCATTGGTGGAACATCAACAATATTCAATTGATGATTAACAAAGTTTGTTTCTGTCTCCATTACTTTGTTCTTTTGAGACTCCTGGAATAAATTAATCAGATGCCTCGGCGTGCGACAGGTACGCGACCAATGCCCTTTCATCCCACACCTAAAACAAACATCTGGTTTATTCTTTATCGGTGCTGCATTTTCTTTATTTTTACCCGACTCAGACACTTGCCGCTTCTAGTGGCCTGAATTGTCACGGTTCTGGAATTTGTTGTTATGATGGCCTCGTTTATTCTTTCATCCCCAAGGCTTCTTTTTATAAGACCATCTATCATCACGCTTATTCTCACTTTGGAATGGCGTCTTTATTAATATATATGAATGGGGTAGCACCTGGTTAGTCAGATTTGATGGTTTTCAACAACAATTCATTATTTTTTTCTGCAACAAAGAGGATAGACAACAAGTCACTGAATTTTGTGAACTTACTCTGTCTATATTGTTGTGACAGAATCATGTTGGTGGGATGAAAAGTTGAAAGTGTTTTCTCTAACATTTGGGTTTCAGAAACTGAATCTCCGCACAAAGCCAAAGTAGAGGTTATTCTATAAACATTGGAACTATATTCCGTAATTGATTTGTAATCTTGTAGCCTTAAATTAAGCCACTCAAATTTGGCATTAGGAGAACAACCAATTTTTGGTGGTCAAATCTTTCCTTCATTTGTCTCCATAAAAGACAAAGGATCTTTGATCGTTAAATACACGATCTTTAATCATTCATCAATATGGTGACGAAGAAAATTATGGCTTTTGTATTTTGTGTCAAGTAGTCGATTTCTCGATTCAATGGTCTTTTCTAACTCATTTGCACTAAGGTGCAATTACGCATCAAGTGCCCAAGCCAAATAGTTGTCTCCAGAGATTTTCAAAATAGAAAAATCTATTTTTGCCAAGTTTGCCATCTATTCAGGTTAAAACACAATTATTATTTATTAAAATAATAAATAATTGCATGTATGATATAGAAAAATAAACTAAGTCACGAACCTCAAGTGGTGATAAAATGCAAATATAAATATTCTTATATTTATGTTATTAGTATAATGAAAATGAATCTTCACCCTACATTGAAAGAGTTTAGATGTAGGCATTTATTCCAACATAATAATAAAAAAATGGAACCAGTCACGCAGAACGCATACGCATGTGATATTCCGACGTGAATAATAAATAACGGAACCGTGTCAAAGTAAATTACGCACCGATGGATGTTCCAACGAATAATAAAAAGAATGGAATAACGAAGAATTTCACCACGTGTATAGGGTAATCGCGTATCTGAGTTATTCCAACAATTTAATAAGAAATGAATACAAAGGATTATTCACCAGATATATGATAATAAATTGCAAGAATTTAATTTTACCGTCTCAGTTGGTTAGAGCTTCGTGCTGATAACGTGTTATAAAACTTTAGCGAAATATATAAATATACTCTTATAATTATTGCATAAATTTAGAGAGAATAAGTAAGAGAAAAGAGAGAAATTCTTCAGAGAGAATTCTTATTTCTTTCATTCAGCATGATTTCATTTATATAGGAAAGCAGGAGGTCACGGGGATAGCAGGAGAAGAAAGAGAAGGGAGTCACCGAGCTAGTAAAGGAAGGTTCCCTCCTGAGGAGGGAATCACACGCTTTCTAACAAAAGGGATATTTTCATAATATTTTTTGATATTTTTATATGAAAAAATGTCGCTATAAATATATAGCAACGGTAAATATAAGATTTATAGCAACAATTTTTCATGTGAAAATATTATTTTTTATTATGGATTTATCAATTTCCTATATATAAAGAGCCTTCCGGACTGTCTGTTATTTCTTTTTCTTTCTTTTTCTTTTGGGTGCAAATTACAGGCGGAAAATATATATTTCCAATTATTTGTAAATAAAACTATAAATTCACTAATTTGAATATTATTCTTTCTCAACCAAGTATTCATTCATTCGTTAATTTTAACTAAACTCGTTTATTATTAATTAATTTTTATATATTCGTACAAGAACACAACTTATTAATAAAACAAAATGAGTTTGAAAACTTGTTTAAATATTTGGGTGTTTCTTTCTTTCTTTGGATTTGCTTATATACGTACAATTGTATTTCTATTGAAAGTCATATAAATATATATATATATATATATATATATATATATATATATAATATAATTAACTGCTGCTGCTGCGATGGAAACTTTTACGTTTCAGTTGGTGTTTGAATTGTTTATAGAAAAGAAAAATGAACGAAGTTGTGAGAATGCATGAGAATTAATCCAAGTCATTTAAAAAGCTCCCCATCCCCATACATTCGACTTGTATATATGGCCAATTAAATCATTGCATGCAGTAATATTATATTTTGGGCTGTTGACAGATAAAGAATTGAATAATAATAATAATTAAGGGCACTTGGGTTGGCCTTGATTAGTCTTAATGCTGTTGTAGCATGGGGTTAGGCCTTTGTTTCCATAGGTGCCCGGTGGAACCTCATGACATCTTCTACAACAGTCATTGCATACATCTATACAATTTCCCCGATGATGTGTTGCTGAGCATCGATAATCACATCTTGCCGGGCATTCTACAAACAAAATTAATCACACCTTAAAAGTAATTATATATTAATTAAGTTGATCAGTGAAAAATAAATCAAGTCTTAATTACTTACGTGCTAGAGTGCAAGAATATTGTCCAGCCTGGTACATGCGTAATTTCAATTAAAATATATATATATAGTTAGGCAAGGCAACTAGGCAAGGCAAATGTAGAAGAAATTTTTGATATATATATATATATATTATAAACTGAATATTGAACTTAATTTACATACCATTGAAACTTGAATAATGGAGGCAGCAATGAGAAAGAGAACGAATAGAGATTTAAAGGTTGCCATTGATCTTCAAACCGAAACAACTACTAATACAAGTTTTACCTCAGTTCATGCGTAGAGGTGTGTATTTATATATAGCTCTCTCTCTCTCTCTCTCTCTCTCGTAATTAATACCATATATTTTGTTACTATCATAATTTAATTTTCACAATCTGTTTAAGATATTGATATGTGCATAATTATGTGAAATTAACTAACTTACCTAATTCTAATACTAATAATAATACTCCCTCTATTCGTTTTAGAGTTGTGCACAAGTATTAAGAAAATGATTGTATAACATTAAATATACTATCAATTGTCTGTATTGCCCTTATATTGGAAGAAGAGAGTGTTATTTATTGGATAAAAAATAGTGAAAAAATCAAAGTTATATTTATTACTTGGGGTAATATTGGAAACTAAGCAATTAATGCTTACTTGAAATTCTCAAACGACTTATATTTAGGAACAATAATATTTCTCTAAAACGACTTATATTAAGAATACTAAATTAATGTCTCCACTAATTTCTCATATATTCATAAAGGATACTAATTCAGTTACTTTTGATCGAGTGCATTAATAATGGTAATTCTGTTATGATCAATCAATCGACCAACCAAAATCACTACTTAAATGAAATTGTTTCCTAGTTACAAAATTCAAAGGTTCGTTAAATGATTGCATGATACTACGTGATTTGTGCTTGTGTAACTGATTTTTAATAAGTTACTTGTCCTAATTTCAATATGCCTATTAAATATATATATTTAAATTATGGGTTAAGTTCAGATGACCACCTGGGGTTTGGGCGGTTTCCCACTTAACCACCTGTAGTCAGTAAACCTACATTTAAACACCCGACCTTTTGAGGTGAAGTGAAAACGTTACATTTTCCATCCAATTTAACAGTGCGTGTAAGTCAAACGCGAAAAGCGCGTGAGAAAGAACTATAACAGTCAAAAAAGACAGTTAAATGTCCGAATTACCCTTCATCTTCCTCAAACCTCATTCCTCTCTCTCATTTCTCACTCCATGCGTCCTCTCTCTCAAAACTGACGAGAACATTCTCACTCCTTTATTCCCCTAATCGATTCCCCACGTACCTCTCTCTCTCCTCACTCACTCCGTAGGAATATTCTTCACGGTGACCTACAGTTCCTCCTTTAATCTACGTAATTCTTCATAAATCGAACTGATAATTGAAGAAAAGGGTCGATTTTTTTTGGTTTTATTTTCTGGGTTTTTCTCAGATCTGCAAGATAAAAGGGCGAGATTCGGATCATGGGTCGACTCCTGCGATCCACCGTGTGGCCGTAGTAGGAGTGGTGGGATCGGTCGCTTTTTCAATCCGATCATCGTTTCTCCGTGGAACCACCGAAACGGCTTGAACCATTTATATGCCGGAGAAAGGCGAAGGAGGGTTCGAGTCAGTATTATGATGATGGAGCTGGGTCGGGTTTGAGATCATTCTGCGGCGACTATGTCGGAGTTTTTGTTAAGGTCGGGTTTTGATTTTGTCTCAAATTGAAGCCGAATCGGACTTGGGCGAATGGATCATCCACCAACGCCAAAAGTCGCAATTGAGTCAATGCCGCTATTGAGATTGACGCAATGACCATGTAGCTACTTGAATTACACTTTGTCTTTGTTTGCAAAGAAGCTTTTGAATTCTAATGAAGCTCATGAAAGGAGGAGAGGTTTTGTAAGACCCCACTTTTTATAAATAAAGATGAATTTTTCTATAAATATTATTTTGAATATTATGGAATAAATTTGATATAATGTTATAGTTGTAGGTATATTTATAAATTTTGCAAAAGTATGCAAGTTGTTATAAAATATTAGTTTGGTGGGAATATTCTTTTTTATTAGGAATATTCGCATAATGGCTCAATCATTGGTGGACCACACAATGTAATTATTGTCGGATTGAGAAAAGCGACAAAAATATTTTATAAAAATAACTACGGAGGTGTTACCTTTAAAAGCTGTTGAACTACCCGGGTAAAAAGTACGATGTCTACGGCGAATGACAAGAAGCCTACACGGTATTGATTATTGATCTTTACGTGAGAAGTCACTCACCTATGCTCAATTATTCTTACATAATTGCGTGATCATATCTCTTATATTATTGATTCAATTATTGTCACAAATCATCATCACGATAATATGTTATAGTATTAAATCAATAATTGAGACGACAAGTTATAAATGATTAATAATTGTTGAAAGATTAAATATGTGTTGATGAAAAAAAAATGATTTGTGGTAAGTTTGATTATTTTATGGGGGCTCGTATGTCATCATCTAAGAGTCTCTTCAATCGATAAGTAATTACCTTCGTCGATAGTAATTACCCTTGTGAATAGTATTTACCTTCGTCAATAGTAATTACCCTTGTGAATAGTATTTACCTTCGTCGATAGTAATAATTACCCTTGTGAATAGTATTTACCTCCGCCGATAGTAATTACCTTCACATAGTAAATTATCCTTGTGAATAGTATTTACCTTCGTCGATAGTATTTACCTTCGTTAATAGTAATTACCTTTACCAGACGTCGAACCACTTGTCGTTTCACATTACAAAGGCCAAACCAATTAAATCAAGCCACTGCTTTTCACACTAAGAGGTGCTTAAAATTAGAAATCTTCTATAAATAGAGGCCTGAGGGCTTCATTATTTTTCACGAATTCATTCAAGCTATAGAGAGAAAAGTATAGAGAAATAAGAGAAAGAAGAAGAGTATTTTATTACTTACCTTCTTTGCAAGATTCAATCTCCTACCAAATGTAAGGGGTGTTATTCTTTCTTATTCATGAAGAAACTGTTGTTATTCCATTGCTTATTATTCTCATTGGAATAACTTTGATATCTGGCTTACCTATATACTTGGTGACATTCTTCTATTATTCATTTGGAACATCCATGCATGTGTTTTACACCGGACTGGTTCCGCTCTTTATTATTATTACTGTTGGAACATCACTCATGCATGTGTTTTACACCGACTGAGTTCCGTCTTTATTATTATTCTGTTGGAACATCACATGCATGTGTTTTACACCGGACCTGGTTCCGCTTCTTTATTATTACATTGGAATATCCTATCGTGTGTTTTACACCTGGATCTGGTTCCATCTTTATTATTCATTGGAACATCCCAGCCGGGTGAATTTCACCGACTGGTTTTCGTTATTATTATTACATTGGAATAACTTTTCCTCATCACAAGTCTGCATGCGTGGTGATTTCTTTTGTTATTCCATTCTTTATTATACCCAGTTGGTTAAAACTTTGACTTATATACTCCATGAAATTAGTAGAATATCCTTGATATTTGCGTTTCATCCATATCTTTTTCACTGGAATATTCTTCCGATCATTCTTGAATTTTACTAATTTGGACGTTAATAATTCCTGGATAAAATAATTCTTGAACTTGTTTTATTGAATTCTTATATCATTGTCATCATCCTCATGTTTATATTATGTTGAAAGTCATCATGGCTTTGTAGTGCGTAGATGGACTTGGTATGATTATGACCGAGACTATTCGATTGTAATCATGGCCAGTAACGTTACAAATGATGTGATAAAAATCCTCGATGGTAGTAGTGCGTTGGTGGACAGTTGTTGGCATGATCATGACCATTAATGAATACACAAATATTCTTGGCCCGTAGTGCATGAATAATTGTGGTCGTGATACTAAAGAATATCCTTGGCCGTAGTGCGGGGGTGATCACTACTGAAAAAAGGTCTATCGAGAGACCAGCGATGTCGTGACCGCACCATCGTGTCGGCGATATTAGTCACAATGATCAAAATCATCTCGCTGCCAAACACGTAAACTTGTCGCTAATGCTTTAACAAATGACCGCGTCGCGATCATTGATCGATCGCTAAGTATAAATTTGCCACCAAAATTTTGGTTTGGAAATGTTGGCGCCAATTTTTGTCGACCACTTGAAATCGGCCGATCGTCGCATCACCGATAACTCCATGTCATTAAAAGTCAATGATGACGCGTCGCGATCGCAGATATGGTCATTGATCAAACTAAATGAATTGATAACTATTAAACGACACGTAACACGGAAGGGAAAAAAAAGAAGGAGGTCACCGAAATAGAGAGAAGAGGGAGAAAGGGGAGAGAGAAGAAGGAGAAGCGGTTTTCTTCATTCTTCTTCAAATTAGAGACTAATTGTAGAGGTAAAAGAGCTACTTTTTAAGTTCTTCTTCATTAATTTTTTTGTTGTTTATTATTTTGTTCGTTCTTCTCCAAATCAGTATGTTTGCTACGAATTTGTGTTTTAAGAGTTAATTTATTGCAAAGAGTTGAATGAATGAATATGGCTATCATGCTTAAATTATATTTTGGGTAATATGATTATGATTGGTTTATAAGTTTTGATTAGAGTAAAATTTATTTGGGTAATACGCAGTACTTTGGGTAATTTGATTTTGTTAATTTATGTCAGTTTGGGTAACTTGATTAGTGATATGATGGAGTTAGTATAAAATTTATATTTTGGGTAACTTGATTTGGGTAATAGGATGAATGTATTAGATTGTAGTTAGTATAAAATTTATATTTTGGGATTCTTTTTTGTGCAATAGAGGTAGTAATTTGGTTATTATAGGAAGTCAGTCACACATGATATGTACTCGTGAATCCCATGTTTATGTTTGTAGTTTAACCAATTATATTGGTCGTTGTGAAAAAATCATTTGTAGGCGAGAACTTAACATTGACATCATAATGTGAATCAAAACGTGAATAATTGCTCCCACGAAAAATGATTGGGTTTCAAAGTTTACAAGTTTGATCCTCACATCTTTGTGGATACCGCAAAACTCTTTTGTAGTAAATCTCTGAATTAAAACTGTTTTGCGGATAGTAATTCTTTTTTATGAGCAAAGGGATTCGATAAGTTCATAATTTCCATCCAATTCTATGGTATCTCATATGAATTTGTTGGTTTATGTCTTGTGTTCCTAGAAATGACCTTATATACATGCCGCAGTGCATGCGTGTGGTTGAATCCATATTACGGGGAGACTCGGGTGAAATTTTTTATTGGTTCAAGTTATTTGCGAACATTTATACTATTAACGAGCCTATTGGTGATCCACTAGAGCCTATTAAGGGGATGTTAGAGCGGATGGTTGGGCTTGGGGCATGAGGCTACAGCTAACCTCTGAAGCTTAGCCTAAGCCTCACGAGGCCAAGCCAAGCTTGGTTGTTAGCATGTTAAGCTATTAGAGAACATTAAGCCAAAATAGAAAGATCTTAAGGAACCATTAGTGGCAACAAGAAGGTAACTAGACACACTTAGTCAATAAAGAGACCGTTTTGGCTATAACGAGAAAAACAAGGGTATTTAACACTTATGTATACAAGAATAAAGCTATAAAATGTTATAAAAGCTATAAATTTCTCAATCATGTTGTGACTATCCCAAAACATAAAAGATTATAGAAAGAGACCGTGAGGGGTATAATCTTAAAACATGTTAGTAGCGCTTAGCACACTAGTTGATATGAATGAATCTCCAAGATACTCAAACATGTTAATCATATGCTTACAAGTATGCTCAAAGTCATATGGTTACAAGTATGCTTAAGTCATATGCTTAGAAGTATGCTTAAATGTTAATCATATGTACGCTTACAAGTATGCTCAAGTCATATGGTTATAAGTATGCTCAAGTCATATGTTAACATTTATAATGTTGTTCGTAGTATAGGTACCATGGAATCATGGACCTCTATTCGCATCAAGTAGTTGGATGGCACGACGAAAAGTCAAGTACCCAGATAAAAGCTTCTGATTGAATTTAGAGTCATTTTGCCAAGTGTTTTTGAGAGTGCGTATAGTCACCCGTAATGTATGAATGGTAAATCGCAGAGATAAGATGTCCATGTTTAAAGTGTAAGAATGTAAATTATATGGACAGAGACATGGTAAACTATCATTTACTTGTTTACGGGTTCATGAGAAATTACGAAGAATCTTTGGTGGGCACATAGGCGGAGAAGAGATGGTGGCATCACACAAGTACACAATTAGGGAAGTAGTACTCATCGTATTATGAATGAAATGGTCCATGATATTGCAGGGCGATTTTGATTGGGAGCAAGGCGCAGAAAGCAACCTATGAATTACGATGCCAAAGACTTCTTTAAGTTGTTAGACGAGGGTAAAGCAAGCCATTGTGGCATGGTTGCACCAAACACACTACATTGTCTGCAGTGGCGACATTACTTAACATCAAGGTCGATCACAACACATGAGCCATGAGTGTTTTGAGTCGCTATTGAAGGCAATTAAGAGTATGTTTACTGACGGTGAGAAATTACCCAGTAACTATTACTTTTGTAAGAAAATGGTGAAGAAGTTGGGTCTTGGATACCAAAAGATCGATGTATGTCCCAACGATCGTATGTTGTTTTATAAGGAAAATGACAAGATGATAAGGTGCACGTTTTGCGGTCATGATCGGTTTAGGCCTAATAAAGAGGGTGTGACTACAAAAAATCAAGTATACCGCTTTAAGATTCTAAGGTATTTTCCAATAACACATCGACTAAAAAGATTATACATGTCTTCAAGATCACCGAACATATGAGTTGGCACGCGAAATCTCCACTAAAGATGGAGAACTAAATCATCCCGTAGATAAAGGGGCTTGGAAAGATTTCAACTTAGCACATCCTGAATTTGCATTGGAACCTAGAAATGTGAGGCTTGGATTGTCCACCGATGGTTTCAATCCGTTTGGCCACTCAAATTGTTCCGCACTCATGTTGGCTCGCGATTGTTACTCTGCATAACTTGCCTCCTTGGATGTGTATGAAACGACCCATACTTATTTCTTTCACTCGTGATTCCCGGTCCTAAGAGTCCCGGAAAGAACTTAGATGTTTACTTGAGACCTCTTATAGGCGAAAGTTAAAGGTATTGTGGGAGGATGGAGTACAGACTTGGGATGTTGCAACGAAAACAAATTTCAACCTTAGGCGGCGGTTATATGGACTATAAGTGACTTCCCAAATTTTATGGTATGTTAGTTGGATGGAGTACACACGGAAGTTGGCTTGTCCGTATTGTATGGAGCATACAAAGTCGTTTAATCTATCAAAAGGTCGAAAGCCTTGTTGGTTTGATCGTAATCGCTTGGTTCTTACTTAGGTAGATCACCGTTTGAAGAAATAGAGAACACTTCGAGAAAGGGAAAGTAGATAATGATATGCCGCACCGCGATTGTCGTGAACGGAGATGCGAGATCGTGTGATGAGATTACGGTTATCCCATTTGGTAAGGTTGATCGACAAACATAATCAATGGGTTTGGTGAATCTCATAACCGGGTTCGGAGAAGGCACGCTTTGGATATGAAAGATATTTGTAAAGCGTCTGGATTAGAACTTTATGAATCTCCTAATGGTAAGATTGTCAAACCGCTGCGAAGGTACACATTGTCCAAAAAGCAAGTTGAAGATGTGCACGTGGGTTAAGTCTCCAAACTACCGGATGGATATCGTCCAAACATTGCAAGTGTGTTACGGGTGGGAAATTGCAAGGATGAAGAGTCATGATATCGTGTGTTCATGGAGAGACTCATGCCTATAGCATTTCTGGATCTGCTTGATAAACCAATATGGGATGCTTTGACGGATCTTAGTCGTTTCTTCAAAGACTTGTGTTCAAAATCATTGAATGAGAAGGACATGTTTGTACTTGAGAAGAACATCATAGAGATCACGTGTAAGTTGGAAAAAATATTCCCACCGGTTTTTTTCGACTCCACGGAGCATTCGCAAATCCATCTTCCCTATGAAGCTCGTGTTGGGGGTCCAGGTTCAATATAGATGGATGTACCCTTTCGAGAGGGTGATGGGAAACCTTAAGAGGAAGGTGAAGAATAGAGCTTATGTCGAGGGGTCGATATGCGAGGCATACTGATTTTGATGAGATATCTACGTTTGTCTCGGACTATTTTCCTGGATGAAGTCTTGACAAAGGCCAATCGAGTATCGAGACATGATGATGGGGAAATGTTGAACTAAATGGTGGCTCTCATTTGGTTCTATCGGTAGCGCTTATGGAAAAAGTGGAAGCGCGATATTCCTCTCTCGAGCAAGAATTACATGCCGCATATACTTACATTCTTCTCAATTGTGAGGAGATTGGCCAATTTGTGAGGTACACATGTAAACTTGATATTTTATCTTTTAAGTTAAAAATTTATTCTAATATGTTAATGTTTATAACATGGTATAGATTATACGATGACGAGTTAAAAGTGAAGCATGCCGACATAACCGATAAAGATATTCAAATCAATCGGGATAAAACTTTGCACTTTGGCTAAAGGACAAAGTAAGTTCAATTTTAAAGACGTAGTGTATATATATATAATATATATACTCCATATGTTAACTATGACTTCATTTAATAAGATGGAGTTTTTGTAGGCTTTGATGAGGGATCAACGATTCGCTAATGTCAAGTCCTAGCTATAGGACCAAACAAGGATCAAGTCACCATGAATGGTTACAAAATAAATGGTTGTGAATTTAACACTGAGGCATATGGGCGCGGTAAAAGAACAACGAACTCCTGGAGTGTGTGTCGGAGGAGATTATTATAATGAGCTTGGTTGTGGCGCCCCCAAAATAGGTATACACAACACCCATTCTCGAAGTCGCCAAATACATGGTACAAAAAAAGCAAACTACAACTTCAATAATACAAATGTCGTGTGAAATACGACAATATATATCTGTGAGTTTAAATATAATATTGTCTTCAGACAATATCCACACGCAAATAAATCCCCATCATAATTATTGATTCATTATTTTACAAAATGGTGAGGACTACTAAACAACTCTCTACTGAACCTTTCATTCCATACCCCACTAGTAGATTTCGCTACATTCTCGCCTCCCGAGAAGAAAAATGGAACAACAAGGAAAAGGGTGAGCTCAACTAGCCCAAGAAAGAATATTATGACTAAGATAATATACAACAAATTATCGTTAGTCTTCAACAGGAAAAATCGATAGAATACAATAGACAACAAGTTTCGGATCAATATTCGCAGCGAAATAATAATTCATAGAAGAGTTACGTAGAGAATGAAATCTACTATAATCTATGAATTTAACGGTCCATCATCAATATTTGATCCTCAGAACATCAATCAATATGCATCTGAATCAAATATTCATCTTTGCACTGGGCCCAAAGATATTCATCACCGGTCATGCTCATTTAAACACTGCTCATCTTTGCACTACTGAGCCAAAGATATTAATCAATCGGTCATGTTCATCTCAACACTGCTCATCTTTGCACTACTGGGCCAAAGATATTCTTCAAAATCATTCATCTTTGCACTACGGGCCAAAGATATTCAATAATATCATCATTTAAGGCGAGGATGATGAAAATATTTTTAAAGAAACGAATCCAAAGAAACAAAATGACAAGGATTAAGGATTAAGGATTCGTACTTGGTTTTATCCACGCCCAAAAATACCTCAAAAATAATCATAGTGGTGTAAAATTCAAGAATGATCAAAACATGGATCTGATCGAGTTAGTATCCGAATAGATGTTTTGGACAAAAGAAGAAATTTTATTTTTCTATTGAATAGTCAGATATCGTGAATAGTCAGATATCGTGAATAATGCCGTATAATGTGAATAAGAACTCAGACACCAAAAGATAGAAATTCCACAAAAACATCTTCACGCTTTACATGAATAGTACTCGTGAATAAGAACTCGTGAATAAGAACTCTCATGAATAGTAACTCGTGAATAAGAACTCATGAATAAGAACCCATGAATAAGAACTCCGACATGAAAAAGTTCCAAATTTGATAAAAACTTCGATCAACATTTCAAAGAGAATGATATTGAAGAAATAATATCATTACAAAAAAAAATAATATCCCTTACCTCGAAAGATCAAGACTTATAAATTTGAAACACCTGATATAAAGCTATGACTTGGACTTGCACCAGATAGCAATACTCAAAGTATACTCAAAATACTCACAAGAATAAACGCGATAATATAGAGAGAAAACTTCGCTTCGGTGTGATTTTCAATTCTAACCTAAGTACTTATTTATAGGAAATTGCTTTAGAACACCAAAAGCGAGAAAATTTAATATAATATTAATATATTTAATAAATTCTCTCGCCCATCTAGACAATCTGATCTCAGCCATCAAGCACATGTTAAAGATGGCCAACAACATTTGAAAAACGTTTTTCTTAAAAAACATAATTAAAACTTCCAAAATTAATTATTTGAGACTTGAACTTCAATAATTCATAATAAATAGCCCTTTCATCAGAAAATTCGAATCTCACGAGTTTTTATAGGAAATTCAATTCTCTACAACTTTGCGTAAGAAAGTTTTTCCAAATTCCAAATAGAAATTGACCAAAATCCATAAACAGACGATTTTACGTTTATAATCAAATTTCGACCAATAAATGGGGTCCACCGACATGTTTAACATGTTTTAAACATTTATTGCAACAAAAATACTCTTCTTCCTCGTATACTCATATATCCCACATTCGTTGTAAAAATATCACCGTTAATATATTATTAAAATAATATATTTAAATGAATTATTTTATCGTAAAAAGATAAAATATTAATTTTCAACAATTTTCATTTTAAAAATTTTCTCCATCTATATCCACATAAAATCAATATTTTCCTCATCATATAAATCAATAATTAATTATTCACAAATAATATTACAGAATCACAATATTGACAACCAGGCAGTTCCCAGGAAAGAGGGGCTTTCCAATAAGAATTTCTTCTTCTACTGGCAAGCAAGCAATTAGGTGACCAAACCTCTCCTTGATGCGAACTTTCTAGACATTGCCAATAATGTTATCTAATAATATTATTCGATAATATGAATTATTGCTTTCGATAATGAAAGATCTTGTAATAATGATTATTATCAAACAACAAAGAATATAAAATATCAACGCAACAATTATTAACTCAATAAAATCTTTGAATGAAGAATTATTGTAACCATTATTGAGTAGTGCCTTCTTACGTAAGAATCAATAATTGGTGCAATACCGCAGTAATCGCTTTCGACGCCAGATATTAGTGTGTTTTAACCACCGGGTATTCCAATGATAATCTTGGCAACAACTACTGCAGTTATTTAAAAACAACTTATATTTGTCGCTTTCTTTTTCCAATTGCTTTCAAGTTATGGGGCCCACACATGGTCGCGCAGA
Source organism: Panax quinquefolius (assembly GCA_020205615.1). Lineage (NCBI taxonomy): Eukaryota > Viridiplantae > Streptophyta > Magnoliopsida > Apiales > Araliaceae > Panax > Panax quinquefolius. The sequence goes on along the minus strand of CM035160.1, from coordinate 1,999,436 downwards.
CTGCCGTCGTCATTTAATATTCCCCAAGCAAGATCTAATATTCCACGACCAAACGAATATTCCCAAGACGATAATGAATATTTTATAACCACTTGCTTATTTTGAAATATTTGCATATTTAACCCTTAACTATCCACATTAATCAAATCAACCTTACTATTTCAAAATAATAAATAAAGGAAATTCCTTTTTATTTAAAAAATTTTGGGGTCTTACAACCTCCCTCCTTATGAAATTTCGTCCTCGAAATTGACGTGACGTATACTGGTGTTTCAAAAAGGTGAGGATACCTCGCTTTCATTTCCGCTTTCCAACTCCCGTGTCATTTCCTCTATAAAGCATGATTCCTCCACAAAACTTTAACTTGTGGTATAACCTTTCTTGTAGGGACATGCTCCTTCCTATCCAAAATCTTGGCGACAGTACCTCCTCATACGTTAAGTCTTCTTTATCTCGTCCTGGGTTCTAACTTCTATAACGTGGTTCGGGTCTTTCACATATTTGATAAGGAGATATGAAACACATTATGAACACGAGACATACTCGGAGGTAACGCAAGTCTATAGGCTACATTTCCTACTTTCGGTCAAGAATTTGAAATGGACCAATAAATCATGGATTGAGCTTTCCTCTCTTCCCAAATCTTGTAACACCCTTCCATGGAGCAACTCATGACAATACATGATCCCCTACATTAAATTCCACGTCCTTTCAATGAAGATCCGCATAACTCTTTTGTCGATCTTGTGCTTAGTTTGTACGTTGTCGAATCATTAGTCATACGTCTTAACTTCGGTCCCAACAATGTTGCTTCACCCACCTCATCCCAACATATTGGAGAACGACATTTTGTCCATATAATGCTTGAATGGAACCATGCCTATATTTGTTTAATAACTATTGTTGTATGAGGATTCCACCAATGGCAAGTACTTATCCCAACTTCCTTTGAAATCTAGGACACGAGTTTTAATATATCTTCAAGAGTTTGAGTAGTCCTTTTCGATTGCCCATCCGTTTTGAGGATGGTATGCCAAATGAGAATCGTAAATTGCGTGCCATAGCTTTCTAACCCAAAATCATGAAGTGAATCTTGGGTCACGATCTAAAACTATGGATACTTGGCATGCCATGCAATCTCATAATCTCATTTACGTACATACGAGAAAAGACGTTCAAGGAATAAGTCTCTCGTATCGGAAGAAATGAGCGGAACTTGGTTAATCTATCAACAATAACCCAAATAGCATTGATGCCTTGAGAAACCGCAGAAGACCCGTAACGAAATCCATAGTAATGTGTTCCCACTTCCATTCCGGAATCTCAAGTGGTTGCAACGGACCCTTAGGTACAAGATGCTCACTTTACACGTTAGCAAGTTAAACACATCGAGATAAACTTTGCAATCTCTCTCTTCATATTGTTCCACCAAAATGTATGTCAAGATCACGATACATTTTAGTACTTCCGAGATGGATTGCAAATGGCGTGTTGTGTGCCTCCATCATAATCTTGTACTTCAAATCGTCGTTAGGAACACAAAGTTCTAGAGTGGACTCAAGTATCAATTCTCGCTTAGAATAGCTCCTTCTTGTACTTTCTTCTTCATACGCATCAACTCCGGCCGGTGGCTCGAAAGCAATCTTAACTTTTTCTATTAAAGTTGGCTCTACGTCAGATACTTGACATCATCGCACTCGCTCGTTCCGCATATGATCTTCTACTCATCGCGCGTCACCACCGTTCGCTTTTCAGGATGGCACGATCGAACATGTGTCTTTGAAATGAGTCTCCTCTTGAGTTCTTCGAAAATCTTCTCGCATTCCTCGCTCCATTCGAATTTTGTATCTCTACGAAGTCACCGTGTGTTAATGGAATAGTGATTCGAGAATATCCTTCAACGAATCTCCGATAATAACCAACTAAGCCTAGAAAGCTACGCCTTCGATAATCGACTTAGGTTGCTTCTCAATCGCGACTCATATCCCAATCTTGGATAAGACGTCACAATGACACCTATCGCTTTACTATCGCATCGAATATGACGTCCCTACAGAGAAGTTCTCGCTTAGTGAATTCCACAAAGGAAGTCACAAGATAAAGGCTCGTGTACCAAATTCTATAGTTGAATTTTAACTCACGAAGTTCATAGGAGCCATTCGATATGAGATTTTAGAAATGAGTTTTGTACCGGGTTCAAAGTCGATACAAAATTTAATATCGAACTTTGGGAGTAAGCCAAGAAATTCTTCAGAAATACGTCGGAAAAAATCAATAACAACAGAAATATTATTCAAATCGACGTGTCTTTATTCAAATCCATAACATGGACTAAGAAAACTTGACATCCGTAATAAACGAATGACTTCATGGCTTGATATGAAAATGTTTGACTACAATGGTTTGATTGCTTGAATTGAATAACAGTGTTTCTTAGGAATATAAAAACTAACAACCTTACAAAAAGCAATCAATTTGGCATGATGAGTAGTTAACCTTAAAATCACATCAAAAGCAAATATCTCTATAGAAATAAGGTTAACGGGTAATGTGATAGTGCTAACTTGAATCAAGCAAGATTTTTAAACAACGGATGTAATGAAAGTTTCTCCTAATGGAGTCTCCACAGATAGGTCAAAGTTTAATTTCTCCGTAGTCAAGTTCAAACGTTGGCGTTAGCAAGCAGAGAGATAAAAGAATGGGTAGAACCCCAGATTCTCTAGTAAGGTATAAACTTCGCGAAATTTATAATTAACTAACCCGTGCTAACTTCGTCGGGTTCTTGCATTTTGACCAACCACAACAAACGCTCTTCCTTCCGGAATCGACTTTGACTTTTCGGGACATCCTTTTGAGTCACCATTCTCACCGGATCGGGTTTGATATCGTCATAATCTCGGCGATATGTCCTTCTTTTCCACAATTATAGCATACCTTGAACTGCTGTTGTGGGCGGTTTGGATCGATATGTCCTCTTTTTCGCATTTGTAGCATATGAATCGGTGGTCGTTTCTCCTCCCTTAAAACTAGTTGCTTCTTGGGCGCCGACGTCTTCACATGGTCGTTGTTGAATTTCCTCTTTTTAAAATCTCCTCCCGACTCGCTTCTTCTATTTTCATGGCCACGATTACCACCGTAGTGGTTACCGCTTTTGTCCGTATTCTTCTTTCTCTCTGTTGGTTATCGTTATTCGATGATCGCTATCTTCTTGAGATGATCCTGGTTATGGTCCTCGGTTGAACGTATCATTTATCTCGCTTCTAACAATCGAGCCTCGCTGACAACATCCGAATAGAGAGAAAATTTATGAGAAATGAGATATCGACGTATGTCGGGTTTCAAACCTCTCGAAACATCCGCGCGTAATGCTCCTCATTCTCCACCAAATGAGGTGCAAACTCGATAACTCAAGTGAACTTCGCCTCCATCTTTGGGACGCCATGTTATTCTGCTTCTAGTCTAATAAACTCCACTTCCTTCATATAGCGAATACTTTCGGGAAGTACTTGTCATTGAATCGCTTCTGAAACGTCTCCCACGACACGCTTTGAGTGCGGTACCGATGGAGTACGCTTCCGTATTCCCACCAAGAATCCGCTTCGCCACGGAACATAAAAGGCGGCGAATGGAACTTTCTGTTCTCCGTGCATCCCAAGACATCGAATATCTTGGTAATTTGTTTGACCCACGCTCCGCCTTTAATCGGATCCGCTTTTCCCGCACTCAGTGGTCCCAACTCTTTGAATCGCTTGGGCCGTGACCACCCGTGAATTGCTATCATTTCCTCCTCGTAATTTGAACACGAGTCTCCTCGTCGATTTTACATGAATCGCAAAAAGCTTCTAAACATCCCTCGCTCATCATCTCGCCAGTGGTGTTGTTCACAGGAGGAACATTACCACCATTGCACGTTCTCCTCGTTGGTGAGTACGAGCATCTCCACGGTCTCATTTACTCCACTCGTTAACGTTCTCTCGCAGACCATTCTTAAAAACTATCATAAAACAAGGGTTAATTAAATAAATCAATATATCACATAATACCCCTATAATACGACCAACCAACAAATAAGCTTAGGTAGGACACACTTGTAGCGAAGGATTTACTCGTCTCTCCTCCTAGTTCTATTCCCGATCTCCGCCAGGAGATCATATCCCTAAGCTCGATACCAACCGTGGCGCCCCAAAAATAGGTATACACAACACCCATTCTCGAAGTCGCCAAATACATGGTACAAAAAAGCAAACTACAACTTCAATAATACAAATATATCGTGTGAAATACGACAATATATCTTGTGAGTTTAAATATAATATTGTCTTCTGACAATATCCACACGCAAATAAATCCCCATCATAATTATTGATTCATTATTTTACAAAAATGGTGAGGACTACTAAACAACTCTCTCTAACCTTCATTCCATACCCCGACTAAGACTCGCTACATTCTCGCCTCCCGAGAAGAAAAATGGAACAACAAGGAAAAGGGTGAGCTCAACTAGCCCAAGAAAAGAATATTATGACTAAGATAATATACAACAAATTATCGTTAGTCTTCAACAGGAAAAAAATCGATAGAATCTGATAGCATAACAAGTTTCGGATCAATATTCGCAATGAAAATAATAATTCATAGAAGAGTTACGTAGAGAATGAAATCTACTATAATCTATGAATTTAACGATCCATCATCAATATTTTATCCTCAGTAACATCAATCAATATGCATCCGAATCAAATATTCATCTTTGCACTACAGCCAAAGATATTCATCATTAGTCATGTTTCATTTAAACACTGCTCATCTTTGCACTACAGCCAAAGATATTAATCAATCGGTCATGTTCATCTCAACACTGCTTCATCTTTGCACTACAGCCAAAGATATTCTTCAGAATCATTCATCTTTGCCTTACTGGGCCAAAGATATTCAATAATATCATCATTTAAGACTAAGGATGATGAAAAATATTTTTAAAGAAACGAATCCAAATGAAACAAAATGACAAGGATTAAGGATTAAGGATTCATACTTGGTTTTATCCACGCCCAAAAATACCTCAAAAATAATCATAGTGGTGTAAAATTCAAGAATGATCAAAACATGGATACAATCGAGTTAGTATCCGGAATAGAAGTTTTGGACAAAAGAAGAAATTTTATTTTTCTATGAATAGTCTTGATATCGTGAATAGTCTTGATATCGTGAATAATTCAGTATCGTGAATAGTAACTCTTCACACCAAAAGATAGAAATTCCACAAAACATCTTCACGCTTACGTGAATAGTACTTTCGTGAATAAGAACTCGTGAATAAGAACTCATGAATAAGTAACTCGTGAATAAGAACTCATGAATAAGAACCCATGAATAGTAACTCCAGATATGAAAAAGTTCCAAATTTGATAAAAACTTCGATCAACATTTCAAAGATAATGATATTGAAGAAATAATATCATTACAAAAAAATAATATCCCTTACCTCGAAAGATCGAGATTTCTAAATTGAAACACCTGGATATAAAGCTATGACTTGGACTTGCATCGTATAGCAATACTCAAAGTATACTCAAAATACTCACAAGAATACGCTCGATAATATAGAGAGAAAAACTTGAGTTTAAATTGTGATTTTCAATTCTAACCTAAGCACCCTATTTATAGAAATTGCTTAGAACACCAAAGCGAAAAATTTAATATAATATTAATATATTTAATAAATTCTCTCGCCCATCTAGACAATCTGATCTCAGACCATCAAGCACATGTTAAAGATGGCCAACAACATTTGAAAAACGTTTTTCTTAAAAACATAATTAAAACTTCCAAAAATTAATTATTTGAGACTTCGAACTTCAATAATTCATAATAAATAGCCCTTTCATCAGAAAATTTGAATCTCACGAGTTTTTATAGGAAATTCAATTCTCTACAACTTTGCGGAAGAAAGTTTTCCAAATTCCAAATAGAAATTGACCAAATCCATAAACGGACGATTTTACGTGCTATAATCAAATTTCGATCGATAAATGGGGTCCAATGACATGTTTAACATGTTTTAAACATTTATTGCAACAAAAATACTCTTCCTCCTCGTATACTCATATATCCCACATTCGTTGTAAAAATATCACCGTTAATATATTATTAAAATAATATATTTAAATGAATTATTTTATCGTAAAAAGATAAAATATTAATTTTCAACAATTTTCATTTAAAAATTTTCTCCATCTATATCCACATAAAATCAATATTTTCCTCATCATATAAATCAATAATTAATTATTTACAAATAATATTACTGAAATCACAATATTGACAACCAGCGATTCCTTGTGAAGAGGGGGCTTTCCAATAAGAATTTCTTCTTCTGCCGCCGCAATTAGGTGACCAAACCTCTCCTGTAGGCGAACTTTCTAGACATTGCCAATAATGTTATCTAATAATATTATTCGAGATAATATGAATTATTGCTTCGATAATGAAAGATCTTGTGTAATGACAATTATCAAACAACGTAATATAAAATATCAACGCAATGAATTATTAACTCAATAAAATCTTTGAGCGATTATCAGAACCATTATTGAGTAGTGCCTTCTTACGTAAGAATCAATAATTGGTGCAATACTGGTATGCAACCGCTTTCAACAACGCGTATTAGTGTGTTTTAACCAACGGGTATTCAACAAATTAATCTAAGCAACAACTACTGCCAGTTATTTAAAAACAACTTATATTTGTCGTTTTCTTTATCCAATCGCTTTCCGTTATGGGGCCCACACACGGTCATTACTTGTCAGTAAATTTAATATTCCCTACAGAAGATGCGAATATTCCACGACCAAACGAATATTCCCCGACGATAATGAATATTTTATAACCACTTGCTTATTTTGAAATATTTGCATATTTAACCCTTAACTATCCACATTAATCAAATCAACCCTTACTATTTCAAAATAATAAATAAAGGAAATTCCTTTTTATTTAAAAAATTTTGGGGTCTTACATTGGTCGTGCCTTTTATGGGGAGTTGGAGGAAATCGTAGAGTTGTCGTCTGAAGAGAAGCACGTCACGGGGTCATATTCACTTGTTCAAGTGCCGTTGGTTTGATTCGAGAAAAGGGATACGTGTTGTTGCATACATGGAATCGTTGATATTGACCTCCATAGGTCTGCGTATCTCCAACGAACCGCTTTGTTTTACCAACTCAAACAATCAAGTATACTACACTCCTAGTCCTGTTAGGAAAAGGATGAATCGCCTACTGATTGGCGAGTTATAATTTATACTCTCGCCGTAGTCGTGTAGAATTAGTTGATGGGGAGATTTACCAAGAAGCGGATGCTTTATAGTGGGACTATAATAAATGTGGAGGACGACAAATGAAGTAATCCAGTTAGATGGTGGAGATGAACCACATGAATTAGATCCCCGAGTCAATACTTGTGTCGGATGACATTGATCTTCGAGGAGGAAGAGTTATTGAATGAATCGACCACGAGAATCAAGCGGATGATGGTTATGAATCTGCAACACGTATACAAGATGATTACGAATCGGACATATGACACTTGAACTCATGAAATGTATGTTTAGCAATACATGTTTTTATATCATTGTCATGTTTATGTCTTAAACTATTTAAATGCAACTTTTGTTTATTGTCATTTTATATTCATATATATACATGTTTATATCATTTGTCATGTTTATTGTCATATATACATGTAATCAAATATGACTCTAATAACATCTTGAAATTTGTAATATACAGATGGCTTCCTGAGCGGTAGCGAGAAAAAGCGCCATTGGGTAGGGGGCCTAATAATGTGCCCAAGGCCCTACTAATCCAGATGATCGGATTCTTATTCAGATTGCCTCCTCCTAAATAAGACGTCGTCCCGCGTATATCATTTATATAAAAGCGTTTAAGATTCCATTTATTGTATATTGGTAATGTTTTGATTGATATTATATTGGTAATGTTTTGTTTTTGGTCTTATTGTATTGAAAATTTGTATATTTCTCTTGGTTTCATATGTCAATTTTTGGTTTGTGTCTTGGGTGCCTAGAAATGTCCATATATGCATGCTGTCAAATGCGTATGTGGCTAGTCTATATTATAGGGAGACTATGGCAAATTTTTTTAAGTATTATAAGTATAAGTTTGAAAAATGTTCACAAATATTATAACTTAGATATAAATTGCTTTAATATATGCTAATTGATGTTGTATATTATAGTGATTTTTCGGATAATAAGATCGTCAAGTCATATCACAATTTGTGTTTACGTAATTGGCTACACACAGTGATTACGTGGGCGAAGACACACTATCGCCTAGGATCTTGCTGTTTGGGCGCAATTTCGGTATTTTTTTTTAATTATAATAAATAATATTAATATAATATTCAAAGGATAATTATTTAGTAATGTTATTATTGTTTTTTTATTTACGTGAAGCAGTATATAGATGGGAGGGCGCAGCTTCAGTGATTCGAGACATTATTACGGCAAAAGTCTGCGCATGTCCGCACTGAGGATAACTTGAATAAAGAACGACAAAAAGCCATTCACAATGCCGAGATCGACCATCCGGGCCGGGGAGAGGATTATATGCACGAAGCATAGCCTGGTGGTGCACCCATCCATATGGGTGAGATGTGTGCCCAATGGAGAGTGAGAGAGTGGGTGAAAAGACGAAAGATACTTGCCACCAACAGAGCCTCGGGTGTATCCGATGGCGAAAAAGGCTAAAAAAGAACATCTGGTGGCGATATTTCACGATTCAAACATATCCTTTGCCTGCACGCGTTTTACAAGTTTTAATATGTTTACAATCATGAATTGTAGAAAATATCCCATTTTACTTAGTAATATTGTCTTTGTTTTTGTATAGGAGTCTCGGTCTCAAGGTCACGCCTATCCATTGGTCGGATGATGTGTACGTATTACCCGTGATGGTTCACTTTGAGGCTATCCAGATAAGCGGTAATAAGTTTTAACAACTGATCTTGTTTATTAATACTTACAAAATATTATTTTAACTATTTAAGTGTTAACATGATGACGGGATACTTATAAACGTTTATTGAATGGCTATTATCCTGAAGGCACTCCACGTCCGCTTTATTGATCAAGAGTTGTGGGAGAGGCGTCTGTTGTGAAGAAGAACTACATTAAAGGTCAAGGACAACGACGACGCCCATCCTTCATGGCTCGAGCTGACTCTGCTTACCCAGTCTTCACATCGTCGAGTCATCCAAATTGTTCATACTCCTACCGACCACAGAGAGCTATATGTCAAGATCGAAATCTTCAAGATCTCAAGGGGCACACAGGGGCTCTTGATCCCGAGGAGTTAAATTTGAAGCGATGGCGGCAGCAGCAGATCTGACAAAGATGGGGATGGCGACGAGGTATAAAATCAATTTGTTGTATGTATTGTCATAATATATACCAAAGATCAACATATTTATTATATTTGTAACTTGTTTTATTATTTTGTTAATTACAAAGGTGATCAAGGAGGGATGACGCTTGACATAACCTTGTACTTGTATATTCATTATTTGGATGTTTGTATATATATTACTTAAACAAGTTTTGAAATGTTATTATATTTATTCAAATCATATTGGTTTTAAAGGTTTATATACTAGTTTGGTGTATGTGTTGGTGGACGATGGATGTTTATATTGTTTTGTATGTTGTTTATCTTGGTGTGTATGTGTGTTGGGATAAAGCGGTGTAAAAAGTGCGTAGTGTTTTTGGGAATTACGCAAAACAAAAAAAATCGGCTTTAATTTTTTTTTTTATCAATGACGCGTGCGCGGTCGCTAAAAGTTAAGAATGACGACGGCCGCGATGTCGTGACCTTGCGCGGTCATTGATAATCGTGGTCGACACGTGGACCACATCGACTTTGGCCCTGGACCATGTTGACGGCTCAATGATAGTATTTGTCATTTCGATTATTCATAATGGCCGCAGATATCTCGATGCATAAATAGTGGTCGCAGATATCTCGATGTCAAATAATGATATTATCTGCGAATAAGTGCGATCACGATACTAGTCGATCGATTGATAGACCTTTTTCTTGTAGTGGATTCGATGATGTGGAATATTTATTAATGCTGAGTCTCAGCTATAACAGTGATGAAAAACCTTTTAAAAACCTAAAAGATAGTAGACTTTATTTTCTACTTGACTCTTTTAATGGATTGCATATTCATTGCAGATTAAACCGGTTGTCTATTGTATTTTATCGGTTTAACATTGTTAAAGACTATTGATAATTTATTACGCATTATCTTAGTCATAATATTTCTTCTTTGGGCTAGTTGAGCTCACCCTTTCTTTCATTCTCTCTTGAAATGAGAATATAAATTTGGGACGAGTCGGGGAAGCGAGTGATGGTCCTCAAGATAGCATTAGTAGTCCTCACTATTACGTGAAATAGTGTGATAATAATTGTAATGAGGACTTTTGTTTGAGTTTGTATAATATCTAGTAGATTTATATTTGTATTTAAACTCACGCTTTATGTCGTATTGTATACCTATGCTTATGTTAATAAGTTGTATTTAAATTACATACCATGTAAGTGGCGACCCAAGATGGGTGATGTATACCTAATTTTGGGGGCGTCACGGTTAATATCGAGCTTAGGGATATGATCCACAGGCTAAGATGTGAGAATAGTACTAGGAGGGAGAGCAGAATAATACCTTCGCTTAGTATGACTACTAAGTTTATGTCTTTATTTATTGGTTGGTCAAGATAGGGATAATTTGTTACATGTCAATTAACCTTTTGTTTTGTGGCGATGTCTGAAAATGACATCCGAGAATGTTGAGAATAGCAATGGAGCGCAGACGATCGTTGATTCACCACATATCAATAATCGAGGATAATGTGCATCGAAGGCGACAATCCTCATGCAACAACAACAACACCGACCAAATGATGAATGATCAAATGTTCGGAGGCTTTATGCGATTTATGTAACAATGAAAGCGGGCGACTCACATCCAAAACGTGGGTGGAAACACGGAAAACTCTCGGTGGTCACCGCTTAAACAATTCAAGGAGCTGGGACCACCGGAGTTTAAGGAGAGCGAAAACCACTTACAGGCGGAAGCATGGATAAAACAGTTACCAAGATATTTGATGTCTTGGGATGCTCCGAGGAGCAAAAGGTTCCTTTGCCACCTTTATGTTCATGGCGGAGAAGCGGATTCTTGGGTGGGAATCGGTAGCGTTACTCAACTTCTTTGTCTCAAGATATCTTGGGAGAAGTTCGGGAGTCATTCAACGACAAATACTTTCACGAAAGTATTCGCCATACATGAAGGAGGTGGAATTTATCAAGTTGGAACAAAATAATATGGCCAGTGTCGCAATACGAGGCAAAATTTGTGGAGTTATCACGGTTTCGTCCCCTTGGTGGATAATGAAGAGAGAATGGCGCGAATGTTTTAAGAGGTTTGAAGTCGGAGATACGTCAACATCTTATTTCTCGTAAACCGTGTTTGTATTCGATGTTGTAAATAGGGCTCGATTAGTGGAACGCGATAATGAGTCTACACAACTAAAAGAGAGCGGTAAAAGCAAAATTATAATACCAAATGTGAGAGTAGTCATCGAAGCGGTGACAACAAGCGTGGAGGAATCAACGGGCGGATATGGTAACCACTTGATTGGTAATCGAGGCCAAAACAATAAGAATGGACATTTTAAGAAAGCGGAGATTCAACAATGGTGGAAAGACGTCGGACCAAAGACCCATTGTTAAGGAAGGAGAAAGACCACCTATCATATGCTTTAAATGCGGAGAGGGACACATCGATCAAAATCTGCGTCATGCCAATCAAAAGCGTGTTATAATTGTGGAAGAAGGTCACTTAGCTCGATTTTGTCGTTCAAGAAACAAATTCAATTAGGATGGAGGCACCAAAGGCCATCCCGAAAATTCAAAACCCAGTAGTCTGAGGAGAGCGTTTGTTGTGACCTCCCAAAGAGCAAGGAATCCGAATGAGGTCATCACGGGTAAGCTTATCATAAACTCTAATGAAGTCTATACTTTATTTGATCTGGGTTCTACCCATTCTTTTATTTCTCCTACTTGCGCTCATCGATTAAATTTGACTCGGGAGAAATTAGACTTTGACTTATCTGTGGAAACTCCGTTGGGAGAAACCTTCATTACATCCATTTGTTTATAAGTCTTGTTTGGTTCAAATCGGTACCCTCACATTACTGTCGATCTTATTTCATTAAAAATACTTGCATTTGACGTGATTCTGGGATTGATTGGTTAACTACTTATCATGCAAAAATTGATTATTTTAAATAAGGTTGTTAGCTTTCATATTCCTAATCAACCTATTATCTTAATTCAAATGACCAAACCATTAAAATCAATCACGGTCATCTCAAGCCATAAAGCTATTCGTTTATTGAAAAACCGGATGTCAAGCTTTCTTAGCTCATGTCACGATTTAAATAAAAATACGTCGGTTTTAAGCGATATTCCTATTGTTAATAAATTTCTGACGTATTCCCAGAAGAACTTCTGGCCTACCCCAGGCGTGAAATTGAATTTTGTATCGACCTTGAACCCGTGTAAAAACCTATTTCCAAAGCCCCATATCGAATGGCTCTATTGAACTTCGTGGAGTTAAAGACCCAACTGCGAGGAATTGTTAGACATTGGCTTTATTCGTCCTAGTACTTCTCTTGGGGGTGCTCTGTTACTATTCGTGAAGAAGAAAGATGGGAGTATGCGACTTTGTATTGATTATCGGGAGTTGAATCATGTCACCATCAAAATAGGTATCCATTGCCACGTATTGATGACTGTTTGACCCGGTTCAAGGAGCCAAATTCTTTTCAAAGATTGATCTTCGTTCGGATATCACCAATTGAAGATTAGAATCACGACATTCCAAAGACGGCTTTCGTAACTTCGATGCAGGGCATTATGAATTCTAGTCATGTCCTTTGGATTGACTAATGCTCCTAACGCCTTCATGGATATGATGAACCGAGTATTCAAGGAATATTTAGATCACTTTGTGGTCGTCTTTATTGATGACATCCTTATTTATTCCAAAATCCGTGAAGATCATGAGCAACACTTGAGGCTGACACTCCAAAAGCTTCGTGAATATAAGCTTTATGCCAAGTTGAAGAAATGCGAGTTCTGGCTTGAAGAAGTAGCATTCCTTGGGCACGTGGTATCAAATTATGGAATATCTGTTGACCCGTGAAAGATTGAAGCTATTCAAAGTAGGGAACAACCTAAATCGATGATCGAAGTACGTAGCTTTCTCGGTTTAAATTTGGTTATTATCGGAGATTCGTGGAAGGATTTTCTCGAATCGCTACTCCATCGACTCAAATGACTCGAAAGATACAAAGTTCGGTTGGAGCGAAGAATGTGAGAAGAGTTTTCAAGAACTCGAGAGAGACTTATTTCAAAGACCTTACGACAATACCATCCTGCTCGGAGGATTTGTCATCTACATGATGCTTGAGCAAAGGGTTGGGATGTGTTCTTATGCAACATGGAAAAGTTATAGCTTTATGCCTCGCGACAACTCAAAGAATATAAGAGGAATTATCCTACTCATGATCTAGAGTTGGCGGTTTGTTGTCTTTGCACTTAAAATTTGGAGGCATTACTTGTATGGGGAGAAATTGGAGATCTTTACTGGATCATAAAAGCCTCAAATATTTCTTTACTCAAAAGGAACTCAACATGCGACAACGACGGCGGCTTGAACTGTTGAAAGATTATGATCATACCATCCAATACCATCCCGAAAAGCGAACGTGGTAGTTGGCGCATTGAGTAGAAAATCATATCTGCAAGTCTGAAGTCACGATATTGTCAACGCAGGCCCATTTTGTGTGACTTGCAAAGGATGGAGATAGAGTTAAAGACTCCGGGGACGCGTGTGATGATAATAATAGTATCTGAGTAGAAACCGACTTTAATCGATAAAGTTAAAGTTCTTTCAGCTGCGGACTGGAGGCGATGCGTATGAGGAAGAAAGTGCAAGAAGGTGCTATATTAAGGAGCGAAGAATCGATGAAGAAAGAATACTTGAGTCAACTCCGGACTTTGTGTTCCTAACGACTACGATTTAAAGTATAATATCATGATGGAGGCGCCTGACACACCATTTGCAATCCATCTTGGGAGTACCAAATGTATCGTGATATTCGTCATACATTTTGGTGGAGCAATATGAAGAGAGAGAAGACTTATTTATCTCTAAAAGTATTATGCATACAAGCCAATCATGTATGATGATAAAGCATATCTTGTGTAATCAATCTTATTTATTTATTAATAAAAGAATTATTTATTAAAGGCATTTATTATCTACATGGTCTTTGTTTTAATAATATGTGATAAACCCATAGTTTTAAGCAACGCTTTTAGAATAATGATGATGATCATTCTAATGAGATCTAAATTCTTAGAAAGCTTAAAACTAAAATAGTTCCCAATCATTGGATTACTAAATAGGGGATTAGTGAATCCGGATAGATTGGTACATCGTTGTCTTCTTTCATTGGATGTGGATGATTGGTCTCATGATCATTTGTGTGGAACACTAAAAGCAAGTATGTAGGTGCTTATTAGAGAATAAGTTCAACTGAGCGTGACTCGCTGAGGAATACCTAATGGAGTTTTACTTACTGTCGATAGGAATTCTGTAGTGATAGTAAGACAAATGATCCTTGAGACTTGAGATCATCATAGTATCTTATATATAATGAATTACACTTTGACTTATTCCTTAAGACTCTTAGAGTATATCAAAGGGTATGCTTGGGTGTAATAAGTTATATATGAAGATAATGAATGATCAATAAAGAATCTACCACTTCAGTAAAAAGGAGAGATGTCTATGTGATTCGATAAATGACAACCCAGGAATCCTTGGCGAGGTGGAATGAAATTAGAAAGTAGTTTCTAGTTTGCATTCATTTGGGAGTTATTCATTTAAGAATCGAAATACATATAATTAAATAAAATAAGACTTGATGATAATTCCATGTCTTATATTTAATTGGGACATAGTATGGTGGAAGGATTGAATTGTCGGTAACTATTTATTTACTCAAAGGTTCTTTTATGATTAATGTTGAAATCTATATTATCTGGAAAGTCGTTGATCATTGGGAGGCTTATCCTATTGTAGAATAAATATTATTTATTTAAATAAATTATTTGTTTAATTTATTTATTTAAATGAGATTAAATTGTTTCTAATTGATTTATTCACAACCTGGTTTAATATGGAGAACCTAAAGGGTCACACCATAAAAGGAAGAATAATTATTTAAGAAGTTAATGGCATAATTGTAATAATATATTAAGTATATTTAATTTAATCTATGGTGATAGAATAAATTAAATAGCTTAATATTATTATTTAATATTTTAGAAATATTAAATATAAACTAATAAGAGGAGTCTTATTAATATTATTATAATTATTATTATTTTAATTTCTAAAAGGTTTAGGAATTAATTTAATATTAAGTACTCTCATTTATTCCTAATTGGATTAGGAAAGAAAATTAGTTAAAGGAGTTTAACTAATTATCCCTAATAGGATTAGGGAGCCCATTTAATTAAAGGAGTTTAATTAAATAAATAATACCTTATTTTAATTAAAATAGGGTTATATAATATCTTTATAAGAGAGTCTTATATTAGATATGAGAATATCGTAATTCCAAGAGTTGGAGAGTACACCCCTTTTCTTATTCGGATAGGAAAAACTAGGGTTTGAGCGAATCCCTTCTTCTTGAAAAATTTCTCTCTTCCTTGGTGGATCACTATAGAGGCCACACTTGGGTGGCTTACATTGATCGAAAGGAAGGAATCTACCCGAGATTGAGGAGATCATGAGAGAAGGGAGATGAACTTCGTACACGAGGAAGCTCGTTTACTACAAGGGTATGATTTCATAATTTCTTATTCTTCGCTTTAATTAATAATATGCATAAAGGATGATCCGGATAATTGGTTTGTGAAAATATTAAAATCCGATTTTATCTACGCTTGCCACGTTTTGCAATTTGATTGCTACTTTGATTTTCACGAAAACCTAACAATCTCAAGGTGTCTAACTTGTCAACGAGTTAAAGCGGACATCAAGTACCAAAAGGTCCATTCTGAACCACTTGAAATTCGAATGGAAGTGGGAGGACACATTACCATGGATTTCGTTCTGGGCCTTTCTAAGGTTTCTCAAGGCATTGATGCGATTTGGGTCATTGTTGATAGATTGACCAAGTCTGCTCATTTCTTACCTATACGAAAACTTATACACTTGAACATCTTGCTCAGTATGTACATAAACGAGATTGTAAGATCGCATGGTATCGCCAGTATCCATAGTTTACGATCGAGACCCAAGATTCACTTCACGATTTTGGGTTGGTTGCAAAAAGCTATGGGCACAGACTTACGATTTAGCTCGGCATATCATCCTCGATTTGGACGGACGATCGGAGAGGACTGCTCAAACTCTTGAAGATCTATTAAGAATCTGTGTCCTTGATTTCAAGGGAGTTGGGACAAGTTCTTACCATTGGTGGAGTTTTCCTACAACAACGCTTATCAAGCAAGTATTGGCATGGCTCCATTCGAAGCATTGTATGGAAGAAAGTGTCGCTTCTCGGTATCTTTGGGATGAGGTGGGTGAAGCAACGTTGTTGGGACCGAGTTGGTACGTATGACTACTACGGAAAAGATTGAAACGATCCGACAACGTATAAAAACCTCACAAAATCGACAAAAGAGTTATGTTGATCTTCATCGAAAGGGCGTGGAATTCAATATAGGAGATCATGTGTTGTTAAGAGTTGCTCCATGGAAAGGAGTTACAAGATTTGGAAGAGAGAAAACTTAATCCTCGATTCATCGGTCCATTTTAATCCTCGATCGAGTAGGAGCGTGGCCTATAGACTGCGCTTTCTGCTTGAATATGTCTCGTGTTCATAACGTTTTTCACATATCTATGTTACGTAAATATGTGAAAGACCCGAACCATATTATTGAGTTAGAACAGACGAAATAGTGGAAGATTTGGCGTATGAAGAGGTTCTGTTCAAATTTTGGATAAGAAGGAACATATTCTACGCTCGAGGTTATACCTCAAGTCGAAGTTTTGTGGAGGAACCACGATATTGAGAAATGACTTGGGAGTTAGAATCGAAATGAAATCAAGGTATCCTTACCTCTTGACATACCAGTATCGTACCTTAATTTCGAGGCTAAATTTCATAAGAAGGGAGGTTGTAAGACCCCACTTTTTTATAAATAAAGATGAATTTTCTATAAATATTATTTTTGAATATTATGGAATAAATTTGATATAATGTTATAGTTGTGGGTAATATTTATAAATTTTGCAAAGTATGCAAGTTGTTATAAAATATTACGTTTGGTGGGGAATATTCTTTTTGTTAGGAATATTAAATAATGGCTCAATCATTGGTGGACCCCATTGCGTAAATTATTGTCGGATTGAGAAAACGACAAAAATATTTTATAAAAATAACTACGGAGGTGTTCTGGTTAAAAGCTGTTGAACTACCCGGTGGTAAAAAATACGATGTCTGGCGTGAGTTGCGTAGTAAGACACGGTATTGATTATTGATCTTTACGTGAAAGTCACTCAATTATGCTCGATTATTACTTCTGATAATTCTTTGCATCATATCTCTTATATTATTGATTCAATTATTGTCACAAAGATCATCTCATATAATATGTTATAGTATTAAATCAATAATTGAGACGACAAGTTATAAATGATTAATAATTGTTGAAAGATTAAATATGTGTTGATGAAAAAAAAATGATTTGTGGTAAGTTTGATTATTTTATGGGGGCTCGTATGTCATCATCTAAGAGTCTCTTACGTCGATAGTAATTACCTTCGTCGATAGTAATTACCCTTGTGAATAGTATTTACCTTCGTCGATAGTAATTACCCTTGTGAATAGTATTTACCTTCAAATCGATAGTAATTACCCTTGTGAATAGTATTTACCTTCGTCGATAGTAATTACCTTCAAATCGATAGTAATTATCCTTGTGAATAGTATTTACCTTCGTCGATAGTATTTACCTTAATAGTAATTACCTTTACGGAGACGTCGAACCACTTGTCGTTTCACATTACAAAGCGTCGAAACCAAATTCGAAGCCACTTGCCTTTTCACACGGCGGGTCTTTAAGCTAGAAATCTTCTATAAATAGAGGCCTAGGGCTTCATTATTTTTCACGAATTCATTCAAGCTATAGAGAGAAAAGTATAGAGAGAATAAGAGAGAAGAAGAAGAAAGAGTATTTTGTTCTTACACCTCTTGCGATATTCAATCTCCTACCAAATGTAAAGGGGTGTTATTCTTTCTTATTCATGAAGAGAACTGTTGTTATTCCATTGCTTATTATTACATTGGAATAACTCCATATCTGTGATTTACCCTATACTTGGTGACATTCTTCTATTATTACATTGGAACATCACATGCGTGTGTGTTTTACACACCCACTGGTTACTGTCTTTATTATTATTACATTGGAACATCACATCGTGTGTTTTACAACCCACTCGGTTCCGCTTTATTATTATTACATTTGGAACATCACATGCATGTGTTTTTACACCGACTGGTTCCGCCTTTATCATTCTGTTGGAATATCCTATCATGTGTTTTACACACGGATCCAGTTCCATCTTTATTATTCTGTTGAACATCCTGCTTGGTGTGAATTTCACGACTTTGGTTCCGTTATTATTATTACATTGGAATAACTTTTGTACATCTGGCACCGCATGCATGGTGATTTCTTTTGTTATTCCATTCTTTATTATACCCGGTTGGTTAAAACTTTGACTTATACTCCATGAAATTAGTAGAATATCCTTGATATTTGCGTTTCATCCAATATCTTTTCATGGAAATATTCTTACGATCATTCTTGAATTTTACTAATTTGGACGTTAATAATTCTGGATAAAATAATTCTTGAACTTGTTTTATTGAATTCTTATATCATTGTCATCATCCTCATGTTTATATTATGTTGAAAGTCATCATGGCACTGTAGTGCATAGATGGACTTGGTATGATTATGACCGAGAGACTATTCGTGTAATCATGGTAATAATGTTACAAATGATGTGATAAAAATCCTCGATGGTAGTAGTGCATTGGTGACGATTGTTGGCATGATCATGACCATTAATGAATACACAAATATTCTTGGCCCGTAGTGCATGAATAATTGTGGTCGTGATACTAAAGAATATCCTTGGCCGTAGTGCGTAGGGTGATTCGATGATGTGGAATATTTATTAAAGTGAGTCTCAAATATATAACGATGATGAAAACCTTTTAAAAACCTAAAAGATAGTAGACTTTATTTTCTACTTGACTCTTTTAATGGATTGCATATTCGATTGCGATTAAACCGGGTTTTATTGTATTTTATCGGTTTAACATTGTTGAAGACTATTGATAATTTATTCGCATTATCTTAGTCATAATATTTCTTCTTAGGCTAGTTGAGCTCACCTTTTCTTTCACCGTTCTCTTGTGAAATGAGAATATAGCCGGGGGCGAGTCGGGAAACGAGTGATGGTCCCGAAGATAGCATTAGTAGTCCTCACTATTCTGTGAAATAGTGTGATAATAATTGTAATGAGGACTTTTTGTTTGAGTTTGTATAATATCTAGTAGACGATATTTGTATTTAAACTCACGCTTTATGTCGTATTGTACACCACGCTTATGTTAATAAGTTGTATTTAAATTACATACCATGTAAGTGGCGACCCAAGATGGGTGATGTATACCTAATAATTTTGGGGGCGTCACGGTTTTAACTCATTTGGAGGTTTGCCTTGAGGTGGGTTTGCATGGGGGGGAGGTTTTCCGGTGGGAGAAGAGGAGGAGAGAGCTTCTATTGTTTATCTGAGAGAGGATGGTGGGATTGATAATAATGGGGTTACAAGGAGGATTTCATGGGCATCGAGAGGGAGTGTTGCTAGGGGAAAGTGGGGTTTTAAAGCGGGTTTTAAGGAGCTTGTTTAGTTGATCCTCACCACAGATTGAAGGAGTGTTGCTTCCTCGCCACTTCTAACGATCTGTCTGAGAGACGAAGGAGTTCTAGAAGCGACTTTGCATCGTGAAAATGTAATGAATGTTATGATGACAAGCAGTAAAATCACTTCTTTTACAAGATATAACAATTGTAATGAATGTTCTGTATGGTTTTTGTACTAGATACATCTTTGGGTTTGGAACATGTTTCTTCTGCATCAAACTTGCTTGTGTACCGTCGCCTTCCATTGTGTCGACCTCTTCATCTTTATCGGTTACCGAGTCTTACATTTCCTAATGTTTATGATCTTGAAATTTATTGAATTTGTTTTCTTGTAATTTTTGCTCCATCTTGATTTATTTCGAATTGTCACGATTTTCAACATGCTGTCCATATGAGTTCCTTGAATTTGGTTCTTTGATTATATCTGAAAACAGAGTCAAAGAGCAATTACATGAATTGTTGTTCAGAAACAATTTAAATTGTTTATCTCAATTCGTTAATTAGGTATATGATTGTGCTTGAATATTAATTTTTGGGTATTATTTCTCTGTTTCAAATCTTCTTTCCCTTCTCGTTGTTTTGATTATTGGAAAGTTGAACGTAGGAGGTGCAATTGTGTTTCTTTCTATTTATGTTATTGAACGTAGGAGGGTAATTAAGTCTTTATATAATTTAACTAACAGAGTTATGACAGAAAGCACTTTTTCACTTCTCCTCAAAAGGTCGGGTGTTTAAATGTAAGTTTACTGACTACAGGTGGTTAAGTGGGAAACCTTGAAACCCCAGTGGTCATCCTAACTTAACCCTTAAATTATTTGTGGCGCCCCAAAATTGGTAGGTATACATCACCCATCTTGGGTCGCCACTTTACGGTACATAAATTCAAATACAACTTACTAATATAAGCGTAGTGTATGCAATACGACATAAATCGTGAGTTTGAATACAAATATTATCTACTAGATATTATACAAACTCAAAAGGAGTCCTCATTACAACTATTATCACACTATTTTCACGAATATAGTGAGGACTACTAATGCTATCCTCTGGACCATTACTCCGCTCCCCGACTGTCCCAAATATGTTCTCATTTCACGAAGAGAACGGTGAAAGAAAGGGTGAGCTCAACTAGCCCAAGAAGAAATATTATGACTAAGATAATGCGAGAATAAATTATCATTAGCCTTCAACAAATGTTAAACCCGATAAAATACAATAGACAACCAGTTTAAGCTGCAGCTGAATAAGCAATCCATTAAAAAGAGTCAAGTAGAGAATAAAGTCTACTATCTTTTAGGTTTTAAAAGGTTTTCATCAATTTTTATCATTTGAGACTCGACAATAAATAAACCACCACATCTAATCATCCTCGTACCACTTGGTCAAGGATTTTCATCAAATTATCAATGGTCATGACTAAACCGAATCACCCACAGTCATAATCATACCAAAAACTATCCATCATTTGCATACGAGCCCATCGAGGACTTTTGTCACATCATTTATATCAAGTCATGATTATACCGAATGATCCTCGGTCATAATCATACTAAGTTCATCTATGCACGTAAGCCAAAGATAACATAATATAACATGAGGATGATGACAATGACATAGTAATTCAATAAAACAAGTTCAAGAATTATTTAATCCATGAATTATTAACGTCCAAATTGTCAACATAATAATGTTTCGTAGAGTAAAATTCAAGAATGATCGGAAGAATATTTCCATGAAAGATCTTTGGATGAAACGCAAATATCAAGGATATTCTACTAATTTCATGGAGTATAGAAGTCAAAGTTTTAACCAACTGGGTATAATAAAGAATGGAATAACAAAAGAAATCACCATGCATGCGCGATTTGCCATGTATGCGAGTTATTCAACGAGAATAATAATAACGGAACCAGTCGGTGAAATTCACAAAGCGGGATGTTCCAACAGAATAATAAAGATGGAACCGTAACCTGTAAAACACACGTATAGGATATTCCAACGAAATGATAAAGATTTTAACCAGTCCTGTAAAACACATGACATGGATGTTCCAATGTAATAATAAAATCTTAACCAGTCCTGTAAAAACACATGCATGGATGTTCAAATGTATAATAGAAAAATGTCACCAAGTATAGGGTAAAACGGCGTATACGGAGTTATTCCAATGAATAATAAGCAATGGAATAACATAAGGATTTCACCAAGTATAGGGTATCGCCACATTATCGAGGTTATGTATAGGGTATGCCACTTTTACAAAGTTATTCCAATGTAATAATAATGAATGGAATAATGAAGTTCTCTTCAAGAAGAAAGAATAACACCCTTACCGTAAAAAGAACCTGAATATAGAAGTAGTGAAGTAGCGAGAATACTCTTCTTCTTTCTATAATTTTCTCTCTATAGCTTCTCTCTATAATTTCTCTCTAGAGTTTCAATGAATTAAGTGAAAATAATGAAGGAATGAGCTTATTTTATAGGAAAATGGAATGCATAAGTAATTAATCCATGAGCGGTCCAGATTGATTTACTTTAATCTGACGGTCCATATTTAAAGAAAAATCTTTTAAATAAAATATAATATATTCTATTTATATAAAAACATTTTTATACTGCAAACACTATGCAATACTTATACTAAAAAACACTATGCAACACTATCATAATAAAATATAATATATTCTATTTATAGAATAACTTTAATAAAGTATTCTATTTTATATAAAAGATGTTTCGCTTTTATTACGTTAATAATACGAATAAAACAAAACGTCATTATCGCTTATAATAATTCATATTATTAATCGATGATAATGGAATCAAACCGGTGACTTCTCACATAAGCATCGATAATCAATACTGGTGCTACTATGCAACCACACGTATTCATCGTACTTTTACTAAAGTAGTTCAACAAGAACCACGGTAAAACTTCCGCCGTTATTTCAATAAAATATTTTTGTCGTTTTCTCAATCCGACAATAATTACATTATTGGGGTCCACCAATGATTGAGTAGTTATACGAATATTCCTGCTAAACCGAATATTCCCCACCAATCGAATATAATATAACCACTTGCATACTTTGCAAAATTTATAAATACTACCCACAACTATAATATTATCTCAAATTCACACCATAATATTAAAAATTATTTCGACAAAATTTAAATCTTTATTGATAAAATCTGGGTCTCACAATCTCCCTCCTTATGGAATTTAGCCCTCGAAATTAGGGTGCGATACACAGGTATGATAAAGAGATGAGGATACCTTGAATACCTTTATCGTTGAAAACATTAAATTCATTTTTGCAATCCGTACGAAGATATTCATTAACAATTCATCTTTGCTTTACTACGGCCAAAGATATACAATTGTAAAACCAATAATACTGAGACTCGACAATAGTATCACAACCATGAATTATCCATGCACTACTGGCTAAGGATATTCGTGTTTTCAATTACGGTCATGATTATACCGAATAATCCGTGGTCATAATCATACCAAGTCTATCTACAGGCCACAGATGACTTTCAACATAATATAAGCATGAGGATAATGATATAAAGAATCAATCAAATGAGATAAAGAATAAATATTAAACATTTATAATATAATTTATCCAGGATTCAAGAATATCCCCATGTTATCAATCACTTAATAATCTCATAATCTAATATCATTAATATTATAACAATATTTTAATCACTTCTTAAATTTATAAACAATTTATCTTAATTGTTTACGCTTTACCATATAATGCATTTAATCATTCAAAATGCCATACTCATAAGATATCATCTCCAATTATCAAATCTCTCAAAAATATGCATATACTCTATATAGGATTCTTTAGCCATAAAATCCTATTTTCAACTTTTGTTACTTCACATAACATATTTAACTCATATGTTCAGTAACTAAACTATTTTCATGAAAAATACCAAATCAGTCCTAAAAATATTTCTTTTCTGGGATTTAGCATAATATAGTCCCATAATGAAAATATATTTTCTCTAGAATTTTAAAATTCATTTACTATTTTTCAAAATCAATTTCTAATTAATTCCTTAAGAAATTAGCTACCTCAAGGTTAACTCCAAAATTCCCAAATCTTGACAGGACCTTACACATGTTAACGTGAGCTTCTATTTTAAATTTCATGGTCATCGGAGTTATAGAACTCCTGGTTATAGCGTTTTTCGCCGGAAAAACCTAAATATTGAAAAGAGTCATAACTTGCTCATTTTAAGTCGAGAATGAGCTCATTTTTGGACAGGAGATACTTTATACCATATACCTTCATGTCCCTAAAGGCCAGAATTTTCTCATAATTTAAGTGGCCGAAACAGCCCTTAAAGTTTCTGGGCAGTAGCATTTTTGAAATTTACAGCTTTGGCCTCCTTTGCTAAAATCAGTCCACACAAAATCTACAATACCTTTTCCAGTAATTCCACTTGGATTAGTTAGGTAACTCATAGATCTAACTCTAGGACTTGACCACATTCAAAAATTCAAAATATAATAAGAGATATGGTCAATTGAATTTCATGTTACATTTTCACCAAAATCGATTTTCAACTCTTTGTGATTTCTAAGAAACTTTCATGTTTTTACATACTAACCAACATAACTCATCATAAAACTTACTAATACCACGAATACCCATGATTTTCATTATTCCAATGCTTTTATTATGACTTTCATCATAAACCACGTAAAATTTGTTCATTTAGTTGAAGAAATATTTGAGGGTTTAAGAAATGGGTTTTTTGTCTTTGAATTCAATACAAAATTCGATTTCACGCTCTAGGGTAGGCTAGAAATCTTCAAGAATACGTCAAGAAATTTATTAATGATAGAAATATCATTCAAAATCACATTTCTTATCCAAGACTTGGATAATACGTCACATTGATACCAACTGTGACTTCTATCCCTTAACCTAGATAACACCTCACAATGATACCTATAAACTTGCCATCTTCATTCACGATGTAAGCCTACTGAAAAGTCCGGCTTGGGTGCATTCCACACAAGGAAGTTAACAATGAAAGGATCGGGGCTCTTTACTTATGGCTGATATAACGGTGATTAACTTTAGGGTTTGGTTACTTTGAATTAAGTATAACGGGTTGGTTATGAATATAAAAGCTAACAACCTTACGAAAAGCATGATGAGTAGTTAACCAATTGATTCCTAAAATCACATCAAAGGCAAATATTTTCAAAAAGATAAGATCGACGAGTAACGTGAAAGTGTTTATTTGAATCAAACAAGATTTAAAAATAGTAAGCGATAACGAAGGCTCCTACTAACGAAGTTTCAACCAATAAGTCAAAGTCTAACTTCTCCTAATCAAATTTAAACGTTGAACGCAACTAGGTGAAATAAAAGAGTGGGTAAAACCGGTATCTGTCTACAGGTATAGACTTAAGCAAGAGCTTATGATTACTTACCCGTGATAATCTTATTCGGGTTCCTCGTCACGAGAAAAAAAACGCTCTCTCTTAAACTACCGGCTTTGGTTTGTCTGGGACAGCCTTTGGTGCCTCCATCCTAGTTGGACTTGACTTCACTATATCGACAAAATCGAGCTAAATGACCTTCTCTTCTTGAAATTTCCACTTATTATCTTTGCCATGATTACCACCAAAGTGGTTACCATTCTTAGCATGATAATTTCCCCACGATGGTTATCATTGTTACGATGGCCGTTACCACCAAGATGATTATTATCGTGTTGTTGGTGGGTTACCTTTTGTTTGAATCGAATCAACACTCTCATGTGCTTCATTGCTTATCTCAAAGATTTTCGGATGCCATTCTCAAACAACTGTCACAAAACAAGGGTTAATTGACATTTAACAAATTATCCCTATATTACGATGACCAATCAAATACCAAATAAACTTAGGTAGGTCATACTAGCGAAGGAATTCCCCGCCTCTCCTCCTAGTTCTTATCTCAGCATCTTAGCCGGGGATCATATCCTAAAGCTCGATATCTAACCGTAACGCCCCAAAATTAGGTATACATCACCCATCTTGGGTCGCCACTTACATGGTACATAAATTCAAATACAACTTACTAATATAACTGTGGGTATGTATAAATCGACATAAATCGTGAGTTTGAATACAAATATTATCTACTAGATATTATACAAACTCAAAAGGAGTCCTCATTACAACTATTATCACACTATTTCACGAGAATAGTGAGGACTACTAATGCTATCCTCTCGGACCATTACTCCGTTCCCGACTCGTCCCAAATATGTTCTCATTTCAAGAGAAAACGGTGAAAGAAAGGGTGAGCTCAACTAGCCCGAGAAGAAATATTAGGACTAAGATAATGCGAAATAAATTATCATTAGCCTTCAACAAAGTGTTAAACCGATAAAATACAATAGACAACCGGTTTAATCTGCGCAATGAAATAGCGATCCATTAAAAGAGTCAAGTAGAGAATAAAGTCTACTATCTTTTAGGTTTTAAAAGGTTTTCATCAATTTTTATCACGAGAGACTCGACAATAAATAAACCACCACATCTAATCATCCTCGTACCACTACGTCAAGGATTTTCATCAAATTATCAATGGTCAATGACTAAACCGAATCACCCCGGTCATAATCATACCAAAACTATCCATCAACGCATTACAGACCCATCGAGGACTTTTTGTCACATCATTTATATCAAGTCATGATTATACCGAATGATCCTCGGTCATAATCATACTAAGTTCATCTATGCATCGTAAGCGAAGATAACATAATATAACATGAGGATGATGACAATGACATAGTAATTCAATAAAACAAGTTCAAGAATTATTTAATCCATGAATTATTAACGTCCAAATTATCAACATAATCTTGTTTACGTAGAGTAAAATTCAAGAATGATCGGAAGAATATTTCCATGAAAAGATCTTTGGATGAAACGCAAATATCGAGGATATTCTACTAATTTCATGGAGTATAGAAGTCAAAGTTTTAACTTACCGGGTATAATAAAGAATGGAATAACAAAAGAAATCACCATGCATGCGGTGCTTGCGCGTGATGAGTTATTCCAATGAGAATAATAATAACGGAACCGGTGTCGTGAAATTCACACCGCGGGATGTTCAACGAATAATAAAGATGGAACGAACCGGTGTAAAACACGAATAGGATATTCCAACGAGAATGATAAAGATTTTAACCGGTCCGGTGTAAAACACATGCATGAGGATGTTCCAACGGAATATAATAAAAAGCGGAACCAGGTCCTGCGTGTAAAAACACACGACAGGATGTTCCAAATAATAATAGAAGAATGTCACCAAGTATAGGGTAAATCACATATCTGAGTTATTCCAATGAATAATAAGCAATGGAATAACATAAGGATTTCACCAAGTATAGGTACGCTGCGTATCTGAGTTATGTATAGGGTATGCCACTTTTACAAGTTATTCCAATGAGAATAATAATGAATGGAATAACGAAGTTCTCTTCGAAGAAAGAATAACACCCTTACCGTAAAAAGAACCTAATATAGAAGTAGTGAAGTAGCGAATACTTTCTTCTTCTTTCATAATTTTCTCTATAAACTCTCTATAATTTCTCTCTCTAGAGTTTCAATGAATTAAATAAGAAAATAATGAAGGAATGAGCTTCATTTATAGGAAAATGGAATGCGTAAGAATTAATCCATGAACGGTCCAGATTGATTTACTTTAATCGACGGTCCATATTTAAAGAAAAATCTTTTAAATAAAATATAATATATTCTATTTATATAAAACATTTTCTACTATGCAAACACTTATGTAATACTTATGCAAAACACTATGCAACACTTATGCATAATAAAATATAATATATTACATTTATAGAATAACTTTAATAAAGTATTCATATTTTATATAAAAGATGTTTCGTTTTATTACGTTAATAATACGAATAAAACAAAACGTCATTATCGCTTATAATAATTCATATTATTAATCGACAATAATGGAATCAAACCGGTGACTTCTCACATAAGCATCGATAATCAATACTGGTGTACTTCTTATCGCAACCACACGTTATTCTTTATTTTTTACTACCGAGTAGTTCAACGAAGAACTACGGTAAAACTTCCGTAGTTATTTCAATAAAATATTTTTGTTGTTTTCTCAATCAAGCCAATAATTACATTGTGGGGTCCACCAATGATTGAGTAGTTGTACGAATATTCCTCGCTAAACCGAATATTCCCCAGGCCAATCGAATATAATATAACCACTTGCATACTTTGCAAAATTTATAAATACTACCCACAACTATAATATTATCTCAAATTCACACCATAATATTAAAAATTATTTCGACAAAATTTAAATCTTTATTGATAAAATCTGGGGTCTCACAATCTCCCTCCTTATGGAATTTACGCCCCGAAATTAGAGTGCGTACTGGTATGATAAAGAGATGAGGATACCTTGAATACCTTTATCGTTGAAAACATTAAATTCATTTTTGCAATCCCACCAAAGATATTCATTAACAATTCATCTTTGCACTACTGGGCCAAAGAATATATCTGTTAGAAAACCAATAATCTGAGACTCACAATAATAGTATCACAACCATGAATTATCCATGCACTATCTTGGCTAAGGATATTCGTGTTTTCAATTACTATCATGATTATACCAGAATAATCCGTGGTCATAATCATACCAAGTCTATCTACAGCCATGAGATGACTTTCAACATAATATAAGCGTGAGGATAATGATATAAAGAATCAATCAAATGAGATAAAGAATAAATATTAAACATTTATAATATAATTTATCCGAGGATTCAAGAATATCCCCATGTTATCAATCACTTAATAATCTCATAATCTAATATCATTAATATTATAACAATATTTTAATCACTTCTTAAATTTATAAACAATTTATCTTAATTGTTTACGCTTTTACCATATAATGCATTTAATCATTCAAAATGCCATACTCATAAGATATCATCTCCAATTATCAAATCTCTCAAAAAATATGCATATACTCTATATAGGATTCTTTAGCCATAAAATCCTATTTTCAACTTTTCATACTTCACATAACATATTTAACTCATATGTTCAGTAATTAAACTATTTTCATGAAAAATACCAAATCAGTCCTAAAAATATTTCTTTTCTGGGATTTAGCATAATATAGTCCCATAATGAAAATATATTTTTCTCGAATTTTTAAAATTCATTTACTATTTTCAAAAATCAATTTCTAATTAATTCCTTAAGAAATTAGCTACCTCAAGGTTAACTCCAAAATTCCCAAATCTTGACAGGACCTTACACATGTTAACGTGAGCTTCTAGTTTAAATTTCATGGTCATCGGAGTTATAGAACTCCTAAGTTATAGCATTTTTCGTCGGAAAAACCTAAATATTGAAAGAGTCATAACTTGCTCATTTTAAGTCAGAATGAGCTCATTTTTGGACAGGAGATACTTTATACCATATACCTTCATGTCCCTAAAGGCCAGAATTTTTCTCATAATTTAAGTGGCCGAAACAGCCCCTTAAAGTTTCTGGGCAGTAGCATTTTTGAAATTTACAGCTTTGGCCTCCTTTGCTAAAATCAGTCCACACAAAAATCTACAATACCTTTTCCAGTAATTCCACTTGGATTAGTTAGGTAACTCATAGATCTAACTCTAGGACTTGACCACATTCAAAAATTCAAAATATAATAAGAGATATGGTCAATTGAATTTCATGTTACATTTTCACCAAAATCGATTTTCAACTCTTTGTGATTTCTAAGAAACTTTCATGTTTTTACATACTAACCAACATAACTCATCATAAAACTTACTAATACCACGAATACCCATGATTTTCATTATTCCAATGCTTTTATTATGACTTTCATCATAAACCACGTAAACTGTTCATTTAGTTGAAGAAATATTTGAGGGTTTAAGAAATGGGTTTTTTATCTTTGGGTCAATACAAAATTCGATTTCACGCTCTAGGGTAGGCTAGGAAATCTTCAAGAATACGTCAAGAAATTTATTAATGATAGAAATATCATTCAAAATCTATACTCTTATCCAAGACTTGGATAGTACGTCACATTGATACCAACTGTGACTTCTATCCTTAACCTAGATAACACCTCACAATGATACCTATAAACTTGCCATCTTCATTCACGATGTCGCCTACTGAAAAGTCCGGCTTGATTGCATTCCACACAAGGAAGTTAACAATGAAAGGATCGGGGCTCTTTACTTATGGCTTGATATAACAAAGGATTAACTTTAGGGTTTGGTTACTTTGAATTAGATAACAAAGTTGGTTATGAATATAAAAGCTAACAACCTTACTGAAAAGCATGATGAGTAGTTAACCAATTGATTCCTAAAATCACATCAAAGGCAAATATTTTCAAAAAGATAAGATCGACGGTAACGTGAAAGTGTTTATTTGAATCAAACAAGATTTAAAAATAGTAAGCGAATGCGAAGGCTCCTACTAACGAAGTTTCAACCAATAAGTCAAAGTCTAACTTCTCCTAATCAAATTTAAACGTTGAACGCAACTAGGTGAAATAAAAGAGTGGGTAAAACCGGTATCTAACACGGTATAGACTTCGCAAGAGCTTATGATTACTTACCCGTGATAATCTTATTCGGTTCCTCGTCACGAGAAAAAAAACGCTCTCTTAAAACTACCGGCTTTGGTTTATGCGGACGACCTTTGGTGCCTCCATCCTAGTTGGACTTGACTTCACTATACGACAAAATCGAGCTAAATGACCTTCTTCTTGAAATTTCCACTTCTATTATCTTTGCCATGATTACCACCGAGTGGTTACCATTCTTAGCATGATAATTTCCCCACGATGGTTATCATTGTTCGATCGCCGTTGCCACCAATATGATTATTATCGTGTTGTTGGTCGTTACCTTTTGTTTGAATCAATCAACACTCTCATGTGTGCTTCATTGCTTATCTCGGCATTTTCGGATGCCATTCTCAAACACCGTCACAAAACAAGGGTTAATTGACATTTAACAAATTATCCCTATATTACGTGACCAATCAAATACCAAATAAACTTAGTAGGTCATACTATGCAAAGAATTCCCGCTCTCCCCTCCTAGCTCTTATCTCAAGATCTTAGCCGGGATCATATCCTAAGCTCGATACTGTTATAACGCCCCAAAAATTAGGTATACATCACCCATCTTGGGTCGCCACTTTACATGGTACATAAATTCAAATACAACTTACTAATATAATTGTGGTGTATATACTGACATAAACTATGAGTTTGAATACAAATATTATCTACTAGATATTATACAAACTCAAAAGGAGTCCTCATTACAACTATTATCACACTATTTCACGTAATAGTGAGGACTACTAATCTTATCCTCTCGGACCATTACTCCGCTCCCCGACTAAATCCCAATATGTTCTCATTTCACAGAGAAAACGGTGAAAGAAAAAAGGTGAGCTCAACTAGCCCAAGAAGAAATATTAGGACTAAGATAATGCAGAATAAATTATTATTAGCCTTCAACGTTGTTAAACCGATAAAATACAATAGACAACCAGCTTTAATCTAGCGGTAAATAAGCAATCCATTAAAAGAGTCAAGTAGAGAATAAAGTCTACTATCTTTTAGGTTTTAAAGGTTTTCATCAATTTTATCATTTGAGACTCGACTTAATAAATAAACCACCACATCTAATCATCCTCGTATCACTTGGCCAAGGATTTTCATCAAATTATTAATGGTCACGACTAAACCGAATCACCCCCATCATAATCATACCAAAACTATCCATCATCGCATTACATTCATGCCATCGAGGACTTTTGTCACATCATTTATATAAAGTCACGATTATACCGAATGATCCTCGGTCATAATCATACTAAGTTCATCTATACACGTAAGCCAAAAAGATAACATAATATAACACGGGATGATGACAACGACATAGTAATTCAATAAAACAAGTTCAAGAATTATTTAATCCATGAATTATTAACGTCCAAATTGTCAACATAATACTTTTTCGTAGAGAGTAAAATTCAAGAATGATCGGAAGAATATTTCCATGAAAGATATCTGGATGAAACGCAAATATCGAGGATATTCTACTAATTTCATGGAGTATAGATAAGTCAAAGTTTTAACCAACCCAAGGGTATAATAAAGAATGGAATAACAAAAGAAATCACCACGCATGCGGTCTTGGCAGACGCAGTTATTCCAATGTAATAATAATAACGGAACTGTGTCGGTGAAATTCACACCCAATGCGGGATGTTCCAACAGTAATAATAAAGATGGAATCGTAACCCAGTGTAAAACACTGCATATAGGATATTCCAACAGAATGATAAAGATTTTATCGGTCCTGTAAAACACATGCATGTGATGTTCCAATGTAATAATAAAATCGGAACCAGTCCGGTGTAAAACACACGTGACAGGATGTTCCAATGTATAATAGAAAGAATGTCACCAAGTATAGGGAAATCACAGTACACTGAGTTATTCCAATGTAATAATAATAAGAAATGGAATAACATAAGGATTTCACCAAGATAGGGTGATGCCGTAGATATGAGTTATGTATAGGGTATGCCACTTTTTTACGAGTTATTCCAATGTAATAATA
The DNA here is from genome assembly GCA_020205615.1 of Panax quinquefolius. Taxonomy (NCBI): domain Eukaryota; kingdom Viridiplantae; phylum Streptophyta; class Magnoliopsida; order Apiales; family Araliaceae; genus Panax; species Panax quinquefolius. The sequence continues at coordinate 1,966,551 of CM035160.1, read as the reverse complement.
ATGAATGGAATAATGTGTTTCTCTTCAAGAAGAAGAATAACACCCTTCTGTAAAAAGAACCTAATATAAAGTAGTGAAGTAGCGAGAATCTCTTCTTCTTTCTATAATTTTCTCTATATAAACTTCTCTCTATAATTTCTCTCTGTAGCTTCAATGAATTAAATAAGAAAATAATGAAGAATGAAATTTCTATTTATAGAAAATGGAATGCATAAGAATTAATCCATGAACGGTCCAGATTGATTTACTTTAATCTGACTGATTATATTTAAAGAAAAATCTTTTAAATAAAATATAATATATTCTATTTATATAAAAACATTTTACTATCAAACACTACGCAATACTACGCAAAACACTACGCAAAATACTACGCACTACTACGCGTAATAAAATATAATATATTCTATTTATGTAATAACTTTAATAAAAGATTCTATTTTATATAAAAAGATGTTTCGCTTTTATTACGTTAATAATACTGAATAAAACAAAACGTCATTATCGCTATAATAATTCATTATTATCGTCGATAATGGAATCAAACCGAAATGACTTCACATAAAGATCAATAATCAATACCGCAAGTACTTTACGCAACCACATATGGCGTATCTTTATTTTACTACTGAGTAGTTCAACAAGAATAACTGGTAAAACTTCCGCCGTTATTTCAATAAAATATTTTTATCGCTTTTCTCAATCCGAATAATAATTTCACATTGTAGAGACCAACGATTGATTAGTAGTTATTTAATATTCCCCGCTAAACCTAATATTCCCTAAATTAATCGAATATAATATAACCATTTGCATACTTTGCAAAATTTATAAATACTACCCACAACTATAATATTATCTCAAATTCACACCATAATATTAAAATTATTTTAATAAAATTTAAATCTTTATTGATAAAATCTGAGATCTCACATTATTCATCTTAACTACTCTATTATCATCTTTTTATTTTAATTAATTTTTTACTTCAATTATTTCTTGAAATAATAAAATAGAGAGGATAAAATATATATATATATATATATATATATATATATATATATATATAGTTGTGCTTTCAATATCAAAATTAATTTCAATGTGTACGTGTTGTATAGTTTTCAATTAATTAATTTTGTAAAGCTAAATGAGGGTAGTTAAAAAATAAGGTCAAAGATTAGTAATAAAATATAAAGAGGACAAACAGATTTAGATCAATCAAAAGAAATTAAGACTAATAAACTTGAACGGATAGAGTATTATCTTTTAAAGATTGTGATACTTCCAACACAATTACTATTTTTGTGTGTGTTAATACACACTTTCTAATGTTATGTATCAAAAGTTATACTTTGAGACACAAGTCAGTTTCAAAATTAGAGATATGTTTAGATTATAGAGTCACATGATATTCATAATTTATTATTACTTTTTAGTATTATTTTTAATATCAAATCACCAAATAAATGAATTCCTAAATTAGAGAATATAAAATTATCTTTAAAAAGTCGTTATTTTATAAATATATTTCTAATTTTAATACCGAGAATATAAGATTGAAATATCATTTATTGAACTAAATATATCACTAGCTTTTTCATGGGCATATGTATTTACTTAATATACCTTACTCACCACTTTTTAGTGATAAACATGGCGATGGTTCGGTCCGTTGCGTATATCGGAGAACCGTCGTCTTAACTTTTAACGACGCATCGAACTGTCGTCATAACATATAAACCGTTTATCTGTTTTATATGTATTTTTGATATTTTTACATGATCAATCTCTAAATAAAAAACTGCTTAGATGGCTGAGTCAAAGATTAAACAAAATCCGAATGATTTATGAATAATCAATTTCTCAATGACATACTTTGAAATTAATTTTAGAACGGAACACATGCACATTAAACATTTTCCTTCTAAAAAATTTAATAGTAGTACTTTTTCTTAATATTTAGGAAAAAATAAAAATCAAAAAGTTAGGATTCTTTCTTAATTAGGAATGAAAAATTATATATATCGCGAATGTTTACGCTTATTATTTAATTGTCGGTTATGTGCATATATAAGTATTAGTGATAACTTTTAAGAAAGATGTATAATAAGTGAGATTTTCTTATAATTCATACTATTCTTATTTTTCGTAATTATAATTGGGTGTAATTTTATTTTAATTTTTTTTTTTTTTTTTTAATATATAGGAGGACTCATTAGAATTTAATTTCAGTATCTTTTCCAACCGACACATCCCTATATTTGTTTCACATACTCTCTTCCAATAAATTAGTGGGTAGATATAAATCTTATTTAAGGAGATAAATATGAGAGACACCCTTATATTAATGTCAAATATCAATTTATATGGGAAAGACTTAATGAGAAAAATGCTAGATATCCTTTAAAAGAAAACTTTAGTCATAACGTAAACTCTAACACTGTTATTGAATTTTAAAATAGATGGAAAAGAACATAAATAAGTGCAAAATTATTATTTTGTCTAATTCATTTATTACTCAATTTTTAATAAACGAAAAAAATAATAAATAATCAAAATTTAATCACTTTTCTTATCAAATTTTTCGGTCCAAAAAAGACGAATTTGAACGTAAAGCCAAATAACATAAGATCATTTTTTATAATGTCTGTTATATCCTCTAAATTATAAATACTATAAAATTAATATAAGAGTACCTGATAACTTAAATATAAAACTTAAATTTTGCTTTCTTTCCTGTATACAGTGGCAGATCTCAGTGTAGGCAATTGATTCATCTTTAATTAAATTTTGAATAAATATATATATAGACTCATCTGTTTCAAATTATAAGAGATCGATCATCATTGACTTTTTGTAAGTCAGTTAGAGAAATTTATAAACTCGAATTATCACAAATTATGAAATAGCAAATTTTACAATGAGTAAAATATTTTAAAATAGTTTAAAATATTTATAATTGTATTGACATATGAAGCAATAAATTTTGTAATGAGTAATATTTTTTAGATAATTTATAATATTTATCGTTGATTGACTAAAATTAAAGAAAATCATCTTAATTTTAAGTTTGAAAAATTTTCAAATTGACATAAAAAAGTCAATAATCTATCTAATAAAATATAAATAATTTTAAATTTTCCGCTCACTCAATAAATCATTTGGACCGTTCAAAATTTGAGATAAATCTCATCGTCCATACATTACCAAAGGCACGGGACCCAACTAATTATCTTATACTATTTTAGAACGGATGTAATATGGTTTTAATTATTTTAAAAAATTGCATACACGGATTTATAATTCTAGATCCTCCCCTGCCTTTATAAAATCATTAACAAAAAAAATACAAGTTTTTTAAATTTTTTTCTCTTCTATTAAAAATTAAGTTTCTCATCCTTTTTTTCATCCCAAACTCAAAAACAAAGTGTAACTCGACTAAAAGATCAGTAAGCATAAGTGTGAACATTTTTAGTCTCCAAAAATTGAATAATTTTTTTCATGTTCCTTAATTTCTTATGGTAGAATTAATTAGCAATTTTATAACGTCAATAATTATAATCGTAAATTTCTAGTCTGACCATAAAGCTGACAAGCAGCTTATTAAAAAAGCAGGCCCATAAAGGTCACCAAGTCAAACGTAGTGTGGTCCACTAAAAAGATGCCCACTCATTCCAATCCACTTATATTAATTAAAAATACTAGTATTATTATTATTATTAAAAATGATACAATGCTGGTCCATATGATAAATCCCTGTCATATTCCATATAATCCCAGTACTTTTTTATTCGTTTCAACGAAGAAACTGCATGTTGGTTCATGATATTTTCTTTATTGGATCGGACGGATTGGATTTATTCATTTAATTAGTTTATTAGACTTTTATTATTGAGTTTTATAGTCATTGGGCCTAATATTTATGTTACCTTTATTATATCCCCATAATGATGGGCTGGATCAAAGGATTGATCCATTAAATCTTTTTATATCTAAGCCTTTGACCAAAAGTCTGCAGATCATTAATGTGGATGAGATTTTATCCAAATTGACTATCTGATGAAAAAAAGGTGACAACCCCATGTATCCTATTGAGACCATAAAGGAGTGGGGGGATCGTGGTCGATCGTGGTTGGTGGCACAAAAACCGAAAGCGTAAGAGTATATAACCTAAAGAAGTGAGTCTTCTAACAAAAAATGCACGCATGCGCAGCTTTATCGTTGTAGTAACGCTAGACATTTTATATCCTCCATCGTTAACCTCGCGATTTACCGCATCGACTCTCACGCCGGAAGTTATCCTCGATCAGCCCAACCGTCAAGCTTTGTGTCGATCGTGTTTATCGCTAGCAGATCGGACGCCTTACGTGATTGGGACGTGTGAAAGATCTTGGCGTTAACATCGGCGCCATGGCGGAGGTGAGTTCTAGTGTTCAAGAGTTGGCAATCACAAATATTTATTTGTTCTACGTTTTCAAATATGGGAAAGAGTAGAGCGATACACTCAAGCGAGAACGTACCACGATCATTTGTTGAATCAAAGACCACGAATACCTGTCAAGGAGCGTTTGGGACCTACAATAAGTGTTCATGCCAGCACAGCGTCCAAACGTTCGCATGAAGATTCTCGTCCAAGGGCTGTGGGCAAAGCTAAGAGAAAGCTAGTCTTTACAAAGATGAAAAGAGTCCGTCACGGTTTAAGCAAAGTAGAAGGCACCTCACCTAAAACTCGATACCGAGATGACCAGGACGAAAAGGCCTCTCGGTTGGCTAAGATGGCAGACGGAGTGGATAAGGCCATGGAGGCACTTATGATGCAACGGCAGGATATAGCTGAGCAGATGTCCTGAATGGAAGAGTTGAGAGATGAAGCGTCCAGTTACGTTCGGTCCAAAGAGCATGGGCATCGAAGCGGGAAGGAACCCGTTCATTCGTGACGTGAAACTCAGGCCAACATCGAGAAAGAAGAAGATCGAGAAGCCCTACTCTCAAGATCGGGGAAGGAGCGCACCATCACGCTTTCATCCTAGGGAGCAGCGGTCAAGTGAACAAAGAAGTCGATCCGCAGAACATACTCCCGAGAATACAAAGAGAGCGTTCGTTGTCACAAGATTCTCATCACAACCACGTAATCCAAAGACGGCGGATCTAGAGGTCGTCGACTCCGAGAAAGTCCGCCGGGGCACGCCGCTTCTGTGGGCCACCATCATCGTAGAAGTCCTCGAAATTGGGGGTTCTATGGTAAAAAGACCGATCCGCTCAAAAGAAGAAAGACTCCCGGGAAAAGAAGCGCCATCTCAACCTAAGGGTAGATTTTTTGTTAAGGAGTTGAAAGAGCTCCGAAAAGCAAGCGAGAGGAACAATGAGATGAAGGACGCCTGGGAAGAAAGCGTCTCCTTTTCCTCGGACATTCTTAAGAAAAAGCGCGACATCACTAAGAAGTCGCCACGCATCGCGACGCCCCCAAAATAGGTATACATCACCCATTCGAAATACAATACATGGTACGTAAACAATCGCAACTTTATTATTACAACAAGAAATCGTGAGTTTGAATACAAATATTATCTTCTGACAATATCTATACTCAAATAAATCCTCATCACATTTATTGATACATTATTTTAAAAAATGGTGAGGACTACTAAACAACTCTCTCTAGAACTTTCATTCCATACTCCCGACTGCACTCGCTTATATTCTCGCCTCCCGAGAAGAAAAATGGAACAAAAAGGAAAAGGGTGAGCTCAACTAGCCCAAAGAAAAATATTATGACTAAGATAATATACAACAAATTATCGTTAGTCTTCAACAGGAAAAATCTAATAGAATACAATAGACAACAAATTTTAAATCAATAATGCGCGTGAAATAATAATTCATTAGAAGAGTTAAGTAGAGAATGCAAACTACTATCTTCTATGTATGAATTTAAAAGTTCATCGCTCATCTTTTATCCCCAGAACATCAATCAATATATATCTGAATCAAATATTCATCTTTGCACTACAAAGCCAAAGATATTCATCACCGGTCATGTTCATCTAAACACTGCTCATCTTTGCACTACGGCCAAAGATATTCTTCAAAAATCATTCATCTTTGCACACTACAGCCAAAGATATTCCATAATATCATAATTTAAGACCAAGATGATGAAAATATTTTTAAAGAAACGAATCCAAAGGAAACAAAATGACAAGGATTAAGGATTAAGGATTCGTGATTGTTTTTTCCACACGTCCAAAAATACCTCAAAAATAATCACAAAGGTGTAAAATTCAAGAATGATCAAAACATGGATACAATGAAAGCTAGTATCCGTAAAAGATATTTTGGACGAAAAAGAAAATTTTTATTTTTCAATGAATAAGGCCAGTATTCGTGAATAATAGTGTCAGATACGTGAATAAGTCTGTATATCGTGAATAATAACTCCGACACCAAAAGTTCTAAATTTGATAAAACTTCAGATCAATATTTCAACATAATGATATTGAAGAAATAATATCATTACGAAAAAAATAATATCCTTTACCTCGAAAGACAAGATTTAAATAAAACACCTGGATATAGGTTATGACTTGAACTTGCAGACCGATATAGCAATACTCAAAGTATACTCAAAATACTCACAAGAATACGCTCGATAATATAGAGAGAAAAACTTCAGCTTAAATTGTGATTTTCAATTCTAACCTAAGACCCTATTTAAAGGAAATTGCTTAGAACACCAAAAATGTAAAATTTAATATAATAATATTATATATATTACAAATTCTCTACGCACACTTAGCATCTGAAATCAGCAATCTTAACACATGTTAAATGAGTCCCAACAATGTAAAAAACGTTTTTGTAATTAAAAATATTTTAAACTTCCAAAATTAATTATTTTGAGCTTCGTAACTTCAATAATTCATAATAAATAGCCCTTTTATCAGAAAATTTGAATCTCAAGAATTTTTATAGGAAATTCAATTCTCTACAACTTTGCGTAAGAAAGTTTTTCCAAATTCCAAATGTAAATTGACCAAAATCCACAAACCAAGCGATTTTACGTGCTATAATCAAATTTCAAGTTAATAAATGGGGTCCACCTACATGTTTAACATGTTTTAAACATTTATTGCAACAAAATACTCTTCCTCCTCAGATACTCATATATCCCACATTCGTTGTAAAATATCACCATTATTATATTATTAAAATATAATAATACATTTAAATGAATTATCTTATCGAAAAAGATAAAATTTCAATTTTCAACAATTGTCACATTAAAATTTTTCTCCATCTATATCCACATAAAATCAATATTTTCCTCATCATATGAATCAATAATTAATTATTCACAAATAATATTACGTAATCACAATATCGACAACCAGGCGCTTCCTGTGAAAAATGGGCTTTCCAATAAGAATTTCTCCTTCTTGCCGCAATTAGGTGACCAAACCTCTCCTTAGATGTAACTTTCTAGACATTGCCAATAATGTTATCTAATAATATTATTCAGATAATATGAATTATTGCATCGATAATGAAAAATACTATGTAATGACAATTATCAAACAACAAAGAATATAAAATATCAACGCAAAGAATTATTAAATAAATAAAATATCTGAATAAGAATTATCAGTAACCATTATTAAGTAGTGCCTTCTTACGTAAGAATCAATAATTGGTGCAATACTGGTAATATTCACGTGTTTTTAACCAATTTAGTATTTTAACAAGATAATCTGTGAATAACTACGCCTGCTTATTTTTAAACCACTTATATTTGTCGCTTTTCTTCATCCAATCGCTTTCAGTTATGGGGCCCATAAAATATCATACTGTCAGTATTTAATATTCCCGACAAAGCAAGAATATTCCACAACCAAACGAATATTCCCCGAATAACAATGAATATTTTATAACCACTTGCTTATTTTGAAATATTTGCGTATTTTACCCATAACTATTCACATTAATCAAATCAACCCTTACTATTTCAAAATAATAAATAGAAAAAATTAAATTTCATTAATAATAAGTTGGGGTCTTACACGCATGGAGAGTTACGATGGATCTGGGGATCCTTATGACCATAGCCAGGCGTTCGACCGGCTGATGGACTATTATGACTTTACCGATGTTGCCAAGTGTCACACGTTTGTCACAACACTAAGGAAAGATGTGAGGCAGTGGATGGGAACTTTACCGTCAGATTCAATTTCCTCTTGGACCGAGCTCTGTGACAAGTTCCATGCCCGTTTTGGGAGCAACCGAAGAAGAGGAAGCCTCTGCTGTGTTCTCTAAAGACAAGTCGATAGCTTCCAACGAATCTTTAGGCCAGTATGTGAAGAGGTTCAAAGAAGCAGTTGGTCAGGTATCCGACCTCAATGATCTCCGAGCAAGTAGGGTCGCTTTGAATGGGGTAGATCCGGTGAAGTCTCGAAAAGCTAGTGAAAAATTGATGTTCCATCATCCAAGAGTCTGGCGCAGAGGCTTTCGACAAGTGAAGGTTATATTGTTGTGGAGGAAGCTATGAATAGCACAAGCGTCCTTCTTCTGACCAAATGAAGGAGGCGATATTCCTAAGACCTGTATGCATCGAGAAGAAGAGGGGGGGGGTTATAATGATCGGCCGTAGGCGCGGTTTGAAGAAGTACAACAACTCACGGGCGTACAAGTGAAAGTAGTCGTCCACCGCGTCGACCAGAAGGTGAATAAGGTTTACACTAAATCAATACCGATAGGTTTGGTGATTTTGGACCGGATCGTAAACCACCATTCTTTGAGCCACCTCGTGATAATTATAGACAGTAAGCAAGGCAACTCTAAAATATTGTAGCTATCACCAAGTCATGGGCCACGATACTAATGAGCGTTGCAATCTGAAGGATTTCGTGGAGAAGAAGATTCAAAGTGGTCTGCTGGTTCAGTATGTGGCCGGGAGGGACCAACAAGATCAGCAGAATGCCAACCGTACTAGTCAGACGGTTCAAATGGTTCCACCCGTCCAAAATGCTCTAATACCACCGCCGAGGCACGTCGTTGATGTTATAACCGGAGGGACAACATAGAAGTTAGTAGGGAAGAAGAGGAGAGGATATCTGGATTCGGTCATGTCCGTGGCGGTGTGTTCTCCGGCGTCGATGCACCATTTCTGTGGATCGTATATCCTTTACCGATGTAGATTATCCTTCGGAGCCCATCGAGCCACATGAAGAGGCGTTAGTGATCACTCCACAAGTGGGCTCGGTGGATGTAAAGCGTATGATGATAGACAACGGGTCTTCTGTGGATATTTTGTATGCCCATGCTTATCAGAGGATGCATCTTGATGGGCGAAAGATGGAGGTCGGGCAAGAGGCTCCTTTATATGGCTTCAGCAACGATCCAGTCAAAGTTGCAGGCACCATCGAACTCCTAGTGATCTTCGGCACAGCTCCTCAGCATGTAGAAATAATATGTAAATTCTATGTTGTGCATGTAGATTCGGCTTACAACGCCATACTGGGGAAACCTACATTGACAGCTCTCCAAGCTGTGACTTCCATCCCTCACTTCAAAATCAAGTTCCCCACAACACACGGAGTCGGAGAGGTGACAGGGGACTTGGATCTAGCCCGACGCTGTTATCAGAATGTTGTTATTTCCTCCGGAGTAGGAGTCAGTAAACAGAAGCAAACCATGGCAATTGAGATTGAGCCCTTCACCGAAAAACAAATGGAGCCATTGGTAATTCTGCGCAGGAGAGATGTAGAGATCGAGCTGGTCCTCGGAAAGGCAGATAAAACAGTAAAGATTGGTTCGGGTCTACCAGAGCCTCATCGGACAAACCTTATGGAACTACTTCGCTGCTATGCGGACATTTTTGCATGAAAACCTCAAGACATGCCAGGGATTAGCCGGAAGATTGCTGAACACAGACTGGAAGTGAATCCATCGAAGAAGCCTGTTCGGCAAAAAAGACGGATCTTTGCACCTGAACGTCAAAGGATCATTGACGAGGAGATTGCCAAGCTGATGGCTGCTGATTTTATTTTTGAGATCGACTACCCACAGTGGATGGCTAATGTAGTATTGGTACAAAAGAAAAATGTGAAATGGCGAGTTTGCATCGACTACACTGACCTGAATAAAGTTTGTCCGAAGGACTTTTATCCTTTGCCTCATATCGATCAGCTTATTGATGCCACATCGGGGTATGCATTACTAAGCTTTATAAATGCTTTTTCAGGTTATCATCAAATATCCATGTGCAAAGAGGACATCCCGAAGACGGCATTCATTACCCAGCGTTCGGTGTATGCATATAAGAAGATGACCTTTGGCCTTATAAATGCTGGAGCCACTTACCAAAGAATGATGAATTTCATCTTCGATAGACTGTTGGGGAAGAACATGTAGGTGTACGTGGATGATATGATCGTGAAAAGCATGCAGGTTCAGAAGCACTTAGACGATCTAGAGGAATGTTTTCAGACTATCCGTCATCACAAGTTGAGGCCCAATCCGGTAAAATTCACTTTCGGCCTCGGTACAAGAAAGTTTCTGGGATATCTGGTCAGTCGGAGGGGCATTGAGGCCAATCCGGAGAAAATCCAGGCCATTCTTGACATGAACACTCCTCAGTCATTCAAAGACGCCCAACATTCGATCGGCGGATCGCGTACTTTGAGGAGGTTCATGTCCAAATCTGCAAAGAGATAGATGTTTGCCGTTCTTCGACACACTGAAGGGGCCGAAGAATGCGAAGACGTTCCAGTGGACTTCGAAGTGTGAAGACGCCTTCCAAGGCATAAAGACATATCTGTCTTTCCGCTTCCTCTATTAGTGAAGCCCGCCCCAACAGAGACCTTGATTTGTACTTTACAAAGAAGTTCGTTGGCGGTTGAGCAAGATCTTGGTTCTGGAGGTCGACAAAGCAGCATCCAGTCTATTATGTTAGTCATGTCCTACGAGATGCCAAAACCAGATATCCAAATATTGAAAAATTTGCCTTTGCTTTAATAATTGCTAGCCGAAAGCTTCAGCAATATTTTCAAGGTAGGCTCCTAGTCGTCTACACTGATCAACCACTGAAGAAGGTAATGGGTAAACCAGAGGTTTCGGGGAGATTAGCAGCATGGACTATGGAGTTGTCCCATTTTTTCATTGAGTATCATCCCCGAACTGCTATCAAGGGTCAAGCCTTGGGCGATATTATGGTGGAGTGTACATTCACCGAAGCAGAATCTTGAGTTACCGTAAGTTAAGACGTCCAATCGAAAGTTGCAGCTTCTTCAACACTAGCTAGAGTGCATGGACGCCGTATGTATGTAGATGGGTCCTCTACGGTGAATGTTAGTGGGGTGGATTATCTTGACAAGTCCTAGGATTCAAGGTACAAAGAAGCAATCGATTTGGGTTTAAAGCAACAAACAACGGCCGAGTATGAAGCGAAGTTGCGAGGGAGTTCGATCGGCGAAGAGTCTAAAAAGTCCGTGTCGATCGATTTACAATGACTCTCAGTTGGTCGTCAAACAATTGTCAGGAGATTATGAAGTTCGTGGGACAAAGATGATCAAGAATTTAGCAGAATTGAAAGATCGACTTCCATATTTTGTCTCTTATGATTTTCAAGGCATAGAACGTAACGATAATTCCATTGCCGATGCCTTATCGAAACTAGCCACTACGGATGCTGTCGTTTTTAATGGGTCAGTCTATTTGGAGGTTTTGCAGCAGCCGAGTATCCAGCATGAAGCGGTGAAGTGTATCGAACGATCTGACTGCTGGATGACTACTTACATCGAATATTTAGCCGATGGCGTCCTTCCTTCGGATCAGATGCTAGCAAAGAAGATCAAGTACAAGAGTGCCAACTTCGTTCTTATTGATGGGGATCTTTATCGAAGGGCATTTTCGTCACCATTATTAAAGTGTTTGGTTCCGTCTGAAGCTGAGTATGCTCTTCGAGAAGTCCACGAGGGCATTTGCGGTGATCACATGGCTACTAAGTCACTGGCATACAAATTTCTTCTACAGGGATACTACTGGCCAACGATCTTTAAGGAAGCTACGGAGTATGTGAAGAAGTGTGAGAAGTGCCAGCTAAACAGTCCGATCCCACATCAACCACCAGAAGAGCTATACTCAATTCTATCTCCTATACCCTTTGCTGTCTTGGGGGTTGATGTGACGCCCCCAAAATAGGTATACATCACCTATTTTGAGTTGTCAATACATGGTACAGAAACAACTACAACTTTATTATTACAACAGTAAAACTGTGAGTCTGAATACAAATATTATCTTCTAGACAATATCTATACTCAAATAAATCCTCATCACATTTATTGATACATTATTTTACAAAAATGGTGAGGACTACTAAACAATCCTTTCTAAAACCTTCATTCCATACCCCGGCTGCATCGCTATATTCTCGCCTCCCGAGAAAAATGGAACAAAATGGAAAAGGGTGAGCTCAACTAGCTCAAGAAAGAATATTATGACTAAGATAATATACAACAAATTATCGTTAGTCTTCAACAGGAAAAATATAATAGAATACAATAGACAACAAATTTTAAATCAATATTCGCAATGAAATAATAATTCATTAGAAGAGTTAAGTAGAGAATGCAAACTACTATCTTCTATGTATGAATTTAAAAGTTCATCGCCTATCTTTTATCCCAGTAACATCAATCAATATACATCTGAATCAAATATTCATCTTTGCACTACAGCCAAAGATATTCATCACCGTCATGTTCATTTAAACACTGCTCATCTTTGCACTACTACGGGCCAAAGATATTCTTCAAAAATCATTCATCTTTGCACTACTACGCCAAAGATATTCTTAAGAAATCATTCATCTTTGCACTACTGCCAAAGAAAGATATTCCATAATATCATCATTTAAGACCGAGGATGATGAAAATATTTTTTTAAAAAACGAATCCAAAGAAACAAAATGACAAGGATTAAGGATTAAGGATTCGTACTTGGTTTTATCCACGCCCAAAAATACCTCAAAAATAATCATAGTGGTGTAAAATTCAAGAATGATCAAAACATGGATATGATCACAGGACGCCCCCAAAATAGGTATACACAACACCCATTTTGAGTCGCCAAATACATGGTACAAGAAGCAAACTACAACTTCAATAATACAAATGTCGTGTGAAATACGACAATATATATCGTGAGTTTAAATATAATATTGTCTTCTAGACAATATCCACACGCAAATAAATCCCCATCATAATTATTGATTCATTATTTTACAAAATGGTGAGGACTACTAAACAACTCTCTAGAACCTTCATTCCATACCCCGACTAAGACTTCGCTACATTCTCGCCTCCCGAGAAGAAAAATGGAACAACAAGGAAAAGGGTGAGCTCAACTAGCCCAAGAAAAGAATATTATGACTAAGATAATATACAACAAATTATCGTTAGTCTTCAACAGGGAAAAAACTCGATAGAATACAATAGGCAACAAGTTTCGGATCAATATTCGCAATGAAATAATAATTCATGTAAAAGTTATGTAGAGAATGAAATCTACTATAATCTATGAATTTAATAAATCCATCATCAATATTTTATCCTCAGTAACATCAATCAATATACATCTCGAATCAAATATTCATCTTTGCACTACAAAGCCAAAGATATTCATCACCGGTCATATTCATTTAAACACTGCTCATCTTTGCACTACAGTGCCAAAGATATTAATCAATCCATCATGTTCATCTCAACACCTTTCATCTTCAGCACTACAGCCAAAGATATTCTTCAGAAATCATTCATCTTTGCACTACAGCCAAAGATATTCAATAATATCATCATTTAAGATCGAGGATGATGAAATTTTTTTTTTAAGAAACGAATCCAAAGAAACAAAATGACAAGGATTAAGGATTAAGGATTCGTACTTGGTTTTATCCACGCCCAAAAATACCTCAAAAATAATCATAGTGGTGTAAAATTCAAGAATGATCAAAACATGGATACAATCGAGTTAGTATCCGTAATAGATGTTTTGACGAAAAGAAGAAATTTTATTTTTCTATGAATAAGACCAGATATCGTGAATAAAGTCAGATATATCGTGAATAGTCTTTTATACGTGAATAGTAACTCCGACACCAAAAGATAGAAATTCCACAAAAACATCTTCACGCTTACATGAATAGTACTCGTGAATAAGAATAGTAAATAAGAATCAATAATAAGAATCGTGAATAAGAACTCGTGAATAAGAACTCATGAATAAGAACCCGTGAATAAATAACCCATATGAAAAAGTTTCAAATTTGATAAAACTTCAGATCAACATTTCAAAGATAATGATATTGAAGAAATAATATCATTACTGAAAAAAATAATATCCCTTACCTCGAAAGATCAAGATTTACACTTAGAATCTAATTATATAAGGTCAAGAAGGAACTTGCACCGCCTAGCAATACTCAAAGTATACTCAAAATACTCACAAGAATACGCCAAAATATCGAGAGAGAAATAGAGAGAAAACTTCGCCTTACGGTGTGATTTTCAATTCTAACCCAAGAGACCCTATTTATAGAAAATGCTAGAACACCAAAGCAGAAAATTTAATATAATATTAATATAATTATACAAATTTTCCTTAGCCCACCTTTTGGTCAAAACACCAGCCACACATGTTAATGATGTCCAAAAAAATACAAAAAACGTTTTTCTTAACAAAAATAATTTAAACTCCCAAAAATCAATTATTTCGGAGCTTCAAAACTTCAATAATTCATAATAAATAGCCCTTTCATCAGAAAATTCGAATCTCGCGAGTTTTTATAGGAAATTCAATTCTCTACAACTTTGCAGAATAAAGTTTTTCCAAATTCCAAACAGAAGTTGACCGAAATCCACAAACAGATGATTTTACAATTTATAATCAAATTTCTATTAATAATCAGTGTCCACCAACACACAAAACATGTGTTAAACATTTAATGCCACAAAATACTCTTCCTCCTCATATACTCATATATCCCACATTCATTGTAAAAATATCACCGTTAATATATTATTAAAGTAATATATTTAAATGAATTATTTTATCGTAAAAGATAAAATATTAATTTTCAACAATTGTCATTTTAAAAATTTCTCCATCTATATCCACATAAAATCAATATTTTCCTCATCATATAAATCAATAATTAATTATTCACAAATAATATTACGTAATCACAATATTGACAACCAGCGGTTCCTCAGAAGAGGGCTTCCAATAAGAATTTCTTCTTCACCTACCAGAATTAGATGACCAAACCTCTCCTTAGATGTAACTTTCTAGACATTGCCAATAATGTTATCTAATAATATTATTCAGATAATATGAATTATTGCTTCGATAATGAAAGATCTTGTGTAATGACAATTATCAAACAACAAGAATATAAAATATCAACGCAAAGAATTATTAACTCAATAAAATATCGAATAATAAATAAATCGTAACCATTATTGAGTAGTGCCTTCACGTAAGAATCAATAATTGGTGCAATACTGCAGTGCTACTCGCTCAACAACGCGTATTAGTGTGTTTTTAACCACCGGGGGTATTCCAACAAATTAACGCAAATAACTACGCCATTATTTAAAAACAACTTATATTTGTCGCTTTCTTCATCCAATCGCTTTCACATATGGGGCACACATGGTCAAGGCTACCGTTGCATTTAATATTCCCGAACAAATCATTTAATATTCCACGACCAAACGAATATTCCCCACAACAATGAATATTTTATAACCACTTTGCTTATTTTGAAATATTTACGTATTTAACCCTTAACTATCCACATTAATCAAATCAACCCTTACTATTTCAAAATAATAAATAAAGGAAATTCCTTTTATTTAAAAATTTCGGTCTTACAACCTCCCTCCTTATGAAATTTCGTCCTCGAAATTGACGACGTCGACTGGTGTTTCAAAAGGTGAGGATACCTCGCTTTCATTTTCGCTTCCAATTCCCGTGTCATTTCTCTATAAAGATGATTCCTCCACAAAACTTTAACTTGTGGTATAACCTTTCTTGGCGTAGGACATGCTCCTTCCTATCCAACATCTTGACAGTACCTCCTCATACGCTAAGTCTTGGCTATCTCGTCCGGTTCTAACTCAATAACGTGGTTCGGGTCTTTCACATATTTACTGAAGTACGGATATGTGAAACACATTATGAACACGAGACATACTTTGAGGTAACGCAAGTCTATAGGCTACATTTCCTACTTCCTACAAGAATTTGAAATGGACCGATAAATCGTGGATCGAGCTTTCCTCTCTTCCCAAATCTTGTAACTCCTTCCATGGAGCAACTCGCAACAATACATAATCACCTACATTAAATTCCACGTCCTTTCGATGAAGATCCGCATAACTCTTTTGTCGATCTTGTGCCGCTTTGTATACGTTGTCGAATCATTTGGATCTTTTCAGTGAGTCATATCGTCTTTCAACTTTCGGGTCCCAACAATGTTGCTTCACCCACCTCATCCCAACATATCGAGAACGACATTTTCGTCCCATATAATGCTTCGAATGGAACCATGCCTATATTTGTTTAATAACTATTGTTGTATGAGAATTCCACCAATGGCAAGTACTTATCCCAACTTCCTTTGAAATCTAGGACACGAGTTTTAATATATCTTCAAGAGTTTGAGTAGTCCTTTCTCGATTGCCCATCCGTTTGAGGATGGTATGCCAAACCTAATCAGAATTGCGCCCATAGCTTTCTAACCCAAAATCATGAAGTGAATCTTTGGTCACGATCTAAAACTATGGATACCGGCATGCCATGCAATCTCACAATCTCATTTACGTACATATACGAAAAGACGTTCAAGGAATAAGTCTCTCGTATCGGTAAGAAATGAGCGGAACTTTGGTTAATCTATCAACAATAACCCAAATAAAGCATTGATGTCTTGAGAAACCGCAGGAAGACCCGAACGAAATCCATAGTAATGTGTTCCCACTTCCATTCCTAATCTCAAGTGGTTGCAACGGACCCTTAGGTACAAGATGCTCGCCTTTACACGTTAGCAAGTTAAACACATCGAGATAAACTTTGCAATCTCTCTTCATATTGTTCCACCAAAATGTATGTCAAGATCACGATACATTTTACTACTTCCGGATGGATTGCAAATGGCGATTGTGTGCCTCCATCATAATCTTTTACTTCAAATCGTAGTCGTTAGAACACAAAGTCTAGAGTGGACTCAAGTATTCCTTCTTCATCAATTCTCGCTTAGGAATAGCTCCTTCAGACTTTCTTCTTCATACGCATCACCCCGGAGCCTGTGGCTCGAGCAATCTTAACTTTTTCTATTAAAGTTGGCTCTACGCAGATACTTGACATCATCGCACTTTTCGTTCCCCGCATATGATCTTCTACTCATCGCGTCGCCTACCACGTTCGCTTTTCCGAGGATGGTATGGTTAGAATATATGCCAAATGAGTCGCCTCTTGAGCTCTTGGAAAATCTTCTCGCATTCCTCGCTCCATACAATTTTGTATCTTTTCAAGTCACTAAGTTAACGGAATAGCGACTCGAGAATATCCTTCAACGAATCTCCGATAATAACCAACTAAGCCTGAAAGCTACGTATTTCGATTCGACTTAGGTTGCTCTCAACCGTGACTCATATCCCAATCTTGGATAAAGACGTCACAATGACACCTATCGATTTACTATCGCATCGAATATGACGTCCCCCCACAGAGAGTTCTGCTTAGGTGAATTCCACAAAGGAAGTCACAAAATAAAGGCTCGGTACCAAATTTATAGTTGAATTTTTAACTCCTCGAAGTTCAATAGAGCCATTCGATATGAGATTTTAGAAATGAGTTTTGTACTGGGGTTCAAAGTCGATACAAAATTTAATATCGAGCTTTGGGAGTAAGCCAAGAAATTCTTCAGAAATACGTCGGAAAAAATCAATAACAACAGAATATTATTCAAATCGACGTGTCTTTATTCAAATCCATAACATGGACTAAGAAAATTTGACATCCGTAATAAAAACGAATGACTTCATGGCTTGATATGAAAATGTTTGACTACAATGGTTTGATTGCTTGAATTCAATAACAAAGTTGCTTAGGAATATGAAAACTAACAACCTTACGAAAATAATCAATTTCGCATGATGATTAGTTAACCTTAAAATCACATCAAAACAAATATCTCTATAGAAATAAGGTTAACAGTAAATGTGATAGTGCCAACTTGAATCAAGCAAGATTTATAAACAATGTGGATGTGATGAAAGTTTCTCTAACGGAGTTTCCACAGATAGGTCAAAGTCTAATTTCTCCGGAGTCAAGTTTAAACGTTGAGCGCAAGTAAGAGAGATAAAAGAATGGGTAGAACCAATATCTAATAAGGTATATACTTCAGAAGAATTTATAATTAACTAACCTGCTAACTTCGTTCGGGTTCCTCGCATTTTGACCACCACAACAAACGCTTCTTCCCTAAATTGTTGACTTTGACTTTTCCGGGACATCTTTTGAGTCACCATTCCCACTTGGATCGGGTTTCGATATCGTCTAATCTCGAAGCGATATGTCCTTCTTTTCCACAATTATAGCATACCTTAAACTGTTGTGGGCGCCAATGATATGTCCTCTTTCCCGCATTTGTAACATACGACCGGTGGTCGCTTCTCCTCCCTTAAAACTAGTTGCATCTTCTGGCCGTCGACGCCTTCACACGGTCGTTGTTGAATCTCCTCTTTTTAAAATCTCCTCCCGACTCGCTTCTTCTATTTTCATGGCCACGATTACCACCGTAGTGGTTCTGCTTTGTCCGTATTCTTCTTTCTCCGTTGGTTATCGTTATTCCGATGATCGCTATCTTGATATGATCCTGGTTATGGTCCCTCGGTTGAACGCATTTCGTTATCTCGCTTAACAACCGAGCCTGTCGCTGACAACATCCTCGAATAGAGAGAAAATTTATGAGAAATGAGATATCGACGTATGTCGGGTTTCAAACCTCTCGAAACATCCGCGTCATCGTTCCTCATTCTCCACCAAATGAGGTGCAAAACTCGATAACTCCGCGAACTTCGCCTCGTCTTTGGGACACCGCCATGTTATTCTCGCTTCTAGTCTAATAAACTCCACTTCCTTCATACGACGAATACTTTCGTAAGTACTTGTCATTGAACTGCTTCAAACGTCTCCCACGATATGCCGAGTGCAAATGGATGGGTACGCTTCACGATTCCCACCAAGAATCGCCTCGCCACGGAACATAAATGTGGCGAATGGAACTTTCGTTCCTCCGTGCATCCCAAGACATCGAATATCTTGGTAATTTGTTTGACCCACGCCTCCGCTTTAATCGGATCCGGCTTCCCACTCGTGGTCCCAACTCTTTGAATCTGCTGGGTCATGACCACTCGTGAATTCTATCATTTCTCCTCAGATTTTGAACACGAGTCTCCTCGTCTCGATTTTGCATGAACTGCAAAAAGCTTCTAAACATCCCTCGTTCATCATCTCGCTTTCGGTGGTGTTGTTCACGGGAGGAACATTACCACTTCATTGCCGCTTCTCCTCGTTGGTGAAAGACAGAGCATCTCCACTGGTCCCATTTGCTCCATCATTAATATTCTCAATCGACATTCTCAAATCATCGCCATAAAATAAGGGTTAATTAAGGAAATCAATATATCACATAATATCCCTATATATTGACCAACTAACAAATAAGCTTAGTAGACACACTAAATGAAGGATTTACTCGCCTCTCCCTCCTAGTTTTATTCCCCGATCTCCGCCAGAGATCATATCCTAAAGCTCGATATTAATCATGACCCCCAAAATAGGTATACACAACACCCATTTTGAGTCGCCAAATACATGGTACAAGAAAGCAAACTACAACTTCAATAATACAAATGTCGTGTGAAATACGACAATATATACTGTGAGTTTAAATATAATATTGTCTTCTAGACAATATCCACACGCAAATAAATCCCCATCATAATTATTGATTCATTATTTTACAAAAATGGTGAGGACTACTAAACAACTCTCTCTAGAACCTTCATTCCATACCCCGACTAGTACTCGCTACATTCTCGCCTCCTGAGAAGAAAAATGGAACAACAAGGAAAAGGGTGAGCTCAACTAGCCCAGTAAAGAATATTATGACTAAGATAATATACAACAAATTATCGTTAGTCTTCAACAGGGAAAAATCTGATAGAATACAATAGACAACAAGTTTCAGATCAATATTCGCAGCGAAAATAATAATTCATAGAAGAGTTACGTAGAGAATGAAATCTACTATAATCTATGAATTTAATACCATCATCAATATTTTATCCTCAGAACATCAATCAATATACATCCGAATCAAATATTCATCTTTGCACTACAAAGCCAAAAGATATTCATTCATCATTGGTCATATTCATTTAAACACTGCTCATCTTTTGCACTACACGGGCCAAAGATATTCAATAATATCATCATTTAAGACCGAGGATGATGAAAATATTTTTAAGAAACGAATCCAAAGAAACAAAATGACAAGGATTAAGGATTAAGGATTCGTACTTGGTTTTATCCACGCCCAAAAAATACCTCAAAAATAATCATAGTGGTGTAAAATTCAAGAATGATCAAAACATGGATACAATCGAAGTTAGTATCCGAGAATAGATGTTTTGACGAAAACAAGAAATTTTATTTTTCTATTGAATAAGATCAGTATCGTGAATAGTCTTCAGATATCGTGAATAGTGCCAGATATCGTGAATAAGAACTCTCGACACCAAAAGATAGAAATTCCACAAAAACATCTTCACGCTCTTATGAAATAGTACTCGTGAATAAGAACTCGTGAATAAGAACTCATGAATAAGAACTCGTGAATAAGAACTCATGAATAAGAACCCATGAATAAGTAACCCAGGCATGAAAAAGTTTCAAATTTGATAAAAACTTCAGATCAATATTTCAAAGATAATGATATTGAAGAAATAATATCATTACTGAAAAAAATAATATCCCTTACCTCGAAAGATCGAAGATTTCTAGCTAGAATCTAGGGTATAGTCTTTCAAGGAACTTGCACCGCCTATCAATACTCAAAGTATACTCAAAATACTCACAAGAATACGCTCAAAATATCGAGAGAGAAATAGAGAAAAAACTTCGCTTTACGGTGTGATTTTCAATTCTAACCCAAGACCCTATTTATAGGAAAATGCTTAGAACACCAAAGCGAAAATTTAATATAATATTAATATAATTATACAAATTTTCCTTAGCCCACCTTTTGTCAAAACACCAGCCACACATGTTAATGATGTCCAAAAAATACAAAAAACGTTTTTCTTAACAAAAATAATTTAAACTCCCAAAATCAATTATTTTGAGCTTCAAAACTTCAATAATTCATAATAAATAGCCCTTTCATCAGAAAAAATTCGAATCTCATGAGTTTTTATAGGAAATTCAATTCTCTACAACTTTGCAGAAGAAAGTTTTTCCAAATTCCAAATGAAGTTGACCGAAATCCACAAAATGTGATTTTACAAGCTATAATCAAATTTCTATTAATAATTGTGTCCACCAACACACAAAACATGTGTTAAACATTTAATGCCACAAAAATACTCTTCCTCCTCATATACTCATATATCCCACATTCATTGTAAAAATATCACCGTTAATATATTATTAAAGTAATATATTTAAATGAATTATTTTATCGTAAAAAGATAAAATATTAATTTTCAACAATTGTCATTTTAAAAATTTCTCCATCTATATCCACATAAAATCAATATTTTCCTCATCATATAAATCAATAATTAATTATTCACAAATAATATTACAGAATCACAATATTGACAACCAGCAGCCTTCAGAAAGAGGGGGCTTTCAATAAGAATTTCTTCTTCTTACGCCGCAATTGCAATTAGATGACCAAACCTCTCCTTGATGTAACTTTCTAGACATTGCCAATAATGTTATCTAATAATATTATTCGTATAATATGAATTATTGCTTCGATAATGAAAGATACCGTAAATGACAATTATTGAAACAACAAAGAATATAAAATATCAACGCAAAGAATTATTAACTCAATAAAATACCGAACGATAATATCAGAACCATTATCGAGTAAAGGCCTTCTTACGTAAGAATCAATAATTGGTGCAATACCGCAAGCTTCTCGCTCAACAACGCTGCGATTAGTGTGTTTTAACCACCGGGTATTCCAACAAACAACAAACTACGCCAGTTATTTAAAAACAACTTATATTTGTCGCTTTCTTCATCCAATCGCTTTTCGTTATGGGGCCCACACATGGTCAGCTACTGTCAATTTAATATTCCACAAAGCATTAATAATATTCCACGACCAAACGAATATTCCCCGACAACAATGAATATTTTATAACCACTTGCTTATTTTGAAATATTTACGTATTTAACCCTTAACTATCCACATTAATCAAATCAACCCTTACTATTTCAAAATAATAAATAAAGGAAATTCCTTTTATTTAAAAATTTTGGTCTTACAATCGAGTTAGTATCCGTATAGATGTTTGACGAAAAGAAGAAATTTTATTTTTCTATGAATAAGTCAGATATCGTGAATAAAGGTCAGATATCGTGAATAAGTCCAGATACGTGAATAGTAACTCAACACCAAAAGATAGAAATTCCACAAAAACATCTTCACGCTTACTTAATAGTACTACGTGAATAAGAACTCGTGAATAAGAATCATGAATAATAAGAACTCGTGAATAAGAACTCATGAATAAGAACCCATGAATAGTAACCCCGATGAAAAAGTTCCAAATTTGATAAAAACTTCAGATCAACATTTCAAAGATAATGATATTGAAGAAATAATATCATTACGAAAAAATAATATCCTTTACCTCGAAAGATCGATCTTCTAAATAGAATCTAGGGTATAGTCTTTCAAGGAACTTGCAACCGCCTAGCAATACTCAAAGTATACTCAAAATACTCACAAGAATACGCCGATAATATAGAGAGAAAATCATCGCTTTACGTGTGATTTTCAATTCTAACCTAAAGACCCTATTTATAGAAATTGCTTAGAACACCAAAAGCAGAAAATTTAATATATTAATAATATTATTTTTCACATCTTCCTCACGCACACCATCAGCTGAAATCAACCACTAACACATGTCCCATAAGTGACAAAAACGTTTTTCATGCAAAAGTTACTTAAAACTCCAAAAAATGATAATCAATTAATCCGAACTTCAATAATTCATAATAAATAGCCTTTCATCAGAAAATTCGAATCTCGAATTTTTATAGGAAATTCAATTCTCTACAACTTTGCGTAAGAAAGTTTTTCCAAATTCCAAATAGAAATTGACCAAATCCACAAACCAAGCGATTTTACATGCTATAATCAAATTTCAAATAATAAATGGGGTCCACCGACATGTTTAACATGTTTTAAACATTTATTGCAACAAAAATACTCTTCCTCCTCGTATACTCATATATCCCCATTCATTGTAAAATATCACCGCTAATATATTATTAAAATAATATATTTAAATGAATTATTTTATCGTAAAAAGATAAAATATTAATTTTCAACAATTGTCATTTTAAAAATTTTCTCTATCTATATCCACATAAAATCAATATTTTCCTCATCATATAAATCAATAATTAATTATTCACAAATAATATTACGTAATCACAATATTGACAACCGTGCGCCTCCTGTGAAAGAGGGGCTTTCCAATAAGAATTTCTTCTTCTTCTCAAGCGCTAATTAGGTGACCAAACCTCTCCTTAGATGTAATTTTCTAGACATTGCCAATAATGTTATCTAATAATATTATTCAGATAATATGAATTATTGCTTCGATAATGAAAAATACTTGTGTAATGACAATTATCAAACAACAAAGAATATAAAATATCAACGCAACAATTATTAACTCAATAAAATAATCGAATAAAGAATTATCGTAACCATTATTGAGTAGTGCCTTCCTTCACGTAAGAATCAATAATTGGTGCAATACCGTGTCTACTTGCTCAACAACGCGTATTAGTGTGTTTTAACCACCGGGTATTCCAACAAGATAATAAGTGAATAACTACGCCTGCTATTTAAAAACAACTTATATTTGTCGCTTTCTTCATCCAATCGCTTTCAGTTATGGGCTCACACATGGTCGCTACTGTCGTCGCATTTAATATTCCCCGACAAAGACGAATATTCCACGACCAAACGAATATTCCCCGACGATAATGAATATTTTATAACCACTGCTTATTTTGAAATATTTGCGTATTTAACCCTTAACTATCCACATTAATCAAATCAACCCTTACTATTTCAAAATAATAAATAAAGGAAATTCCTTTTATTTAAAAATTTCGGTCTTACAACCTCCCTCCTTATGAAATTTCGTCCTCGAAATTGACGTCGTTTTGGTGTGTTTCAAAAAGGTGAGGATACCTCGCTTTCATTTCCGCTTTCCAATTCCTGTGTCATTTCCTATAAAGCATGATTCCTCCACAAAACTTTAACTTGTGGTATGACCTTTCTTGCGTAGGACATGCTCCTTCCTATCCAAGATCTTGACAATACCTCCTCATACGTTAAGTCTTCACTTATCTCGTCCTGGTTCTAACTCAATAACGTGGTTCGGGTCTTTCACATATTTACGGCATGTACGATATGTGAAACACATTATGAACACGAGACATACTCGGAGGTAACGCAAGTCTATAGGCTACATTTCTTACTCGGTCAAGAATTTGAAATGGACCAATAAATCGTGGAATGAGCTTTCCTCTCTTCCCAAATCTTGTAACTCCTTTCCATGGAGCAACTCGCAACAATACATGATCCCCACATTAAATTCCACGTCCTTTCGATGAAGATCCGCATAACTCTTTTGTCGATCTTGTGCCGCTTTGTATCGTTAGTCGAATCATTTGGATCTTTTCTTGTGTCATACGTCTTAACTCGGTCCCAAACAATGTTGCTTCACCCACCTCATCCCAACATATTGGAGAACGACATTTTCGTCCCATATAATGCTTCAATGGAGCCACACCTATACTTGCACGATAATCATTGTTGTAGGAGAATTCCACCAATGGTAAATACTTATCCCAACTACCCTTGAAGTCTAGGACACAGTCTTAATTGATCTTCAAGAGTTCAATAGTCCTCTCCGATTGTCCGTCTGTTTGGGGATGGTATGCGCCAACTAAATCGCAAATCCGTGTCCATAGCTTTTTGCAAGCTAACCCAAAATCTTGAAGTGAATCTTGGGTCACGATCCAAAACTATGGATACAGGCATGCCATGCAACTTCACAATCTCATTCACGTCATATACTAGCAAGACGTTCAAGGAATAAGTCTCCGTGTCGCAAGAAATGAAAGCGGACTTGGTTAATCTATCAACAATAACCCAAATAGCATTGATGCCTTGAGAAACCGTAGGAAGACCCAGAACGAAATTCATGGTAATGTGTTCCACTTCCATTTCGAATCTCAAGTGATTGCAACGGACCCTTAGGTACTAGATGCTCCGCCTTTACACGCCGACAAGTTAAACACATTGAGATAAACTTTGCAATCTCTCTCTTCATATTGTTCCACCAAAATGTATGTCAAGATCACGATACATTTTAGTACTTCCAGATGGATTGCAAATGGCGTGTTGTGTGCCTCCATCATAATCTTGTACTTCAAATCGTAGTCGTTAGAACACAAAGTCTAGAGTGGACTCAAGTATTCCTTCTTTCATCATTCTCGCTTACGGAATAGCTCCTTCTTGTACTTTCTTCTTCATACGCATCAGCTCCGGGTCGGTGGCTTGAGCAACCTTAACTTTTTCTATTAAAGTTGGCTCTATGCGTATACTTGACATCATCGCACTCGTTCCCGCATATGATCTTCTACTCAATCGTCAGCTACCACGTTCGCTTTACCAGGATGGTATTGAATAGTGTGGTCGTAGTCTTTCAATAGCTCGAGCCAACGTCATTGCTTTGCATGTTGAGTTCTTTTTGAGTGAAGAAATATTTAAGGCTTTTATGGTCCGAATATATCTCCACTTTCTCCCATATAGATAGTGCCTCCATATTTTTAAGCGCGAAACGATCGCCGCTAACTCTAGATCATGAGTAGGATAATTCCTCTCATACTCTTTAAGTTGTCGCGAGGCATAAAGGCTATGACTTTCCCACGTTGCATGAGAACACATCCTAACCCTTTGCTCGAAGCATCATTTATAGATAACAAATCCATCCGAACCAGATGGTATTGTTAGAACAGTCTTAAATAAGTCTCCTCTTAAGCTCTTGAAACTCTTCTCGCATTCTTCATTCCAAACGAATTTTGTATCCTTCCGAGTTAGGCGAGTTAATGGAGTAGCGATTCGAGAAAACCCTTCCACGAATCTCCGATAATAACCAAATAAGCCCAAAAGCTACGTGATTTCAATCACCGACTTCGGTTGCTCCCTAACTTTGTATTGCTTCAATCTTCACGGATCAACAGATACTCCATGTTTCGACACCACGTGCCCAAGGAATGTTACTTCCTCGCCGAACTCGCATTTCTTCAATTTGGCATATAGTTGGTTTTCACGAAGCCTTTGGAGTACCAAATTTTCAAATGGTGCTCATGATCTTCACGGCTTTTGGAATATATGAGGATGTCATCAATAAAGACAACAACGAATTGATCCAAATATTCCTTGAATACTCGGTTCATCATATCCATGAAAGCCATGAGGAGCATTAGTTAGTCCGAAAGACATGACTAAAAATTCATAATGCCCATACCGAGTTCAAGGCGCTTTGGAATATCCTCGCCTCTAATCTTCACCGTGATGATATCCAGAATCGAAGATCGATTTTTGAAAAGAATTGTGCCCCTTGGAATCGGTCAAACAAGTCATCAATACGAGGTAGAGGATACCTATTCTTGATGGTGACATGGTTCAATTCCGATAGTCAATACAAGTCGCATACTCCCCGCCTTTCTTCTTTACAAATAAAACAGAGCAGCCCCCGAGGAGATGTACTAGGGCCAGATGAAACCGATGTCCAACAATTCACTGTAGTTGGACTTTTAACTCCTGAAGTTCAATAGAGCCATTCGATATGGGGTTTTAGAAATGGGCTTTGTACCGTGTTCAAGATCAATAAAGAATTCAACTTCACGCTACGGGGTAGGCCGGGAAGTTCTTCTAAAATACGTCGAAAGTCAATAACAACACAGAATATTATTCAAATTTGACGTGTCTTTATTCAAATCCATAACATGGGCTAAGAAAGCTTGACATCCGCTTTTTAATAAACGAATAGCTTTATGATTAGATATGACAATGATTGATTTTAATGGTTTAGTTGCTTGAATTCGCATAACAGTCAAGTTAGGAATATGAAAACTAACAACCTTACGAAAACAATCAATTTTGGCATGATGAGTAGTTAACCAATCAATCCCTAAAATCACATCAAAAGCAAGTATCTTTAAAGAGATAAGGTCAATGACGGTAAGGTAATGGTACCAACTTGAATCAAACAAGATTTATAAACAAAATGGATGTGATGAAAGTTTCTCCTAACGGAGTTTCCACAGATAGGTCAAAGTCTAATTTCTCCCGAGTCAAGTTTAAACGTTGAGCACATGCAGAGAGATAAATGAATGGGTAGCACCCCGTATCAAGTAAGGTATAAACTTCGCAAGAATTTATAAATAGCTTACCCGTGATCACCTCGTTTGGGTTCCTCACATTATGACCGATCACACAACAAACGCTTCTTCCTTAATCGTTGACTTTGACTTTTCGGGATGTTTTTCGAGTCACCGTCCCCATTGAACTAGGTTTCATTCTCGTCTAATCTCGAGCAATATGTCCTTCCTTTCCACAATTATAGCATACCTTGAATCTGTTGTGGGCGCTTTGACCGATATCCCTCTTTTCCGCATTTGTAGATATGACCGTGGTCGTTTCTCCTCCTTAGAACCGATTCTTTCAAGACCGCTCATCTTCACATAATGTCGTTGTTAAATCTCCTCTTTTAAAATCTCCTCCCGACTCGCTTCTTCTA
Source organism: Panax quinquefolius (assembly GCA_020205615.1). NCBI lineage: Eukaryota > Viridiplantae > Streptophyta > Magnoliopsida > Apiales > Araliaceae > Panax > Panax quinquefolius. The sequence continues at coordinate 1,938,349 of CM035160.1, read as the reverse complement.
TTTTCATGGCCATGATTACCACCAGAGTGGTTACCATTTCATCCGTCTGCTTTCTTTCTCCGCAGTTATCATTATTCTGCTGATCGCTATCTCTCGATACGATCCTGGTTGTGGTCCCTCAACACCGTACTTTCGTTATCTCGCTTCTAATAATTGAGCCTTGTTTACAACATCCTGAATAAAGAGAAAATTTATGAGAAATGAGATATTGACGTATCGCCGGTTTCAAACCTCTAAGAAACATCCGCGTCATCGCTCCTCATTCTCCACCAAATGAGGTGCAAACTCGGATAACTCTGCAAACTTTGCCTCGCATCGAGACACCGCCGTGTTGTTTTGTTCCAATCGATGAACTTCACTTCCTTCATACGACGAACACTTTCGTGAAAATATTTGTCATTAAATAGCTTCAAACGCCTCCCAAGACATCGCCGAGTGACGGTTTGGATGGGTACACTTCACGAACTCTCCCACCAAGAGTCCGCCTCGCCACGGAACATAAAGGTGGCGAATGGAACCTTCTGTTCCTCCGTGCATCCCAAGACATCGAATATCTTGGTAATTTGTTTGACCCATGTTTCCGCCATGATCGGATCTCGCTTTCCTTAAATTCAGTGGTCCCAACTCTTTGAACGCTTGGCACGTGACAACCCGTGAATTGCTATCATTTCTCCTCAGATTTTGAACACGAGTCTCCTCAATGCGATTTTGCATGAATCGCAAAAACTTCTAAACATCCCCTCGTTCATCATCTCGCTTCAATGGTGTTGTTCACGGGAGGAACATTGTCACTGTTGTACGCTCTCCTCGTTGGTGAGTAAAGTGGCATCTCCACGGTCTCATTTCCATTGTTAATATTCTCGATCGACATTCTCAAATCTTGTCATAAAACAAGGGTTAATTAAGGAAATCAATATATCACATAATATCCTATATATAATGAATAACTAACAAATAAGCTTAGGTAGGACACACTAAGCGAAGGATTTACTCGCTCTCTCCTCCTAGTTCTATTCCCGATCTCCGCCAGAGATCATATCCCTAAGCTCGATACCAAACCATGACGCCCCAAAATAGTATACATCACCTATTCGAGTTGTCAATACATGGTGCATGTAAACAACTACAACTTTATTATTACAACAAGAAATCTGTGAGTTTGAATACAAATATTATCTTCTGACAATATCTATACTCAAATAAATCCTCATCACATTTATTGATACATTATTTTACAAAATGGTGAGGACTACTAAACAATCCTTTCTAAAACCTTCATTCCATACCCCAGACTGCATACTCGCTATATATTCTCCTCCTCGAAAAAATGGAACAAAAGGAAAAGGGTGAGCTCAACTAGCTCAAGAAGAATATTATGACTAAGATAATATACAACAAATTATCGTTAGTCTTCAATGAGGAAAAATATAATAGAATACAATAGACAACAAATTTTAAATCAATATTCGCAATGAAATAATAATTCATTAGAAGAGTTAAGTAGAGAATGCAAACTACTATCTTCTATGTATGAATTTAAAAGTTCATCGCTCATCTTTTATCCCCGTAACATCAATCAATATACATCCGAAATCAAATATTCATCTTTTTGACTCTGAAGCCAAAGATATTCATCACCGGTCATGTTCATTTAAACACTGCTCATCTTTGCACTACGGGCCAAAGATATTCTTCAAATCATTCATCTTTGCACTACAGGGCCAAAGATATTCTTAAGAAATCATTCATCTTTGCACTACAGGTGCCAAAGATATTCCATAATATCATCATTTAAGACCGAGGATGATGAAAAATATTTTTTTAAAGAAACGAATCCAAAGAAACAAAATGACAAGGATTAAGGATTAAGGATTCGTACTTGGTTTTATCCACGTCCAAAAATACCTCAAAATAATCATAGTGGTGTAAAATTCAAGAATGATCAAAACATGGATACAATCGAGTTAAGATCCGTAATAGATGTTTAGACGAAAAGAAGAAATTTTATTTTTCGGTGAATAAGATCAGATATCGTGAATAGTCTTAGATACGTGAATAAAGGCCGTATACGTGAATAGTAACTCAAACAACAAAAGATAGAAATTCCACAAAACATCTTCACGCTTCATGAATAGTACTCGTGAATAAGAACTCGTGAATAAGAACTCTCATTAATAAGAACTCGTGAATAAGAACTCATGAATAGTAACCCATGAATAGTAACCCCTACATGAAAAAGTTCCAAATTTGATAAAAACTTCAGATCAACATTTCAAAGATAATGATATTGAAGAAATAATATCATTACGAAAAAAAATAATATCCCTTACCTCGAAAGATCAAGATTTACTAGCTAGAATCACCGTATATAGTCTTTGAAGGAACTTGCACCGCCTAGCAATACTCAAAGTATACTCAAAATACTCACAAGAATACGCTTCGATAATATAGAGAGAAAAACATCGATTTACGTGTGATTTTCAATTCTAACCCAAGACCCTATTTATAGAAAATCGCTTAGAACACCAAAAGCGAGAAAATTTAATATATTAATAATATTATTTTTCACATCTTCCTACGCACACCATCAGCTGAAATCAACCACTAACACATGTCCCATAAGTGACAAAAATGTTTTTCATGCAAAAGTTACTTAAAACTCCAAAAAATGATAATCAATTAATCCTAACTTCAATAATTCATAATAAATAGCCCTTTCATCAGAAAATTCAATCTCGCCAATTTTTATAGGAAATTCAATTCTCTACAACTTTGCGTAAGAAAGTTTTTCCAAATTCCAAATAGAAATTGACCAAAATCCATAAACCAAGCGATTTTACGTGCTATAATCAAATTTCATCCAATAAATGGGGTCCACCGACATGTTTAACATGTTTTAAACATTTATTGCAACAAAAATACTCTTCCTCCTCGTATACTCATATATCCCCATTCGTTGTAAAATATCACCGTTAATATATTATTAAAATAATATATTTAAATGAATTATTTTATCGTAAAAGATAAAATATTAATTTTCAACAATTGTCATTTTAAAATTTTCTCATCTATATCCACATAAAATCAATATTTTCCTCATCATATAAATCAATAATTAATTATTCACAAATAATATTACGTAATCACAATATTGACAACCGTGCGCCTCAGGAAGAGGGGCTTTCCAATAAGAATTTTCATCACTGGCAAGAATTAGGTGACCAAACCTCTCCTTAGATGTAATTTTCTAGACATTGCCAATAATTTTATCTAATAATATTATTCGATAATATGAATTATTGCTTCGATAATGAAAATACCGTAATGACAATTATTATTGAAACAACAAAGAATATAAAATATCAACGCAACAATTATTAACTCAATAAAATATCGAATAAGAATTATCGTAACCATTATTGAGTAGTGCCTTCACGTAAGAATCAATAATTGGTGCAATACTGCAGTACACTTGTTCAACAACGCGATATTAGTGTTTTTAACCACCGGGTATTCCAACAAGATAATTGGTAATAACTACGCCAAGTATTTAAAAATAACTTATATTTGTCGCTTTCTTCATCCAATCGCTCACATGGGGGCCATACACGGTCGCTACTGTCGCATTTAATATTCCCCAGACATTTAATATTCCACGACCAAACGAATATTCCCGACGATAATGAATATTTTATAACCACTCATTTATTTTGAAATATTTATGATTTAACCCTTAACTATCCACATTAATCAAATCAACCCTTACTATTTCAAAATAATAAATAAAGGAAATTCCTTTTTATTTAAAAATTTCGGGGTCTTACAATTGATATATCGGGTCCGATTGTTTAAAGCTAAAGGATGTGTCGGCTTTATAGTTACTTATTGATTACACGACCAAATGGGTAGAGGCGGCCACTTCTGGCTGATAACGGAACAAGAGTGTTTGAAGTTCATGAAAAATTCGTAGTGTTTCGCCGGATTCCTAAAGTGGTGATATCGGACAACTGGACGCCAGCTTTGTGGGATCAAAATTTGAAGGATTTCAAAGAGTCGGGGTTCAACATAGAAAGACTTCAGTGGCTCATCCACAGTCGAATGGGCAGGTTGAGGTGACTAACAAAACGCTGCTGAACGGGATCAAGCCTTGAGATTGACGAAGCGAAAGGAAGATGGCCGTAAGAGACGCCAGAGTGTATTGTGGGCTTACCGAACTACACCGAAGACTACAACAGGAGATTCACCTTTCAGATTGCCCTATGGTACTGATGCCTTAGTCCCAGTCGAAATAGGATCTCCAAGTCTTCGCGTTAGTCAGTTCAGAGAGATCTACAATGACGAAGGACTGAAGGCCAACTTGGATCTGTTAGAAGAAGTCAGAGAAGTGGCTTTGATCAAGTTAGCAGCCTACCAGATGAGAGTTGCCAAGCATTACAATAAAGGGGTAAAGCTCCGTAGATTCGAAGTGGGGGACTTCGTCCTCAGAGAAGCTGAAGCATCTACGCCGCAGAACGTGGGGAAGCTGATGCCGAATTGGGAAGGACCTTATGAAGTAATCGATGTACCAAAGCCAGGGACTTACCGATTGAAGGCATTGGATGGATCTGAGATTAAGAACACTTGGCACGCTGGCAGACTGCGAAAATACTTTCAGTAGAGATCGAGTCAGTTTACCGGAAATCTGTACATGATTGATCACCATCAATAAAAAGTCATTTTTTCACAACTGATCCTCTTCCTATTTGTCCTAAGATCACAATGGTGTAAGGAGGTATGGTAGGACTCGCTGGCCATTCGATGGCAGCCTAATTATTTGTTACCCCGTGTGGTAGACAAATCTCGTGATCCTTTAATATTGATTTTACCAAGGGTGGTAAATCAATGGGCACCAAGTAAGGAGGACGGGTGGACTCACGACCATTCGATGGTAGCCTTCTGGCGGAGAGTGTCCTTATGGTTTTGTTATACCTGCTTGGTGACAAATTCCACTATCCTCTTTTATATTATTTTTACCCCGAGTGGTGAATCAATGGGCACCGAAGTAAGGAGGTATGGTAGGACTCGCTGGCCATTCGATGGCAGCCTCATTGTCAGGAGTGTCCTTATGAATTTGTGAGCCCGTGTGGTAGACAAATTCCATGGCCCTTATAAAATTGTTCTACCCCGAGTGGTAAACAAATGTCCTTATATACTTGTTCTACCCCGAGTGGTAAACAAGATCTTGATGGTGCAAGGAGGATCAGCCGAATTCACCTCACTTTCACGACTTGCCTCTCACTTCAGAAACGATAAGTATACATTATTTTATGCAAGTGTTAAGTTCTTTCTCATTCATTCATTCATTTCACTTCTTAACTTAACTGCTTTACACCTTATCCGATTTGTAGTTTAAGTTAAGTTCATTCAAGATCATTGATCTTTGAATTATTGACAAGAAACGGCAAAATGTAAGTCATAAAGAAAGAAAATTAAAATTTCATTAAACACTTAAACAAGTCCACTTAAATTTCTTTACAAAATTTTTGCACAAAATTCTAAAGATCCGAAGCAATAAGATCCTATTTATACATCATTTTCAAAATCGAGCAAAGCAGATCTACTTGGGTCGCCACCAAATTTTCCTCAGCATCGACCTCGGCGCCTTCATATCTTCGTAGTATACTTTCATAATCTCTCAGATCGAGCTCATCGTAAGTCCGTTAGTCCTCCCGAATCGCTTGAGCAATTCTTCTGGCCATGGAGGATCCTGCTTCAAGTACCATAATCTTACTACTTTAGTTTACTGGTAGCTTAGCCCTGGGGCCTTCCTATCATCCCGAGCCTTTGTATGAACTTCCCTAAGTTGTGTTGCCAGGTCTCGATATGCTGTAATGATCTCTTCATTCTTATTGTTCGTAGCTTCACTGCAACGAACGAGGCGGACATTCATGTTAGTCAACTTCGTTCACCGGCTTTTGTCATCTTCAAATTTCTCCCCGACCGAGATCAACACATTATGAGTTTCCTCGGATCATCTTTACTTTGGCTAACTCCTTTTGAAGACCTTCATTGGCACGGCGCGAACTCGTGTTCCTCTCTCGAGCCAACGTGGCCTTTCAACATGTTGATCTCCTTTTCATGGTCTCCTCATCAGACTCGACATTTATGTGTCTGGGACGTAAACGCCCGAAGACTGCATTTGCCTGTACATATTCGACAGTATCCAGTCAAGTTCAAATATTTAAACAAGAAAAGAAACATTTAACCAAGAAAATTATAACTAACCAAGAAAATTATAACTTACCTTTGCCAGATAACTCATGCCTTCATCAAGAAAATTCCCATTCGTATGGTCAACAAATCGATGATCATCATTTTCCCGAACGAAGGCGTCAAAGAGTTGGAAGGGAAAATTGGCGTTATACCGAGGCCACAAGGTCGGCATTCCAGTAGCCTCATCATGGAATTTTTGTGATGAAGGCCTTGGGGGGGAAGGCCTTGGTTGGTCACGAATAGGAGAAGGATCCATGTATACATTTTTGGTGGAAGATGATTGAGCTGGGACAGGGTCGCGAACTGGTGAATGTACATGTGTTGAGCTTGGATGACTGTCAGATGGCCGTTTCCTCTTTCGAGATAGAGTTGCAACGGGTTCAGTTCGCTCTTCTTCTTTAATAGTTCGAGTCTCTACTGCGATTATCGGGGGGAGAACACTCGAAAAAGACACCCTCAAGTCATCGACAGTCAAAGGAGTGACCTGAGTCTTTAACTTCTTAATTCGAAGGATCTATCTACGATCGTTTGCAGACAGATCAAGTAAGCTTCTTCGAACTGTTGTAGATTTGACAACTGGTGTTGTTGGGTCAGCAACTAGTGGTATTGGGACAATGATTGGCTACCGTTGGGTCAAGAATTTGGTGGTGTGGTAGATGTTGATCGCGGTGTTGGGTCAGTGATCGGTGGTGGTAAGTCAATAGTTGGCGATACCGATTCGGCGATAGGTGGGGGTATCAGATTGACATTTGGTTTAGATTCAGAAAAGCCTTCGGAATCTGATGGTATGGAGATCTGTTTGGGCTTTCGGACACCCCTCTTCCTTCGATGTAGTTTGAGTTGTATTTCTGGTAAAATGGGCTCTTCGACTTTCGGCTCAATCTATTGCGGATTCAAAGTTGGCTTGAGGTGCTTCTTGAGAGATGTCTCGGTAGGTGGTTTGAATTGGGAAGAGGCTTCCCGTTGAGAAGGTTCAGAACTAACCTTTGTAGATTTCCCGACCACATTATCTTCGGACGAAACTTCCTGCTGGGAAGACTCGGCAATGACTTCTACGGATTTTTCAGCTAGAAAATCCTCCAACTCCTTCACCTCCGAAGATAATGGTTTGATCAAAGTTACTGTAGAAGATTAACAATTTTACATCAAAATCTATACCACAACAATTTTCAAAATATTGATAAAGTAAATCTATACTTACATTTATGGCCATACAACCATGCTTGCTTAGACAGAAGTCCGTATTTCCATTCTTCCTTCGGAAAATTATCAAAGAGATCTACCATTTCAAATTTATACGCTTTTTGAAACGCCACCGAAGTCGCCAGAAAATTTTCTCGTCAAGAGCTCCAGCCGAATAAGTAGCAATTTTGGGTCCCTTGATGTAAAACCACTTCTCATTCCATCCTTTGTTACTAGATGGGGTAGTTACCAGCGAACGCCTTTTGAATTTTTCCCCCGTCTTCGACGCCTGCTTACCTATAACTTTGAACCCCTTTTCACGAGACCGACTGATCTTGTACACAGTGAAAAAGAAATCGAGAGTAGGTTCGACTCCACCTTCATGGCAGGATGCAATGAAGGCTAGGATATGTATATAAGAGTTCGGCACCAATTGGGCGAACCCGACACCGACAAACCCTAGAATGGTCAGCAGAAATGGATGAAGAGGAAATCTAACCCCTTTCTTAAGAATAGTCGCAGCGACTGTCGTCCATCCCTCGGGTCTTTGATACATCCTCTCCTCAGCCCTAAGAACCCTCACCAAATGAGTATCCGGAATGTGGCATCGATCTCTAAGCCTCCGTAATTCCTTTTAAGTAATAGTCGATGGAGTATTGGCATGGGTAAAAATTCCTTGCCTCAAAAAAATTCGGAAGGGTGGCGCGAGGCTTAGAGGCATTTTATCTTTACCGAGCAAGCGTGACACTGAGGTTAGAACTCAAGCCTCTTTACCGGGGTTTGGGTTAGTGGGGACGATTGTAATGGGAGTTGCCTCAATCAAGATGTCGATTTGTATTGATGACCACCATTGTTGGCGATTTCGCAGAGAAGAGAAAGAAAGCTCTAAGGAAGAAGAAAACTCAAAAGTCCGAAAATTCAAATTGGCGTAAAAGCGCTATATTTGGTAAAGTTTATCTTTATATCGACGGTTACACGAAGAATCGAGGCGCGCACATTAAATTAACAGTCATGATTACGAATTTAAAAGGTTGTGTCCGATTTAAGTTTTAGGTATTTAGCAGATTGGGCCTCCCATTAGATTTCCAGTCTTGATCCGTCCTTCCAGTATCCTTGTTGTTCCCATCCTTCACAAGTTGGACCTTGGTAAGTCATACTTTGGGCCCATTTCAATCCTGTTGGACCTCATAATATCGTGGACTGCTTATAGTTTTCTATTAAATATCCTATTTAATAAAAAAACTAGGGGGCAATGTTGGGTCATGATATTTCTCTATCAGTAAATGACGGATTGGGCTATCCATTTAATTAGCCTATCGGACCTTTATTATTGAGTTTTATAGTCACTGGGCCTAATATTTATGTTACCTTTATTATATCCTCATAATGATGGGCTGGGTCAAAGGATTGATCCATTAAATCTTTTTATATCTAAGCCTTTGACTTATAATGATGAAAAGGAGAATAGTTGACCAAAAGTCTGCAGAACATTAATGTGGATGAGATTTTATCCAGCCGGCGACAGGTACAGTAGAAAAAAGGTGACAACCTGCATGTATCCGGCTGAGACCATAGAGGAGTGGGGGACTGTGTCAGATCAGGGTTGGTGGCACAAAAAACCGAGCATGAGAGTATAACCTAGCAAGGGAGTCTTCTAACAAAAGGTACGCATACGTTTTTATCGTTGTAAGAACGCTAGACATTTTATATCCTCCATTGTTAACCTCATGACTTTTACAGATCGACTCTCACGCCGAAATTTATCCCCAACGATCATTCCAAAATTCAAGCTTTGTGTGTTAATCGTGTTTACTGTGCAAGATCGGAACGTCTTACGTGATTGAAACGTGACAGAAGATCTTGGCGTTAACACTGCATATGAGTATTAATATTTTATTTTGTTCATTATATGTTAAATGTTAAATTTCTATAGTTTCAATTGATTAGATATAACTTAGAAGTGCTTTATTAAGCCAACCGGCATTGTTAATATAAATTAGAAACTAAATTAATTACATTTCACTCAGATAATATATTTAATTAATTAGCAACACTAAGTAGTACAGTAAGTAATAGTAGTAGTTGTTACAAATCGGCCATAGTGGGGAAACGGCCGTTAAACTGTTTCAACCACAAACCGCAACCGGTGGGGTGGCCGACCCACTCATAAATTACGAGGCAATGAGCTTCATTTCATAAACATGGAATTACTATTAAAATTAAGAATTTTTTTTCCTGTTATTGTCAGTTGTCACAACTACTACCATGTACAAGCAAACAGTTCCCCCACCCTCACCCTCACGGCCTCACCCTCACAATTGAATACTACGTTTTGTCAATGATTTCAGGATTTAAATATAAATTATTATTTATATATATTAATTTTTTTATCTGAATGATAGTTATTTTAATTTGACGTTTGATAATGTATAATAATAGTTACGTTACTTATTTTTAAAGTTTTTAAAATATAATTAAAATAAATATAACAATGTTGTTAAATATATATATATATTGGTTTTAATAACATAGATATAATTAAAATTCGACATTATTTATAATCTTTAATTTTCAAAATTTTAATTTGAGGAGTTCAATTGAAAATGTAACATGGTCCACTAATTAGGTAAATAAGACATTGGTTTGTATCCTAGTTGAAAAAAGGAAAGGGTAGGTAGGGTAGGGTAGGGTAGGGTGGGGTGTGGAGGGGAGGGTATATATGGAGTTGATTACTTGAAAAAGTGAGAGAAATTGAAACCCCACAAACAAGGGTGACCAAAAGGATAATGACTCGCTTGGTCCAGAGTCCGGAGTCCAAACTGACAGACAAACAGACGGAGACAGAAAGAGAATACTACTAGTACTACAAGTGAAGGTCCTGAAGGAGGAGGAGGAGGAGGAGGAGAAGAAGACGAAGACAAAATTTTCCAACGCCCCTTTCTGAGACCACACAAGAAAAGTCCTTTTTGTTACCGGTGGCCACCACCTTATCTTTTCCTTTCCTTCCTATTTTCCTCTGCTCTGCGTATCTTCAAATTGATTGATTGCAAACACAAAGAAAAGTTACTGTCCGTCTCCAATCTCAGATCTGTTGCTCCTCTCTTTTCCATATCTCAAAGTATCCAATGCTCCTCCATTTTATTTTCTTTTAAACATTTTCCCACAAATCTTACATTTCCATTTACTCGATTCCCGATAAAAAAGTTTCCTCACGCCGACCAAGAACCGAAGTTTCCGATCCTTGGTTTATCCCCTTTCAGATTTCTTTTTATTTGTGTAGAAATCTGAATTCCGTCACAGGTTTTGTAATCTCGGAAATTGATATTTTAATGGAAAGTGGAGGTGATCGGTTGCGGCGAGACAGAAACAGCGACACATCAAACCACCTTCGAGAATTGCTCCGTCTCAGAGAAGACGAAGCCGGTAACGTACGTAACGTTCCTAGTCGAACCCTTGGCTCCGTGTTATACACTGAGAAGAGAAATTTGTCGAATCGGACACTCCTCGACATTATTCGAGAGGATTCCACAAAGGATAACAAAAACACTTGGAAACACTTCAAGGACAGGCTCCGCCTCAAACGAGCCGGCGCCGCCTGGACTTCCTCCGTTCGCATTCCCGCTTCCGACGTCTCAGTGCAGCCGAACAACAGCAGCAGCAGCAGCAACAGTATGAACAACCGACTGATGATGCGCCGGCATTCCGCACGGATCCCGGCGTCGGATCCCGATTCGACTCAGAATCCGGCTACGAATCAACCACCGATGTTACGGAGTACTGAGAGCAGCGCAGCACAGAACAACGGGCATTCGGCCGCGGCGGAGGAGCCGCCGGAGATAGCGTCAGAGGAGGAGGAAGGGATGGGAGAGTCGGTGGAGGGGGACGGTCCGGACGGAGAAGGAGGGCCGGTGAGGATGTCGTTGATGGCGTTGTTGGCGGAGACTGATAGAGAAATGGGAATCGAGGGATCGTACAATGATGATGAGGTGGTAGAAGAAGAAGAAGAAGAAAGTGGTGGTGGAAATGGTGGCGCAGGAGAATACAACAACTGCTGTGTGTGTATGGTGAGGCATAAGGGGGCAGCTTTAATACCTTGCGGCCATACATTTTGCAGGTTGTGTTCTAGAGAGCTTTGGGTCCAAAGAGGGAATTGCCCTCTTTGCAATGGTTACATTTTGGAAATTCTTGATATTTTCTAATCCAATTCACAAATTCAGCCCGTCTGGTTTTCCATAGCTATAACAGGCAGGGGAATTTGAGTTTTTCGGGTATAGAAATGGATGGTACAAGTTTGTGGAATAGCTAAAAGTTGCACGAAGGAACTGTTATTTTCTGGGAATTTTAGAATCTCACAACTTGATTCTCTTGTCTTCTGCAAAAAAACTGCCTTCTTTGTAAGTTTTGATTCTTTTGAATATAGGAGCTTGAATTTCTATAATCTAGACATTAAAATGTGTTGAAAGGATCCGCATTATTTAAGAATCTAAATCTCTTATGATCTTAAATCCATATAGTTTTTTTTAAAAAAAATCTGTATGTGTAGTTAGTTAATGTTGATTTGGGTAGAATTTGAGCAGGTAAACAGGGGCGAATGGGCGGATTTTTTTGGACCGAAGCGAAGGGGAGAGAATATATTTTTAAATCGGTGGATGTATAGTTCATTTTGGATTCGGTTAGTATGAAGTTTATTTTTTGATAAATTTTTAAACTGTTTGCTTGTACACGTAGACGAAACTATGTGTGTGTCGGCATTCTATTGGTCAATTGATCAATTTATCTAAAAATAAATTTGATGCTAACCAATTCCGTTTATTTTGATGGTAGCTGAATAGTTATGAAATGGTATAGATTGTGGTGTTCATCTCTTACCGTGATTGAAAGTATTATATGGAGTGGAAACACAGTTATTTATTATTATGGGGTCAAATACTTTTCCACATAAACTCGTATTTTCAGCGTGAATTTTGGAGTACTTATTAGGCGCAAAAATAAATCTTATTATACTCTCAAATCTCAATAATAATATAACGGTGTCTTTGAGTTGTATGCATTTATTTTTTGTCTTGGTATCATTTCTTGTCGGTTCATTGGAGTGGGAAATTATTATCCATTCAAACTTTATGTACAGTGAGTCGGATGATTATGTATGTGCCTTGTTCATGTTTTATTTTGGATTCTCTTGGTAGTCAAAGGATTGCATATGGCCCAAACATTATATACACTTTTGTATCAGATTCTTTGGATCAATCATTGCAGGGGACTTTAAATTATGAGGAGGTGCTGTGTTGAGTTATGACGGAGTTGTCTTCTCAATTTTTAACATTTATTCTATTAATTTTTTATACCAAAAATAATAAATATAAGACCATTATTAATTATATAAGACCAGCATATGGAATGCAGATTGGGCTGGAATTGTTGATTGGAATCAAGGACCCTTTATTTATTTCTAGCTATCAGTATTTTGGTATAGATGGTTTGGTTGTGCCCCTGGAATGTAAATGTAATTCTACTCATTTTTACTGGAATAACCAGTTACTACTCCACCCTTGTTATCAGCAAATACTCCACAATGGAGTACAAAATGAGAAAGTTAGAAAATAATATCTGCGCTACAATTATTGTTCCGACCTGCCGGAAAATCATCCGGAATGCCAAATCCCGCCGGTGTAGCTATAGGCCTCCTAAAGATCATATTTCATAAACTTCATGTTGGATTATTTAGTTGTTCATTGGAATTGAATGAACTATCAAATTTGTGAATTTTATTTATTGGGGAGGGTATGGAATGGAATGATTCATTCCACTTTTTATTCTATTCTCTTCTTTATTTCATTCATTTACCAATTTCATTTTCAATTCAATTGTTTAAAATGGATTTTGCTACAAATTTTTGCACATGCATTCATATGTTCTCGTTATATGAATTTTTTCTAGGGTCACGTTTACAATGTTCAAAGAAATTTAAAATTAATGCTACTAAAATGAGAAGATACTAATAAAGACCTTGTATTTGAGCTCTTTTAGATGGACATCAAAATTGAACATGAATATAATATATTTGAATTTCAACTATTTATATTTTTACTCACCGTTAGGGATTAAAATATAAATAAATAAAATTCAAATACACTCGTGTCCAATTTTTATGTTCACATAAAATTTTTTGAAAGTCATAATCCCTGTCATCTCGCTAACAAAAAAATACTCTATTATTTTTTAATATATAAAATAATTATTGATTTTTTTTTATGATTTAACTTGAGAAATTGATATTAATTTATTTAATTTTAATTTTAGTTGCTATTTTAGTCGCTATAAACTCAAAATCTCTATATTCTCCGGTTAATTCTCACTTAGAAAAGAAAATCGCCAACATCATCGTCTCTCTCTTTCAGTCAGTCAATGAGCTTGATCTCACTGCTTTCTTGTACTCACACTATATTTGGACCTTCAATTTAATGGAGAGTCCTTTAAATACTACTAAATCCACTCTATCTTGTAATTAATGGCCCCAACTCTTGGATCTATCTTCATATTCTTTCTACTCTGTTTCGCAACAGGGCAACAAGAAGAACAATTCACTGAAGAATTACTATTAAGGCCACTTCCCGATCGGAAAATTCTTTCACATTTCCACTTTGAGAGCAGAGTTCCTCCCACTGATGCCTATGGCTCCCATCACCACCTCTTCCCCAAAGCCATCTACCAGCTGGTAAAATTTATGTATTAGGGTTTCATTGATTAATTTACAGCATTTCAGAATTTTTAGATATTTATCTTTTATTCTGCTTTAAATTTATTACATTCGAGTATGCTTTTAGGGTTTAATTAGTTTTAAACTAAGACACTGTAATTATCGTGTTGTCTCCAATTTTGGATGATGAAAATGCGTTTGGTAGTTTTAGAAAAAATTAAACTTTAAGGACTATAATTTAGGAAAATGCTAAATACACCTAAATTATTTAGCTTAATTGTGCATGGTAAAAAATAATATGGAAGTAACATATTGAGATACACAAATCAGTTTTATATCACTTTATATGTCCAGATTTATAATATTAAACGTGTGGAAAATGTCAATAGGCAATTAGCAATTCCTTTATCTTTCATTGGATTGTTGGAAATTAGATCCTATTGTCTTTTTAAGTTCAAGAAGAATGTAGTCAACCAATGGCATCAGGGTATAAAATTAGGTGTGCAGAATAGGTATTTGTAGCACTCCTCTTTTATTTATTGAGAAGCATATACAAATGAAATTGAGAAACTGAAAAAAGAGTGAAGACCCATTGATCTAACCCACATGTTCCGATGCAGGACTGGGTATTACTTCACAAGTACGCACAAAACTTCTCTAAATAAGCCTGGTTAACTACCATTAATGCCTTTTAAATGTTTCCCTGGTGAGAAACAGAGTTTGTGTGTACAACTGTACATTTTCTTAAAGTTTTAGGTATTAGTTATTAGACATGTACAAATCATGTTTACATATTTGAGCTAAGTGAACCATACAATTGCAAATGATAGCCAATTAGCCATATTCCTTTTTGCGAATGCACTTTCAAATTAACAAAAAGGTTTACTGTTATTCATTCACGGGTTACTATGATACTCTCACGGGAAATAACCTTCTACTCAACATTTTGCAATGATCATGAAAATTATGTTTAGAACTACTTTTTATGTGTTTTCTTTTAATTTCGAGGGTTATAACTCCCCCCCACCCCACACCTGCACACACTCAAAATCCCCTTCAACCTTATCCTGGGAAGTAGACAAGTAGTATTTGATGTTTTCTAAGATATGGATGATTTTTTTTATCCATTTTTGTATCATGAAAAACCGGAGTACAGAGTAGTCCTGTCAGTGAGGAATGCCTTTCAATGTGAATTTTATTAATGATAATTCATTGCCTTCTTCTTTGATCTTATTTGGTGGTATTCTTTTTCTTTTAGTTTATTTTTTTTCTTATAACATATAAAAAAGAATAATATTTACTTATTGTTTTAATTTCATTAGCTCTGACTGTTAGCACATAATTGGCTAGAAATTCATGTTAGGTTATATAATTTTTGTGGTTTGGTAGTCCAATGTGTATAACACAAGCTTGCGCTACTTAACCAGGTTCAAAAATTTCAAGTACGGGAAATGGAATTGTCTTTCACTCAAGGTCGCTGGAATTACGAACACTGGGGTGGTTATGACCCTATATCAAGCAGCAATGCAAAGCCTCCTGGAGTTGAATTATGGGCTGTATTCGATGTCCCCCAACACCAGGTTGATGCTGCCTGGAAAAATCTAACTCACACTCTTTCAGGTCTTTTTTGTGCTTCAATCAACTTCCTTGAGTCTTCTACTACATATTCCGCTCCTAGCTGGGGCTCGCAGCCATTTAAAGGCAATTTGAGGTATGGTTCACTACCCCGTGAAGCTGTTTGCACTGAAAACCTTACACCCTGGTTAAAGTTGCTTCCTTGTCGAGACAAAGCTGGGCTCTCCGCGCTAATGGACCGACCATCAATATACAGAGGATATTACCATTCTCAGAGGCTGCATTTGATCTCAAGTGAATTTGGTTCAAAGGGGTCAAACACCGGAATAGTTCTGGAGCAAACCCTTACACTTGTTCTTCAACCAAAGATTACGGAAACTGGTGTGGCGTATTCCAGTGGCTCAATATTCCAGCCCAATTGGTCTATTAGCTCATTATTTGGAAGGAAAATAGGTGGAAAATGTGTTCTTGCAAAGTCCAGTAGTGTGTATGTCCAATTGGAAGGGAACTTAGTTTCTGAACTGAAAAATTTATGGAAGGAAAAGGAGAAATATGAGTCGGACATTCTTGCCATTGAAACTTCTTGGAGTAACCCAAGCTTTGAATTGTCAGTTTCCCCTAACAGGGTAATTGAAGAAGTAAATAGTTTGCTTAAAGAGGGCCCGTCCATCCTGTATGATTTTTCAGTTGAGAATTATGAAGAATCTAAGCCATTTGATTTGAGATTCAGGTGGAAATATCCTGTTGTTTGGTCATGTCCACGGGCACCATTACATGCTAACAGGTTCTTAACAGGAAGTGGGAATGAGAGAGGTGCTATAGCTATCTCCTTGGAATCTAGTGGGCAGAGAGGTGCTATCCAAAGTGCTGATGTAAAGCAAGAAAGATGTAGGTTGCGGGTTGATATTTTCCAAGTTGTACCCTGGTATGTGAAGGTATATTATCACACAATACAACTATTTATAGATGAACAACCCCAGTCTCTTACAGAGTTTGTCGAGAATATGCATGTTTCACCTTCTGAAGACAAGGTGTCTCCTGGTGTAATGGAGATGATCCTGAAATTACCCTGTGGTGTGAAGTCAGCAGCATTGACTCTAGAATTTGATAAGGTATTCATTCAATTGATCTAAAGCTAGTATTTTATAGCTAAAAGAAGATGAAATTATTATGTCATGTCATATTTTTCAAAATGTTGTCTTTTTCAATGTTCATTAAAATATCTGTTTGCAACTTGAAGAAAGACGACTTTAATGCTCTGTGTGAAAAATGGGTCAAAGAGACAGCTACTTCAATATCACAAATGCTGATTATTGTATCATTAAGTGAAAATGAAGGAGCTATGAACCTTGTCTACCCATTGTGCATACTCCTTCCTCTTCCATTACTTGGTTCTTATATTGTTTCCTAAAAGTGGGTCAACTGTAGGTGGAGTCTTTTGTTTCCCCAAGAAGATAGTGGTGCAATATTTTATATGCAAGTCAGTTTTGCAGTTGGTGATACTGCAACCTTGTCATAACCTGGAGCATTTGTAATCACTTATTATTATATTAGGAGATGGTCTAGTGATTATCTTCTGCATAAAATAAATGCAATAAGTTGTAAAATATACCTAGGTGCTCCATTTCCTGAATCATGGTTGCATTTGTATTGTAAAAGAAACTTCTAAATGTGTTAATGATGTTCATGATTTCAGATGGTAGTACTGTAGTAGAATGGAGAAGAGTAGAGAACTCGAGTCAAAAAAACCGTGTAAATAATTGTGGCTCGATGAAGTTGATAATAATTGTTGAAGTACCAAATTTCCTTATTGTATCCATGTAAAAAACTGTTCAAGTAGTTTGCCTACATGGGTTGGCAAATTGTCAGGTAAATGTTGCAGAGGTAGTCCTTTAACTTTACCCTTTAGAGTTGGGTTATTATGTTAATCAAGGAATTTTGTACAAGTCTTGAGAAGTACCTTGAGTTTTTCTCTAGATAATCCTCTAGATTTTGTAAATATTGCTGCACATGCTTAAAGGGCTAAAGCTTAACGAATTCCTACTTGCAGGTTGTGTCAGACCTCTGCTGCTATTGAACCATTTGATAGTAATACAATCTACAAGTAGAACAGCAGTAGTATCATCTGTAACTATAGGCATATATTAGCTATATCAGACTATATCACCTTTCTAGACCAACTGACAAAAGAGAAAAACATCTAGTAGGATGGTCCTTGATCTAGGCAACCTTAGTTTCAATATCTACTTCTGTTGTCTACTTGTTGTCAATCCCATTTAACATTTTCTTGATGTTCTTGATTACTAATCTTATAATACTACCTGCAGGGTTTTTTGCACATTGATGAATATCCTCCAGATGCTAACCAGGGATTTGACATCCCATCAGCTATAGTAAGCTTCCCTGACTTCCAAGCAAGAATGCATTTTCTTGCTGGTAACTCTTTGAAGAAGTCGCCCATGATTTCCAAACTGCAGGTAAAAATAAATGGTATTATTTATAATTATAACTTTCTAAAGTGCATCATTTCGTGTCATGCGTTCTTCCAGTTTCACCGTCTGGATTTATATGTAGGAACCAAGGCGTATTCAGTCATACACAGAAGTACTGCTTGTGCCTTTGACAACTCCTGATTTTAGCATGCCTTACAATGTCATTACAATTACATGCACGGTATTTGCTTTATATTTTGGATCACTACTCAATGTGTTACGCCGACGTGTTGCTGAGGAAGAAAGACGTCAAAAAGAGAAAGGTATGTATAGACACACTGGAGTGATTACTATAGCGAAGAGTGTTATTATTCTCTTTGCTTTTCCTGATTTGTTTTATGTTTGATATTGTTTGTTTCATATATATGTTATGTCAATTTGGTAAAAGTTTAACTCACTCGTAATCTACACATTTTTTTAGTTTAAGAGTGCACTATTTTTGGATGGCATCTCAAGTTTCACACTTCTAATGTTTGATCCTTCTTTTTCTTCTCTTCAATTGCAGCTGCCAAGAAGACTGGCCGTTTTCTCCTGCTGTCCAAGTTTTTTGCTAAGTTGAGAGGAAGATCATGGGAACCACCACCACCGTCCTCTTCTTCAACATCCATTTTAAATTCGAAGCTAATTATGAAAGTCATAGTAGTTGCCGTCATTGCTGCTGGTTGGCAGTTTTATTTTGGGTGACATTCAAAGCAAGCTGCAAAGGCACATCTCTTGTGGTCTGTAGTATACGTGCTACAAGCACATCTCTTGTGGTCTGTAGTATACGTGCTACAACTAATTAAAATTAGTTGGATTTTTAGTCACTCCATATTTGTGGGCTTTGCATCCCCATTTGAGTTAGAATTTAATCGTTGTAGAACTTGATTGTTACACTTAGATCAAAGACGTGATCAAACAAAGAAAGTGCAAAATTAAAGTGTTGATCATAGGGTATAGACCCATTGCAGGCCAATCTATGAACTGAGGTATATATACCACTCCACAATTTTGTCAGATTTTACATCATATTTTGAGGTCGAGGCTGCAATCTGCACTATTATTTTGTTCGTGCACATTTTACCAGTTTGGTTTGAAACACTACCAATTGGGTGGTATCTCTCCGGAGTAATTTGGAACTTGATAAAACTTCCACACCATTTTTTTCCAAACTTTCTTTTAGTGTAATATTAGTATCATATCTTGCATCAGCTTCACTCACTTCCATGATGTACAATCCCTTGAGAAGTTACCGATAGGAAATTATTCCTAGATAACAATTTACAATACATTTTTTTGGTTATCATTTCCAGCTACAACTAGTATACAGGAGTCATAACCATCTCATCTTTGTTCATCTAATTCTCTTGCAAGGATCAGTGACAACCATCTCCTCTTCTCTCATCCGCTTCATATTTATATTTTTACCGGCTAAATTGCACGGAAATTGCATATTGGGGAGGGCAATAGAAAGTCTATTTTCTCCCATGTACAAACCTGTAGAGAGACCAGAAATTGAGTCAAGAAAAAATGAATTTGGATTAATTTGAGATTTCTGGGTAAACCAAAGTGTTGAAGTAGGCCTTCTGTACTACAAAGAATTACAGGCAGACAAATATTTGTACCCAATGAAGTGAGGGAAGTTACAAAAGTAAGATGGACAGCGCCATGATAAGCATACCCAAGTTATTTTCAGCCATTCGTGTCTTCTTTCCGGGGATGACAACATTCAACCATTGTTTCCTCTTCAGGCTCATTTCATCACATTTAGCACTTCTATAATTTTCACCATCATACTCTGAAGAAACATTAGCTCGAGTTAGCTACCTCTAATAATGTTAAGAGTCAGTTCATTGAACTAGTATTTTACTTTAATAAAATATGTGGGGATTGAGGTGACAAGAAGAGGGACTCCCAATTTGATGGTGATACTATCAGTATTCAGTTAAGCATGCAAGAAATTTTACATTCGCGAATCGCAAAGTTCATATGATTGAATGGTCTTTGACTAGTTGATCAAGTTGAAGTTTTCAGTATCGTTCGACCTCATTCGTATACAGAAACTCAATATGAAGACATTACCTGTGTCCAACCTCGTTTTCTTGAGCAAATTGGTATCCTCATGCAGAGGTTTTCTATTCCCCCATTCATTCATGCAGTTAATCTCATTTTCAACTCCTGCTGGATCACGTGCTCCTGGAGAATCACATCTCAGTTTCATTGGACATGGAAAGCTTCAAATACATTAGACAAAAGAAGCCCACTAAAAGGGGCACAAGAATTCTCAAGAATGATATGTACTGTTTGGGATGATAATAATACAATTTACATACATTATTACTTCTCAAATAAAATCAGATACTCCTCAAAAACTCTTTTTGACATGCATCACCACATAGTGCAAGTGTTACTTAAGTCATATGGGACTCACAAGCAGTAATCATCATGTCGATGACTATTGACTAGGTCTACTTGTTTCTTGGCTAAGCCACACCAAACAAAGAATAGGCGAGTATAAAAATAGACAAAGAACGGACTTCAGTTATAAGCGATTCTACAAACTACTGACAAAAATTAAGCAGTTTTATTGACCCTGTATAACAAGCTAAGCGTTACATACACCAAAAGCTTGTAAATGCAAATAAAGAAAAATTATAAACTGAAATGAAATGAGTTTGCAATTGCACAAACTGGCTTATCCTCTCACAACTCAGCACAAGCAGTTCACTTTTTTTTTTTTTTTTTTTTTTTTTTTAAAGGATAAACCCTTTATCACACTATCTTCTCTTTCCCAATAATGTCTTTGAAACTATCCCTTGATAGAATGGAAATACATTATACATTGACTTTTCTAATAAATTTCATTGTTAACCAACACAGAACAAGTTCATTCACAAGAAACATCAAAATTTTCAACATCTTTTTTTTCTCTGAAACATTTTCTCAAACACCAAGAAAACAAATATAATGGCATACTAATAATTATAACAAAAGCGCTTACTTTTGGAACCGACTTTGCAGAGCTTGCCGTCAACTATGAGAGGGCCGGAGCCGGTGGTTCCATTGGCAAGCCCACGAGCAGAGAAGAAAGAAAACAGAGACTTCCAGGTTACAGAAGAAGCTATGAAATCGACCCCTCTACTTATGAAGTGACCGTTGAGCTTTATCGTTGACGGGTTGAGCCCAAAGGTTCGAGCTATGGAGCCAAGATCTAGCCTTTGCTCTTCCGGCGTCACCAGCTGCACCACCTTCGATAAAGACGGGCAGAACAGCTTGATTGTTCTTGTTCTCTCCTCTGTCATCTCTCTTTTTTCCTCTCTCTTCTACAAGTAATAATAAAAATGCTCTCACCTTCAATCTTTCTCACTCTACCGAATTACCTGTATCTCTCTCTTATCAGAGTTTCTTTCAAGTTCTAAGCGGTTCTGGAAAGTGGTTGAAGAAGGCTCCTACTAATCCTATATTCTCGCCTGTTCTGCTCAGGGGTGATCATCAGCTTATAATCGAACCGAATAGGCTATTCGGTTATAACCGAATATCGAAATATCTAATTTCAATATCCGAACTAATAATCGAATTTTGATAATAACCGACTAACCGAATACCGAATTATAAATTCGGTAATTCGGGTAATAACCGAACACTGCTATAAAAAATAACACCCAAACTTATGATTCCACAAAATGCCCAAATCGACTCTGATGTTACCCATACCAAAATTGAAGAGTCATACGCAGTGAGATTGAAACAAATTTTCCTATCTTATTACAGTTAATGTTGGAAAAAGATCGAATGGGTGTACCGCATGAAGCTTTGAGGAAATGGGTGTACCGCATGAAGCTAACCGGGTGTACCGCATAAGCTTTGAGGTGTTCTTTGGAGTTGTAGCGGCTATGGAGCATGTGAGTGAAGGTGAGGGAGGAGAAATGGGTGCGGAGGAGCGGACCGGCGGAGACTTTTTCGTGATCGGTACGGGGTTTGATTTTGAAGATGACTGTGTTCAATGATTTAGAGAATTGGAGAATGGAGATCTGAGAAGTCTGGGGCGGTGAAGCACTGAAGCTAGCCGGCTACTTTATAATTAAAAGGAGCTTTATGATGTTAAGTAGACCATAAGTAGTCAGTAGAGGTAGAGCTTTATTTAGTAAAGTAGACAAGTAGTGCATAATTAAGGCTTTATTCGATTATAATGTTGTTTCAACTTTGTAAAAATTTATTCGATTATTCGGTTAAATCGAATAACTCAAAAATAAAATTCGTACAAATTAACTAAAAATCGTAAATAATTTTGGATATAACCAAAATGTTAAAAATAACTAAATTATCAGAAAATTTCGATTAAATTATTTAAATTCAGTTCGGTAATTCGATTATATCTGTTTTTTGCTTCTGCTCTATCATCAATCATATATGTCCCTGCTTTTAAATACATAAATTACATATACAACTAAATTTTAAATCCCTTGATAATAATATCCACATTTTAAAATTAATTTATACTCCATTCTCTCCGTTCCAAGTAAATAGTTTCGTTTTACAAATAAATTTTGTTTCACAAAAATGATATTTTTTAATTAATTATAATACATGATATTATTAAGTTTAATATTATAATTTCAAAGACCCCAACTTTTATAAATAAAGATGAATTTTTTATAAATATTATTTTTGAATATTATGGAATAAATTTGATATAATGTTATAGTTGTGGGTGATATTTATAAATTTTGCAAAGTAAGTTAAGTTGTTATAAAATATTCGTTTGGTTTAATATTCTTTTTGTTTTAAAATATTCGTACGACGACACTCAATCATTAATTGGACCTACAATCGGAGTATTGTCGTAGTTAAAAACGACAAAATTATCTTTCTATAAAATAATCTACAGAGAGGTGTTACCGTTAAAACTGTTGAACTACCCTAAGAGTAAAAGAAAACGATGTCTGGCGTAGTTGTATAAGTATAATACGATATTGATTATTGATGCTTACGTGAGAAGTCACTCACCTATGCTTCAATTATTCTTCAATAATTCTTTGCGATCATATCTCTTATATTATCGATTCAATTATTGTCACAAATATCATCCGTATAATATGTTATAGTATTAAATCAATAATTGAGACGACAAGTTATAAATAATTAATAATTGTTGAAAGATTAAATATGTGTGATTAAAAATAAAATGATTTGTGGTAATATTTATTCAATTCTTGATGTATATAAAGAGTCTGTTATGAGACGTTTGTGGTAAGTTTGATTATTTTATGGGGGGTCCATATGTCATCATCTAAGAGTCTCTTCGTCAATAATAATTACCTTCGTCAATAGTAATTACATTCGTCAATAGTAATTATATTTGTGAATAGTAATTACCTTCGTCAATAGTAATTACCTTTACCGACGTCGAACCACTTGTCGCTTCACATTACAAAAGGCCGAACCACTTGTCGTTTCACATTACAAGCGCTCAAACCACTTTTCTTTTCACATCACCAAATGCTGTCCACTCATTTTCACATAAAGAAAAGGTCTTAAGCTAAATCTTCTATAAATAGAGGCCTAAATGCTTCATTATTTTCACGAATTCATTCAAGCTATAGAGAGAGAAAGTATAGAGAATAAGAGAGAAAGAAGAAGAGTATTTTGTTACTACACCACTGCAGATTCAATCTCCTACCAAAAGTAAGGGTGTTATTCTTTCTTATTCATGAAGAGAACTATTGTTATTCCATTGCTTATTATTCATTGGAATAACCTCAGATACGCTGCTTAATTCTATACTTGGTGACATTATTCTATTATTCTATCGAACATCCTCGTGCATGTGTTTTACACCTTTGACCGGTTTCGCTCTTTATTATTATTATTCATGAACATCCTCGCTCATGCGTGTGTTTTACGCTTCGGACCGGTTCCATTCTTTATTATTCTTTGAATATCCCGTCTCAATGCGTTTACGCGGACCGGGTTCCGTTATTTATTATTCTCATTGGAATAACTCTACCTTTGTCTGCCTATCGCATTTATGGTGATTTCTTTTGTTATTCCATTCTTTATTATACCCAAATTGGTTAAAACTTTGACTTATACTCCATGAAATTAGTGGAATATCCTCGATATTTCAAGGCTTCATTCAAGATCCTTTCATGGAAATATTCTTCTCAAGATTCTTGAATTTTACTTCAAATAGGTCCATTCCATCCAACCCATTCTCGAGTCGCCAAATACATGGTATGTAAACAACTACAACTTTATTATCACAACAATAAAATCAGTGAGTTTAAATACAAATATTATCTTCTGATAATATTTATACTCAAATAAATCCTCATCACATTTATCGATACATTATTTTACAATAATGGTGAGGACTACTAAACAACTCTCTCTGTAACCTTCATTCCATACCCCGACTAAGACTCGCTACATTCTCGCCTCCCGAGAAGAAAAAAAATGGAACAACAAGGAAAAGGGTGAGCTCAACTAGCCCAAGAAGAATGTTACGACTAAGATAATATACAACAAATTATCGTTAGTCTCCAACAGGAAAAATCTGATAGTATACAATAGACAACAAGTTTCGATCAATATTCGCAGCTGAAATAATAATTCATGTAAGAGTTACGTAGAAATGAAATCTACTATAATCTATGAATTTAATAAATTCATCATCAATATTTTATCCTCAGAACATCAATCAATATTCATCTCAAATCAAATATTCATCTTTGCACTACAGTGCCAAAGATATTCATCAATCCCATGTTCATCTCAACACTGCTCATCTTTGCACTAAAGGCCAAAGATATTCATCACCTCATCTTTGCACTAATGTTCATTTAAACACTGCTCATCTTTCTTTGCACTATAAAGCAAAGATATTCATCACCATTCATGTTCATTTAAACACCGCTCATCTTTGCACTACAGCCAAAGATATTCTTCAGAATCATTCATCTTTGCACTACAGCCAAAGATATTCAATAATATCATCATTTAAGACCGAGGATGATGAAAATATTTTAAAGAAACGAATCCAAAGAAACAAAATGACAAGGATTAAGGATTAAGGATTCAGATTTTGTTTTATCCATGTCCAACAATACCTCAAAAATAATCATAGTGGTGTAAAATTCAAGAATGATCAAAACATGGATACAATCAAAGCTAGTATCCGTATTAGATATTTTAGACGAAAAAGAAAAAATTTTCATTTTTCTATGAATAGTGTCAGATTCGTGAATAAAGGTCAGATACGTGAATAAAGGCCGATACGTGAATAAGAATCTACACCAAAAGATAGAAATTCCACAAAAAAAACATCTTCACGCTTCATGAATAGTACTCGTGAATAAGAATCGTGAATAAGAACTCATGAATAGAACTCATGAATAAGAACTCGTGAATAAGAACTCAATAGAATAAGAACCCCGATATGAAAAAGTTCCAAATTTGATAAAAAGTTCCAACCAATATTTCAAAGATAATGATATCAAGAAATAATATCATTTAAGAAAAAATAACATCCCTTACCTCAAAGAATCAAGATTTCTAAGGAAAGGCTCAAGTGATGTCGAATGAAACTTGTACCTCAATAAAGAACTCTCAAAGTATCTAAATACTCACAAAATACGCCAATAATATAGAGAGAAAGAGAGAAAACTTTGTTTCGTGTGATTTTCAATTCTAACTTAGCCTTTCTATTTATAGAAAATGTTAGCCTACCAAGGCATTTTCGACTCGCCACCGATGGCTTTTACCTCGCTACTATTGCCACCCACCACATTTGAAATAAAATTCAAAGACATTTTTTCACCAACCACAAGTGGGGCCCACTCAATTCTAGAATTTTCCACCAAAATCAATTATAAACCTAATTTCCGAATCCGACACCTCTTAAAATTCACAACAAATCATTCGTGCATTTTTAATCTGCTCAAAATTTGTGGACATATACTCAACTTATGTATGTATAACATACCCAAAAATTACCACAATCCAACTATTTGATTAAAAATTATAACCCTTAAATATATCTCAAAACCCCGATTTGATTTTTAATACCTCCAATCCGATAAAATACCGATAAAACACCTCAACATTAATTCCTTCATTAATAACCACATAAATAAATCCATCATTTATATTCATATAAAATAAATATTTCTTTATCATATGAATCAATAATTAATTATTCACAAATAATATTACGTAATCACATTTATGACAAACAGTCGCTCCTGTGAGAAGAGGGGCTTTCCAATAAGGATCTCTCCTCACCGGCGCCGCAATTA
Organism: Panax quinquefolius; assembly: GCA_020205615.1. Taxonomy (NCBI): domain Eukaryota; kingdom Viridiplantae; phylum Streptophyta; class Magnoliopsida; order Apiales; family Araliaceae; genus Panax; species Panax quinquefolius. The sequence goes on along the minus strand of CM035160.1, from coordinate 1,911,875 downwards.
GTGACCAAACCTCTCCTTAGATGTAACTTTCTAGACATCGCCAATAATGTTATCTAATAATATTATTCAAATAATATGAATTATCGATCCGATAATGGAAATAATGTCAGTGTTGACAATTATCAAACAATAATAATATAAAATATCAACGCAAAGAATTATCAATCAATAAAATAAAATATCGAATAAGAATTACCGTGAAAAATTATCGAGTAGGCCTTCTTACGTAAGGATCAATAATTCAACAATACTGCAATACCGCAGCGCATCGCGCAACCACGCCAGACATCAGATTTTAACCACCGGTATTCCAATGCCTTTTAATTCAGAATAACTACGCCGTTATTTATAACCACCCAAACTTTGTTCGCGCTTTCCTCATCCAATCGCTTTCATGGGGCCCACACATTCACATCGCTACTTCATTATTTAATATTCCCCGACAAAGATTTAATATTCCACGACCCAAACGTAATATTCCCCACAAAATGAATATTTTATAACCACTTGCTTATTTTGAAATATTTATGATTTAACCCTTAACTATCCACATTAATCAAATCAACCCTTACTATTTCAAAATAATAAATAAAGGAAATTCCTTTTATTTAAAAAATTTCGGTCTTACAACCTCCCTCCTTATGAAATTTCGTCCCTAAATCGACGACGACTGTGTTTTCAAAAGGTAAAGATACCTCGCTTTCATTTTCGCTTCCAACTCCTGTGTCATTTCCTCAATAAAGATGGTTTCTCCACAAAACTTTAACTTATGGTATAACCTCAAGACATAGGTCATGTTCTTTCCTCTACAAAATCTTGATAGTACCTCCTCGTGACGTTAAGTCTTCTATTATCTCGTCCTGCTTCTAACTCAATGACGTGTTTCGGTCGTCCACATATTTACGTAACATCGATACGTGAAAAACGCTATGAACACGCCATACTTGGTGGTAAAACGAGTCTATAGCCACAGCTCCTATTCGATCGAGAATTTCAAATGGATTAATAAATCAAGGTTCGAGCTTTCTCACCTCACCGATTCTCGCTTTTAAAATAACAACTTCGCACCTCCTTCTTCAAATTCATCACCCCGTAGTAGCTTTTCAATAAATTTTTAACTTTATCGATTAAAGTCGATTATACTCAGATATCATCACGCATCAGATATCATCACGCGGGTACCTAGAGTTTTCATCTCCATCTCTATTATTTGTATATTATACTGTAAATTAGTCTTTGACAACATCGTACTCAGATTTCAGATACGATCTTCTACTCAACACGCCACCACCACGCTCGCTTTTCCAGATGGCATGGTCGTAACATACGTCAAATGAGTCTCCTCTCGAGTTCTTCAAGCTCTTCCCACATTCCTCGCTTCCATTCAAATTTTGTATCTCTACGAGTCACCACGTTAATGGAATAGCGATTCGAGAATATCCTTCAACGAACTCTCCGATAATAACCAACTAAGCCTGTAAAAGCTACGATTTCGACATCGACTTAGGTTGTTCTCAACCGCGACTCATATCCCAATCTTGATAAGACGTCGTCACAACACACCTATCGCTTTACTATCGCATCTAATACGACGCCCCTACAGAGAGTCTCGCTTAGTGAAATTCCACAAAGGAAGTCACAAGATAAAGGCTCATGTACCAAATTTATAGTTGAATTTTTAACTCCTCAAGTTCAATAGAGCCATTCGATATGAGATTTTAGAAATGAGTTTTGTACCGGTTCAAAGTCGATACAAAATTTAATATCACTGGGAGTAAGCCAATAAATTCTTCAGAAATACGCCAGAAAAATCAATAACAACAAGAATATTATTCAAATCGACGTGTCTTTATTCAAATCCATAACACGGACTAAGAAAACTCGACATCCGTAATAAACGAATGACTTCATGGCTTGATATGAAAATGTTTGACTACAATGGTTTGATCGCTTGAATTCAATAACAAAGTTGCTTAGAATATGAAAACTAACAACCTTACAAAAGCAATCAATTTTGGTATGATGAGTAGTTAACCAATCAATCCCATCAAAAGCAAATATCTTTAAAGAGATAAGGTCAATGTGTAAGGTAATGGTGCCAACTCAATCAAACAAGATTTTTAAACAACTGATGTAATGAAAGTTTCTCCTAACTGAGTCTCCATAAATAGTCAAAGTCTAATTTCTCCGTAGTCAAGTTCAAACGCTGAGCGCAAGCAAAGAGAGATAAAAGAATGGGTAGAACCCAGATTCAGTAAGGTATAAACTTCGCAAGAATTTATAATTAACTAACCCGCTAACTTCGCTCGTTCCTCGATTTTTGACCGGCCACGACAAACGCCTTCCAGAATCGCTGACTTTGACTTTTCTCGACATCCTTTTCGAGTCACCATTCTCACGGACTAGGTTTCGATATCGCATAACTTTGCGATATGTCCTTCTTTTCCACAATTATAGCATACCTTAAACTGCTGTAGGGCGCTTGATGATATGTCCCTCTTCCCAAGATTTGTAACATACGACCGATGGTCTTTCTCCTCCTTGAACCAGCTTGCCACAAGCGCCGACGCCTTCACACGGTCGCTGTTGAATCTCCTTTTTAAAATCTCCTCCCAACTCGCTTCTTCTATTTTCACGGGCACGATTACCACCAGAGTGGTTACCGCCTTTGTCCGTATTCTTCTTTCTCCACCGGTTATCGTTATTCGATGACCGCTATCTTCGTATGATCCTCGTTATGGTCCCTCATTGAACGTATTTCGCTATCTCGCCTAACAACCGAGCCCCTCGCTTACAACATCCTAATAGAGAGAAAATTTACGAGAAATGAGATATCGACGATACGCCGTTTTTCAAACCTCTCGTAAACATCCGCCATATACGCTCCTCATTCTCCACCAAATGAGGTGCAAACTCGATAACTCCGCAAACTTCGCCTCGACCGGACACCGCCATGTTATTCTCGCTTCCAATCTAATAAACTCCACTTCCTTCATACGACGAATACTTTCGTGGAAGTACTTGTCATTGAATCTGCTTCAAACGCTCCCACGATATGCCGAAAGTGCAAATGAATGGGTACGCTTCACGATTCCCACCAAGAATCGCCGCCACTTTAACATAAAAGTAGCGAATGGAACTTTCGTTCTTCGCATCCCAAGACATCGAATATCTTGCAATTTGTTTGACCCATGTTTCCGCCATGATCGGATCCGCTTTCCCTGCACTCGTGGTCCCAACTTTTGAACTGCTTGGTCACGTGACCACCCGTGAATCGCTATCATCTCCTCCTCAGATTTTGAACACGAAGTCTCCTCGTCTCGATTTTGCATGAACCGCAAAAAGCTTCTAAACATCCCCTCGCTCATCATCTCGCCAAAGGTGTTATTCACAGAGGTACATTGCCACTGCAGCACGCTCTCCTCGTCATTAAGTACAACTGGCCTCATTTACACCACTATTAATATTCTCAATGACATTCTCAATTATCATCATAAAACAAGGGTTAATTAAGGAAATCAATCACATAATATCCCTATATACCGACCAACTAACAAATAAGCTTAGTAGACACACTAGCAAAGGATTTACTCGCCTCCCTCCTAGTTCTATTCCCCGATCTCCGCCAGAGATCATATCCCTAAGCTCGATACTTAACCGCGACGACCCCCAAAATAGGTCCATTCCATCCAACCCATTCTCGAGTCGCCAAATACATGGTACGTAAACAACTACAACTTTATTATCACAACAATAAAATCAGAGTTTAAATACAAATATTATCTTCTGATAATATTTATACTCAAATAAATCCTCATCACATTTATCGATACATTATTTTACAATAATGGTGAGGACTACTAAACAACTCTCTCTAGAACCTTCATTCCATACCCCGACTAAGACTCGCTACATTCTCGTCCCCGAGAAGAAAATGGAACAACAAGGAAAAGGGTGAGCTCAACTAGCCCAAGAAGAATGTTACGACTAAGATAATATACAACAAATTATCGTTAGTCTCCAACAGGAAAAAACTGATAGAATACAATAGACAACAAGTTTCGATCAATATTCGCAGCTGAAATAATAATTCATGTAAGAGTTACGTAGAGAATGAAATCTACTATAATCTATGAATTTAATAAATTCATCATCAATATTTTATCCCCAGAACATCAATCAATATTCATCTCAAATCAAATATTCATCTTTGCACTACAAAGCAAAGATATTCATCAATCCATTATGTTCATCTCAACACTGCTCATCTTTGCACTAAAGGCCAAAGATATTCATCACCTACATGTTCATTTAAACACTGCTCATCTTTGCACTACACTAAAGGCCAAAGATATTCATCACCAATATGTTCATTTAAACACTCTCTCATCTTTGCACTATGTGCCAAAGATATTCTTCAGAAATCATTCATCTTTACATCATCTTTGCACTACAGCCAAAGATATTCTTCAATAATCATTCATCTTCAGACTACATATTCAATAATATCATCATTTAAGACCGAGGATGATGAAAATATTTTTAAAGAACGAATCCAAAGGAAACAAAATGACAAGGATTAAGGATTAAGGATTCAGTATTTGTTTTATCCATGTCCAACAATACCTCAAAAATAATCATAAGGTGTAAAAAATTCAAGAATGATCAAAACATGGATACAATCAAAGCTAGTATCCGTAATAGATATTTTAGACTTAAAAGAAAAAATTTCATTTTTCTATGAATAGTGCCGATTCGTGAATAAAGGTCAGATACGTGAATAAAGGCAGATACGTGAATAAGAATCTCGACACCAAAAGATAGAAATTCCACAAAAAACATCTTCACGCTTCATTTAATAAGACTCGTGAATAAGAATCGTGAATAAGAACTCATGAATAATAACTCTCGTGAATAAGAACTCATGAATAGTAACCCCGATATGAAAAAAGTTCCAAATTTGATAAAAAGTTCCAACCAATATTTCAAAGATAATGATATCAAGAAATAATATCATTTGAGAAAAAATAACATCCCTTACCTCAAAGAATCAAGATTTCTAAGGAAAGGCTCAAGTGATGTCGAATGAAACTTGTACCGAATAAAGAACTCTCAAAGTATCTAAATACTCACAAAATACGCCAAATAATATAGAGAGAAAGAGAGAAAACTTTTTCTTCGTGTGATTTTCAATTCTAACTTAAATTTCTATTTATAGAAAAATGTTAGCCCACCAAGGCATTTCGACCACCACCGATGGCTTTACCTCGCTACTATTGCCACCCACCACATTTGAAATAAAATTCAGCACATTTTTCACCAACCACAAGTGGGGCCCACTCAATTCTAGAATTTTCCACCAAAATCAATTATAAACCTAATTTCCTAATCCGACACCCTCTTAAAATTCACAACAAATCATTCGTGCATTTTTAATCTGCTCAAAATTTGTGGACATATACTCAACTTATGTATGTATAACATATACCAAAAATTACTACAATCCAACTATTTGATTAAAAATTATAACCCCAAGAATATATCTCAAAACCCCGATTTGATTTTTAATACCTCCAATCCGATAAAATACCGATAAAACACCTCAACATTAATTCCTTCATTAATAACCACATAAATAAATCCATCATTTATATTCATATAAAATAAATATTTCTTTATCATATGAATCAATAATTAATTATTCACAAATAATATTACGTAATCACATTTATGACAACCAGTGCCGCTCAGTGAGAGAGGGGGCTTCCAATAAGGATCTCTCCTTATCGGGCGCCGCAATTAGTGACCAAACCTCCTTAGATGTAACTTTCTAGACATCGCCAATAATGTTATCTAATAATATTATTCAAATAATATGAATTATCGATCCGATAATGGGAAATATCAGTGTTGACAATTATCAAACAAAGAATAATATAAAATATCAACGCAAAGAATTATCAATCAATAAAATAAAATATCGAATAAGAATTACCGTGAAAAATTATCGAGTAAAGGCCTTCACGTAAGGATCAATAATTCAACAATACTGCGGTAATACCGCAAAGCCATCAGCAAAACCACGCCAGACATCAGATTTTAACCACCGGCATTCCAACAACCTTTAATTCAGAATAAATAACTACGCTGCTATTTATAACCACCCAAACTTTGTCGCTTTCTTCATCCAATCGCTCATGGGGGGGCCCACACATTTAATACCCCGACAAGATTTAATATTCCACGCCAAACTAATATTCCCCGACAAGATTTAATATTCCACGACCAAACGAATATTCCCCACAAAAATGAATATTTTATAACCACTTGCTTATTTTGAAATATTTATGATTTAACCCTTAACTATCCACATTAATCAAATCAACCCTTACTATTTCAAAATAATAAATAAAGGAAATTCCTTTTATTTAAAAAATTTTGGTCTTACAACCTCCCTCCTTATGAAATTTCGTCCTCGAATCGACGACGACTGTGTTTTCAAAAGGTAAAGATACCTCGCTTTCATTTTCGCTTCCAACTCCCGTGTCATTTCCTCAATAAAGATGGTTTCTCCACAAAACTTTAACTTATGGTATAACCCCAGACATAGGTCATGTTCTTTCCTCTACAAAATCTTGACAGTACCTCCTCGTGACGCTAAGTCTTCTATTATCTCGTCCTGCTTCTAACTCAATGACGTGTTTCGGTCGTCCACATATTTACGTAACATCGATACGTGAAAAAAAACGCTATGAACACGCCATATACTTGGTGGTAAAACGAGTCTATAGGCCACAGCCCCTATTCGATCGAGAATTTCAAATGGATTAATAAATCAAGGTTCGAGCTTTCTCACCTCACCGATTCTCGCTTTTAAAATAACAACTTCGCACCTCCTTCTTCAAATTCATCACCCCAGTAGCTTCAATAAATTTTAACTTTATCGATTAAAGTCGATTATACTCAGATATCATCACGCATCAGATATCATCACGCGGGTACCTAGAGTTTTCATCTCCATCTCTATTATTTGTATATTATACTTAAATTAGTCTTTGACAATATCGTACTCAGATTTGTATACGATCTTCTACTCAACACGCCACCTACCACGCTCGCTTTTTCCGTGATGGCACGGTCGTAATATGTGTCAAATGAGTCTCCTCTCGAGTTCTTCAAGCTCTTCCCACATTCCTCGCTTCCATTCAAATTTTGTATCTCTACGAAGTCACCACGTTAATGGAATAGCGATTCGAGAATATCCTTCAACGAATCTCCGATAATAACCAACTAAGCCTGTAAAGCTACGATTTCGACATCGACTTAGGTTGTTCTCAATCGCGACTCATATCCCAACCTTGATAAAGACGTCACAATGACACCTATCGCTTTACTATCGCATCTAATATGACGCCCCCTACAGAGAGTCTCGCTTAGTGAATTCCACAAAGGAAGTCACAAGATAAAGGCTCATGTACCAAATTTATAGTTGAATTTTTAACTCCTCAAGTTCAATAGAGCCATTCGATATGAGATTTTAGAAATGAGTTTTGTACCGGTTCAAAGTCGATACAAAATTTAATATCACTTTGGGAGTAAGCCAAGAAATTCTTCAGAAATACGCCAGAAAAAATCAATAACAACAAGAATATTATTCAAATCGACGTGTCTTTATTCAAATCCATAACACGGACTAAGAAAACTCGACATCCGTAATAAACGAACGACTTCATGGCTTGATATGAAAATGTTTGACTACAATGGTTCGATCGCTTGAATTCAATAACAAAGTCATAGAATATGAAAACTAACAACCTTACAAAAAGCAATCAATTTTGGTACGATGAGTAGTTAACCAATCAATCCATCAAAAGCAAATATCTCTAAAGAGATAAGGTCAATGTGTAATGTAATAAAGTGCCAACTCAATCAAACAAGATTTTTAAACAACTCTGATGTAATGAAAGTTTCTCCTAACTGAGTCTCCATAAATAGGTCAAAGTCTAATTTCTCCGTAGTCAAGTTCAAACGCTGAGCGCAAGCAAGAGAGATAAAAAAGAATGGGTAGAACCCCAGATTCAGTAAGGTATAAACTTCGCAAGAATTTATAATTAACTAACCTGCTAAACTTCGTCGTTTCTCTCGATTTTGACCGGCCACGACAAAACGCCTTCCAGAATCGCTGACTTTGACTTTTTCTCGACATCCTTTTCGAGTCACCATTCTCACCGGACTAGGTTTCGATATCGCATAACTCTCGAGCGATATGTCCTTCTTTTCCACAATTATAGCATACCTTAAACTGCTAGGGCGCTTCAATGATATGTCCTCTTCCCCCGTGATTTGTAACATACGACCGATGGTCTTTCTCCTCCTCGAAAACCAATACATCAAGCGCCGACGCCTTCACACGGTCGCTGTTGAATCTCCTTTTTAAAATCTCCTCCCAACTCGCTTCTTCTATTTTCACGGCCACGATTACCACCAGAGTGGTTACCGCTTTTGTCCGTATTCTTCTTTCTCCACCGGGTTATCGCTATTCGATGATCGCTATCTTCTGTATGATCCTCGTTATGGTCCCCTATTAACGTATCAAGTATCTCGCCTAACAACCGAGCCCTCGCTGACAACATCCGGTAGAGAGAAAATTTATGAGAAATGAGATACCGACGACGCCGTTTCAAACCTCTCGTAAACATCCGCCATACGCTCTCATTCTCCACCAAATGAGGTGCAAACCTCGATAACTCCGCAAACTTCGCCATCGACTCGACACCGCCATGTTATTCTCGCTTCCAATCTAATAAACTCCACTTCCTTCATACGACGTAATACTTTCGTGGAAGTACTTGTCATTATTGAACTCGCTTCAAACGCTCCCACGACACGCCGAAAAGCAACCGAATGGGTACGCTTCACGATTCCCACCAAAGAATCGCCGCCACTTTAACATAAAAGTAGCGAATGGAACTTTCGTTCTTCGCGCATCCCAAGACATCGAATATCTTGGTAATTTGTTTCGACCCATGTTTCCGCCATGATCGGATCCGCTTTCCTGCACTCGTGGTCCCAACTTCTTCGAACTCGCTTTCGTCGTGACCACCCGTGAATCGCTATCATCTCCTCCTCAGATTTTGAACACGAAGTCTCCTCGTCTCGATTTTGCATGAACCGCAAAAAGCTTCTAAACATCCCCTCGCTCATCATCCGCCAAAGGTGTTATTCACAGAGGTACATTGCCACCGCAGCACGCTCTCCTCGCTGTTAAGTATGTGCATCTCCACTGGCCTCATTTACACCACTATTAATATTCTCAAATGACATTCTCAATTATCACATAAAAACAAGGGTTAATTAAGGAAATCAATCACATAATATCCCTATATACCGACCAACTAACAAATAAGCTTTTAGACACACTAGCAAAGGATTTACTGCCTCCCCCTCCTAGTTCTATTCCCCGATCTCCGCCAGAGATCATATCCCTAAGCTCGATATTAACCGTGACGCCCCCAAAATAGGTCCATTCCATCCAACCCATTCTCGAGTCGCCAAATACATGGTACGTAAACAACTACAACTTTATTATCACAACAATAAAACTCAGAGTTTAAATACAAATATTATCTTCTGATAATATTTATACTCAAATAAATCCTCATCACATTTATCGATACATTATTTTACAATAATGGTGAGGACTACTAAACAACTCTCTCTAGAACCTTCATTCCATACCCCGACTAAGACTACGCTACATTCTCGCCTCCCCGAGAAGAAAAAAATGGAACAACAAGGAAAAGGGTGAGCTCAACTAGCCCAAAGAAGAATGTTACGACTAAGATAATATACAACAAATTATCGTTAGTCTCCAACAGGAAAAAAAATGATAATACAATGTATAACAAGTTTCGTATCAATATTCGCAATGAAATAATAATTCATGTAAGAGTTACGTAGAGAATGAAATCTACTATAATCTATGAATTTAATAAATTCATCATCAATATTTTATCCTCAGAACATCAATCAATATTCATCTCAAATCAAATATTCATCTTTGCACTACAGCCAAAGATATTCATCAATCCATTATGTTCATCTCAACACTGCTCATCTTTGCACTAAAGGCCAAAGATATTCATCATCTTTGTGTTCATCATAAACACTGCTCATCTTTGCACTAAAGGCCAAAGATATTCATCACCTATATGTTCATTTAAACACCGCTCATCTTTGCACTACACAGCCAAAGATATTCATCACCTACATGTTCATTTAAACACCGCTCATCTTTGCACTACACAAAGCCAAAGATATTCTTCAGAATCATTCATCTTCACTACAAAAGCAAAGATATTCAATAATATCATCATTTAAGACCGAGGATGATGAAAAATTTTTAAAGAACGAATCCAAAGGAAACAAAATGACAAGGATTAAGGATTAAGGATTCAGATTTTTTTTTTATCCATGTCCAAAAATACCTCAAAAATAATCATAAGTGGTGTAAAATTCAAGAATGATCAAAACACGGATACAATCAAAGCTAGTATCCGTATTAGATATTTTGACTTAAAAGAAAAATTTTCATTTTTCTATGAATAAAGTGCCGATTCGTGAATAAAGGTCAGATACGTGAATAAAGGCCGATACGTGAATAAGAATCTGACACCAAAAGATAGAAATTCCACAAAAAACATCTTCACGCTTCATTAATAAGACTCGTGAATAAGAATCGTGAATAAGAACTCATGAATAAGAACTCGAATAAGAATCAGAATAAGAATCATGAATAGTAACTCATGAATATGAAAAAAGTTCCAAATTTGATAAAAAGTTCCAACCAATATTTCAAAGATAATGATATCAAGAAATAATATCATTCGAGAAGAAAATAACATCCCTTACCTCAAAGAATCAAGATTTCTAAGGAAAGGCTCAAGTGATGTCGAATGAAACTTGTAGATCAATAAAGAACTCTCAAAGTATCTAAATACTCACAAAATACGCCAATAATATAGAGAGAGAAGAGAGAAAAACTTTGTTTCGTGTGATTTTCAATTCTAACTTAAATTTCTCTATTTATAGAAAATGTTAGCCCACCACCAAGGCATTTCGACCAAGCACCGATGGCTTTACTCGCTACTATTGCCACCACCACCACATTTGAAATAAAATTCAGCACATTTTTTCACCAACCACAAGTGGGGCCCACTCAATTCTAGAATTTTCCACCAAAATCAATTATAAACCTAATTTCCTAATCCGACACCTCTTAAAAATTCACAACAAATCATTCGTGCATTTTTAATTCGCTCAAAATTTGTGGACATATACTCAACTTATGTATGTATAACATACCCAAAAATTACTACAATCCAACTATTTGATTAAAAATTATAACCCCGCAATATATCTCAAAACCCCGATTTGATTTTTAATACCTCCAATCCGATAAAATACCGATAAAACACCTCAACATTAATTCCTTCATTAATAACCACATAAATAAATCCATCATTTATATTCATATAAAATAAATATTTCTTATCATATGAATCAATAATTAATTATTCACAAATAATATTACGTAATCACATTTATGACAACCAGTGCCGCTCCTCAGAAAGAGGGGCTTTCCAATAAGGATCTCTCCTCATCGGGCGCCGCAATTAGTGACCAAACCTCTCCTGTATGTAACTTTCTAGACATCGCCAATAATGTTATCTAATAATATTATTCAAATAATATGAATTATCGATCCGATAATGGGAAATATCAGCAAAAAGGACAATTATCAAACAAAGAATAATATAAAATATCAACGCAAAGAATTATCAATCAATAAAATAAAATATCGAATAAGAATTACCGTGAAAATTATCGAGTAGTGCCTTCTTACACGTAAGGATCAATAATTCAACAATACTGCGTAATACCGCAAAGCATCGCAAGCAACCACGCCAGACATCAGATTTTAACCACCGGTATTCCAATGCCTTAATTCAGAATAACTACGCCTTTAAGTATTTATAACCACCCATATTTTGTCGCTTTCTCATCCAATCGCTTCACATGGGGCTCCATTATTCACATCGGTCGCTACTATTCCCTCGCATTTAATATTCCCGACAAACATTTAATATTCCACCATATTCCAAAACGAATATTCCCCACAAAAAATGAATATTTTATAACCACTGCTTATTTTTTGAAATATTTATGATTTAACCCTTAACTATCCACATTAATCAAATCAACCCTTACTATTTCAAAATAATAAATAAAGGAAATTCCTTTTATTTAAAAAATTTCGGTCTTACAACCTCCCTCCTTATGAAATTTCGCCTCGAAATCGACGACGCACTGGTGTTTCAAAAGGTAAAGATACCTCGCTTTCATTTTCGCTTCCAACTCCCGTGTCATTTCCTCAATAAAGATGGTTTCTCCACAAAACTTTAACTTATGGTATAACCCCAGATATAGGTCATGTTCTTTCCTCTACAAAATCTTGACAGTACCTCCTCGTGACGTTAAGTCTTCTACTATCTCGTCCGGCTTCTAACTCAATGACGTGTTTCGGTCGTCCCACATATTTACGTAACATCGATACGTGAAAAACGCTATGAACACGCCATATACTTGGTGGTAAAACGAGTCTATAGGCCACGCTCCTATTCGATCGAGAATTTCAAATGGATTAATAAATCAAGGTTCGAGCTTTCTCACCTCACCGATTCTCGCTTTTAAAATAACAACTTCGCACCTCCTTCTTCAAATTCATCACCCGTGTAGTAGCTCAATAAATTTTAACTTTATCGATTAAAGTCGATTATACTCAGATATCATCACGCATCAGATATCATCACGCTGGTACCTAGAGTTTTCATCTCCATCTCTATTATTTGTATATTATACTTAAATTAGTCTTTGACAATATCGTACTCAGATTTCATATACGATCTTCTACTCAACACGCCACCTACCACGCTCGCTTTTCCAGATGGCATGGTCGTAACATGTGTCAAATGAGTCTCCTCTCGAGTTCTTCAAGCTCTTCCCACATTCCTCGCTTCCATTCAATTTTGTATCTCTACGAGTCACCACGTTAATGGAATAGCGATTCGAGAATATCCTTCAACGAATCTCCGATAATAACCAACTAAGCCTCAGAAAGCTACGATTTCGACATCGACTTTAGGTTGTTCTCAATCGCGACTCATATCCCAATCTTGATAAGACGTCACAATGACACCTATCGCTTTACTATCGCATCTAATATGACGCCCCCACAGAGAGTCTCGCTTAGTGAATTCCACAAAGAAGTCACAAGATAAAGGCTCATGTACCAAATTTATAGTTGAATTTTTAACTCCTCAAGTTCAATAGAGCCATTCGATATGAGATTTTAGAAATGAGTTTTGTACCGTTTCAAAGTCGATACAAAATTTAATATCACTTTTGGGAGTAAGCCAAGAAATTCTTCAGAAATACGCCAGAAAAATCAATAACAACAAGAATATTATTCAAATCGACGTGTCTTTATTCAAATCCATAACACGGACTAAGAAAACTCGACATCCGTAATAAACGAATGACTTCATGGCTTGATATGAAAATGTTTGACTACAATGGTTCGATCGCTTGAATTCAATAACAAAGTTGCTTAGAATATGAAAACTAACAACCTTACAAAAGCAATCAATTTTGGTATGATGAGTAGTTAACCAATCAATCCCATCAAAAGCAAATATCTCTAAAGAAATAAGGTTAATGTAATGTGAAAGCCAACTCAATCAAACAAGATTTTTAAACAACTGATGTAATGAAAGTTTCTCCTAACTGAGTTCTCCATAAATAGTCAAAGTCTAATTTCTCCGTAGTCAAGTTCAAACGCTGAGCGCAAGCAAGAGAGATAAAAGAATGGGTAGAACCCAGATTCAGTAAGGTATAAACTTCGCAAGAATTTATAATTAACTAACCTGCTAACTTCGTCGTTTCCTCGATTTTTGACCCCATTACGACAAACGCCTTCCAGAATCGCTGACTTTCGACTTTTCTTCGACATCCTTTTCGAGTCACCATTCTCACCGGACTAGGTTTCGATATCGCATAACTTCGAGCGATATGTCCTTCTTTTTCCACAATTATAGCATACCTTAAACTGCTAGGCGCTTAATGATATGTCCCTCTTCCCCAGATTTGTAACATACGACCGATGGTCTTTCTCCTCCTCGAACCAGCCACATCGGCGCCGACGCCTTCACACGGTCGCTGTTGAATCTCCTCTTTAAAATCTCCTCCCAACTCGCTTTTTCTATTTTCATGGCCACGATTACCACCGTGGTTACCGCTTTTGTCCGTATTCTTCTTTCTCCACCGTTATCGCTATTCGATGACCGCTATCTTTGGTATGATCCTCGTTATGGTCCCTCATTGAACGTATTTCAAGTATCTCGCCTAACAACCGAGCCCTCGCTTACAACATCCGGTCAGAGAGAAAATTTATGAGAAATGAGATACCGACGACGCCGTTTTCAAACCTCTCGTAAACATCCGCCATACGCTCTCATTCTCCACCAAATGAGGTGCAAACTCGATAACTCCGCAAACTTCGCCGCATCGACACCGCCATGTTATTCTCGCCCAATCTAATAAACTCCACTTCCTTCATACGACGACTAATTTCGTGGAAGTACTTGTCATTGAACTGCTTCAAACGCTCTCCCACGATACGCCGAAAAAAAAATGAATGGGTACGCTTCACGTATTCCCACCAAAGAATCCGCCTCGCCACTTTAACATAAAAGTAGCGAAATGGAACTTTCGTTCTTCGCATCCCAAGACATCGAATATCTTGCAATTTGTTTCACCCATGTTTCCGCCATGATCGGATCCGCTTTCCCTGCACTCGTGGTCCCAACTTCAACTCGCTTGGGTCGCGACCACCCGTGAATCGCTATCATCTCCTCCTCAGATTTTGAACACGAAGTCTCCTCGTCTCGATTTTGCATGAACCGCAAAAAGCTTCTAAACATCCCCTCGCTCATCATCCGCCAAAGGTGTTATTCATGAGGTACATTGCCACCACAGCACGCTCTCCTCGCTCATAAGTATGCAGCATCTCCACTGGCCTCATTTACACCACTATTAATATTCTCAATGACATTCTCAAATACCGCCATAAAACAAGGGTTAATTAAGGAAATCAATCACATAATATCCCTATATACCGACCAACTAACAAATAAGCTTAGTAGACACACTAGCAAAGGATTTACTCGCCTCTCCCTCCTAGTTCTATTCCCCGATCTCCGCCAGAGATCATATCCCTAAGCTCGATATTAACCGCGACGCCCCCCCAAAATAGGTCCATTCCATCCAACCCATTCTCGAGTCGCCAAATACATGGTACGTAAACAACTACAACTTTATTATCACAACAATAAAATCAGAGTTTAAATACAAATATTATCTTCTGATAATATTTATACTCAAATAAATCCTCATCACATTTATCGATACATTATTTTACAATAATGGTGAGGACTACTAAACAACTCTCTCTAGAACCTTCATTCCATACCCCGACTAAGACTTCGCTACATTCTCGCCTCCCGAGAAGAAAAAAAATGGAACAACAAGGAAAAGGGTGAGCTCAACTAGCCCAAGAAGAATGTTACGACTAAGATAATATACAACAAATTATCGTTAGTCTCCAACAGGAAAAAACTGATAGTATACAATAGATAACAAGTTTCAGATCAATATTCGCAATGCTGAAATAATAATTCATGTAAGAGTTACGTAGAGAATGAAATCTACTATAATCTATGAATTTAATAAATTCATCATCAATATTTTATCCCCAGAACATCAATCAATATTCATCTCAAATCAAATATTCATCTTTGCACTACAGCCAAAGATATTCATCAATCTCCATCATGTTCATCTCAACACTGCTCATCTTTGCACTAAAGGCCAAAGATATTCATCACCATTATGTTCATTTAAACACTGCTCATCTTTGCACTACAGTGCCAAAGATATTCATCACCTAATATGTTCATTTAAACACCGCTCATCTTTGCACTACAGTGCCAAAGATATTCATCACCACATGTTCATTTATCCGTTCATTTAAACATATTCCATCTTCAATCTATGTGCCAAAGATATTCTTCAGAAATCATTCATCTTTGCACTACAAAAGCCAAAGATATTCAATAATATCATCATTTAAGACCGAGGATGATGAAAAATATTTTTTAAAGAAACGAATCCAAAGGAAACAAAATGACAAGGATTAAGGATTAAGGATTCAGATTTTTGTTTTATCCATGTCCAAAATACCTCAAAAATAATCATAAGTGGTGTAAAATTCAAGAATGATCAAAACACGGATACAATCAAAGCTAGTATCCGTATAGATATTTTAGACTTAAAAGAAAAATTTTCATTTTTCTATGAATAAAGGCCGATTCGTGAATAAAGGTCAGATACGTGAATAAAGGCCGATACGTGAATAAGAAACTCACACCAAAAGATAGAAATTCCACAAAAAACATCTTCACGCTTCATTAATAAGACTCGTGAATAAGAATCGTGAATAAGAACTCATGAATAAGAACTCGTGAATAAGAATCATCTAATAATAAACCCCATATGAAAAAGTTCCAAATTTGATAAAAAGTTCCAACCAATATTTCAAAGATAATGATATCAAGAAATAATATCATTACGAGAAGAAAATAACATCCCTTACCTCAAAGAATCAAGATTTCTAAGGAAAGGCTCAAGTGATGTCGAATGAAACTTGTACCGAATAAAGAAGAACTCTCAAAGTATCTAAATACTCACAAAATACGCCAATAATATAGAGAGAGAAGAGAGAAAACTTTGTTTCGTGTGATTTTCAATTCTAACTTAGCCTTCTATTTATAGAAAAATGTTAGCCCACCCAAGGCATTTCGACCAAGCACCGATGGCTTTTTACTCGCTACTATTGCCACCCACCACATTTGAAATAAAATTCAGCACATTTTTTCACCAACCACAAGTGGGGCCCACTCAATTCTAGAATTTTCCACCAAAATCAATTATAAACCTAATTTCCTAATCCGACACCTCTTAAAATTCACAACAAATCATTCGTGCATTTTTAATTCGCTCAAAATTTGTGGACATATACTCAACTTATGTATGTATAACATACCCAAAAATTACAACAATCCAACTAACTTGATTAAAAATTATAACCCCAAATATATCTCAAAACCCCGATTTGATTTTTAATACCTCCAATCCGATAAAATACCGATAAAACACCTCAACATTAATTCCTTCATTAATAACCACATAAATAAATCCATCATTTATATTCATATAAAATAAATATTTCTTTATCATATGAATCAATAATTAATTATTCACAAATAATATTACGTAATCACATTTACGACAACCAGCCGCTCCTCAGAAAGAGGGGCTTCCAATAAGGATCTCTCCTCATCGGGCGCCGCAATTAGTGACCAAACCTCTCCTTAGATGTAACTTTCTAGACATCGCCAATAATGTTATCTAATAATATTATTCAAATAATATGAATTATCGATCCGATAATGGGAAATATCAAGCAAAGGACAATTATCAAACAACAATAATATAAAATATCAACGCAAAGAATTATCGAATCAATAAAATAAAATATCGAATAAGAATTATCGTGAAAAATTATCGAGTAAAGGCCTTCTTACGTAAGGATCAATAATTCAACAATACTGCAATAATACCGTAAAGCATCATCAAAACCACGCCAGACATCAGATTTTAACCACCGGTATTCCAACAAATTAATAACTAAATAATAACTACGCCTACTTATTTTTAACCACCCAAATATTTGTCGCTTTCCTCATCCAATCGCTCACATGGGGGCCACACACACACGGTCATCGCATTTAATATTCCCATAATATTTAATATTCCACGCATTTAATATTCCAGACAAAGATTAATATTCCACCACCAAACGAATATTCCCCGACAAAAATGAATATTTTATAACCACTTGCTTATTTTGAAATATTTATGATTTAACCCTTAACTATCCACATTAATCAAATCAACCCTTACTATTTCAAAATAATAAATAAAGGAAATTCCTTTTATTTAAAAAATTTCGGTCTTACAACCTCCCCTCCTTATGAAATTTCGTCCCTCGAAATCGACGACGACTGTGTGTTTCAAAAGGTAAAGATACCTCGCTTTCATTTTCGCTTCCAACTCCCGTGTCATTTCCTCAATAAAGATGGTTTCTCCACAAAACTTTAACTTATGGTATAACCCCAGACATAGGTCATGTTCTTTCCTCTACAAAATCTTGACAGTACCTCCTCGTACGTTAAGTCTTCTATTATCTCGTCCTGCTTTAACTCAATGACGTGTTTCGTCGTCCACATATTTACGTAACATCGATACGTGAAAAACGCTTATGAACACGCCATATACTTGGTGGTAAAACGAGTCTATAGCCACGCCCTATTCGATCGAGAATTTCAAATGGATTAATAAATCAAGGTTCGAGCTTCTCACCTCACCGATTCTCGCTTTTAAAATAACAACTTCGCACCTCCTTCTTCAAATTCATCACCCTCCAGGTAGAGCTTGAATAAATTTTAACTTTATCGATTAAAGTCGATTATACTCAGATATCATCACGCATCAGATATCATCACGCGGGTACCTAGAGTTTTCATCTCCATCTCTATTATTTGTATATTATACTTAAATTAGTCTTTGACAACATCGTACTCAGATTTGTATACGATCTTCTACTCAACACGCCGCCTACCACGCTCGCTTTTCCAGATGGCATGGTCGTAATACGTATCAAATGAGTCTCCTCTCGAGTTCTTCAAGCTCTTCCCACATTCCTCGCTTCCATTCAATTTTGTATCTCTACGAGTCACCACGTTAATGGAATAGCGATTCGAGAATATCCTTCAACGAATCTCCGATAATAACCAACTAAGCCTAGAAAGCTACGATTTCGACATCGACTTAGGTTGTTCTCAATCGCGACTCATATCCCAATCTTGGATAAGACGTCACAACACACCTATCGCTTTACTATCGCATCTAATACGACGCCCCTACAGAGAGTCTCGCTTAGTGAATTCCACAAAGGAAGTCACAAGATAAAGGCTCATGTACCAAATTTATAGTTGAATTTTTAACTCCTCAAGTTCAATAGAGCCATTCGATATGAGATTTTAGAAATGAGTTTTGTACCGGTTCAAAGTCGATACAAAATTTAATATCGCTTTTTGGAGTAAGCCAATAAATTCTTCAGAAATACGCCAGAAAAATCAATAACAACAAGAATATTATTCAAATCGACGTTCTTTATTCAAATCCATAACACGGACTAAGAAAACTCGACATCCGTAATAAACGAATGACTTCATGGCTTGATATGAAAATGTTTGACTACAATGGTTTGATCGCTTGAATTCAATAACAAAGTTGCTTAGAATATGAAAACTAACAACCTTACAAAAGCAATCAATTTTGGTATGATGAGTAGTTAACCAATCAATCCCATCAAAAGCAAGTATCTTTAAAGAGATAAGGTCAATGTGTAAATGTAATGGTGCCAACTTGAATCAAACAAGATTTTTAAACAACGGATGTAATGAAAGTTTCTCCTAACTGAGTCTCCATAAATAGGTCAAAGTCTAATTTCTCCGTAGTCAAGTTCAAACGCTGAGCGCAAGCAAGAGAGATAAAAGAATGGGTAGAACCCAGATTCAGTAAGGTATAAACTTCGCAAGAATTTATAATTAACTAACCTGCTAACTTCGCTCGTTTCCTCGATTTTGACCGGCCACGACAAACGCCTTCCAAGAATCGCTGACTTTGACTTTTCTCGACATCCTTTTCGAGTCACCATTCCTCACCGGACTCGGTTTCGATATCGCATAACTCTCGAGCGATATGTCCTTCTTTTTTCCACAATTATAGCATACCTTAAACTGCTAGGCGCTTAATGATATGTCCCTCTTCCCGTGATTTGTAATATACGACCGATGGTCTTTCTCCTCCTCGAACCAATACACATCGGGCGCCGACGCCTTCACACGGTCGTTGTTGAATCTCCTTTTAAAATCTCCTCCCAACTCGCTTCTTCTATTTTTTCACGGCCACGATTACCACCAGAGTGGTTACCGCCTTTGTCCGTATTCTTCTTTCTCCACCGGTTATCGTTATTCGATGATCGCTATCTTCTGGTATGATCCTCGTTATGGTCCCCTCATTGAACGTATCAAGTATCTCGCCTAACAACCGAGCCCTCGCTTACAACATCCGAATAGAGAGAAAATTTATGAGAAATGAGATACCGACGACGCCGTTTTCAAACCTCTCGTAAACATCCGCCACATACGCTCCTCATTCTCCACCAAATGAGGTGCAAACTCGATAACTCCGCAAACTTCGCCAGATCGACACACCGCCATGTTATTCGCCCAATCTAATAAACTCCACTTCCTTCATACGACGAATACTTTCGTGGAAGTATTTGTCATCGAACTGCTTCAAACGCCTCCCACGATATGCCGAAAAGTAATGAATGGGTACGCTTCACGATTCCCACCAAGAATCGCCGCCACTTTTAACATAAAAGTAGCGAATGGAACTTTCGTTCTCGCGCATCCCAAGACATCGAATATCTTGGTAATTTGTTTGACCCATGTTTCCGCCATGATCGATCCGCTTTCCTGCACTCGTGGTCCCAACTTCAACTCGCTCAATCAGACCACCCGTGAATCGCTATCATCTCCTCCTCAGATTTTGAACACGAAGTCTCCTCGTCTGATTTTGCATGAACCGCAAAAAGCTTCTAAACATCCCCTCGCTCATCATCTCGCTCAAAGGTGTTATTCATGAGAGTACATTGCCACTGCTGCACGCTCTCCTCCTCGTTGTTAAGTATGCATCTCTCCACTGGCCTCATTTACACCACTATTAATATTCTCAATGACATTCTCAAATATCGCCATAAAACAAGGGTTAATTAAGGAAATCAATCACATAATATCCCTATATACCGACTAACTAACAAATAAGCTTAGTAGACACACTAGCAAAGGATTTACTCGCCTCCCTCCTAGTTCTATTCCCCGATCTCCGCCAGAGATCATATCCCTAAGCTCGATATTAACCGCGACGCACCCCAAAATAGGTCCATTCCATCCAACCCATTCTCGAGTCGCCAAATACATGGTACATGTAAACAACTACAACTTTATTATCACAACAATAAAATCAGAGTTTAAATACAAATATTATCTTCTGTATAATATTTATACTCAAATAAATCCTCATCACATTTATCGATACATTATTTTACAATAATGGTGAGGACTACTAAACAACTCTCTCTAACCTTCATTCCATACCCCCACTAAGACTCGCTACATTCTCGCCTCCCGAGAAGAAAAAATGGAACAACAAGGAAAAGGGTGAGCTCAACTAGCCCAAGAAGAATGTTACGACTAAGATAATATACAACAAATTATCGTTAGTCTCCAACAGGAAAAAATGATAGTATACAATGTATAACAAGTTTCGTATCAATATTCGCAGCTGAAATAATAATTCATGTAAGAGTTACGTAGAGAATGAAATCTACTATAATCTATGAATTTAATACCATCATCAATATTTTATCCTCAGAACATCAATCAATATTCATCTCAAATCAAATATTCATCTTTGCACTACAAAAGCCAAAGATATTCATCAATCCATTATGTTCATCTCAACACTGCTCATCTTTGCACTAAAGGCCAAAGATATTCATCAATTCTACCATGTTCATTTAAAACACTGCTCATCTTTGCACTAAAGCCAAAGATATTCATCACCACATGCCTATTCATCACCCAAATGTTCATTTAAACACCGCTCATCTTCACTACAAAGCCAAAGATATTCTTCAGAATCATTCATCTTCAGACTACAAAGCAAAGATATTCAATAATATCATCATTTAAGACCGAGGATGATGAAAATATTTTTAAAGAAACGAATCCAAAGGAAACAAAATGACAAGGATTAAGGATTAAGGATTCGTATTTGTTTTATCCATGTCCAACAATACCTCAAAAATAATCATAGTGAAGTAAAATTCAAGAATGATCAAAACACGGATACAATCAAAGCTAGTATCCGTATAGATATTTTAGACGAAAAGAAAAATTTTCATTTTTCTATGAATAGTGCCGATTCGTGAATAAGGTCAGATACGTGAATAAAGGCAGATACGTGAATAAGAATCTCACACCAAAAGATAGAAATTCCACAAAAAACATCTTCACGCTTCTAGAATACTTAATAGACTCGTGAATAAGAATCGTGAATAAGAACTCATGAATAAGAACTCGTGAATAAGAACTCATGAATAGTAACCCCGATATGAAAAAGTTCCAAATTTGATAAAAAGTTCCAACTAATATTTCAAAGATAATGATATCAAGAAATAATATCATTACGAGAAAAAATAACATCCCTTACCTCAAAGAATCAAGATTTCTAAGGAAAGGCTCAAGTGATGTCGAATGAAACTTGTAGATCGAATAAAGAACTCTCAAAGTATCTAAATACTCACAAAATACGCCAATAATATAGAGAGAGAAAGAGAGAAAACTTTGTTTCGTGTGATTTTCAATTCTAACTTAGCCTCTATTTATAGAAAATGTTAGCCCACCAAGCAGCATTTCGACTCACACCGATGGCTTTTACTCGCTACTATTGCCACCCACCACATTTGAAATAAAATTCAGCACATTTTTTCACCAACCACAAGTGGGGCCCACTCAATTCTAGAATTTTCCACCAAAATCAATTATAAACCTAATTTCCGAATCCGACACCTCTTAAAATTCACAACAAATCATTCGCATATTTTTAATTGCTCAAAATTTGTGGACATATACTCAACTTATGTATGTATAACATACCCAAAAATTACCACAATCCAACTATTTGATTAAAAATTATAACCCCGCAATATATCTCAAAACCCCGATTTGATTTTTAATACCTCCAATCCGATAAAATACCGATAAAACACCTCAACATTAATTCCTTCATTAATAACCACATAAATAAATCCATCATTTATATTCATATAAAATAAATATTTCTTTATCATATGAATCAATAATTAATTATTCACAAATAATATTACGTAATCACATTTATGACAACCAGTGCCGCTCCTCAGAAAGAGGGGCTTCCAATAAGGATCTCTCATCATCACGCCGCAATTAGTGACCAAACCTCTCCTTAGATGTAACTTTCTAGACATTGCCAATAATGTTATCTAATAATATTATTCAAATAATAATATGAATTATCGATCCGATAATGGAAATATCAAGTGTTGACAATTATCAAAACAATAATAATATAAAATATCAACGCAAAGAATTATCGAATCAATAAAATAAAATATCGAATAAGAATTATCGTGAAAAATTATCGAGTAAGGCCTTCTTCACGTAAGGATCAATAATTCAATAATACTGCAATAATACCGCAAGCATCGCGCAACCACGCCAGACATCAGATTTTAACCAATTTGTATTCCAATACCTTAATTCAGAATAACTACGCCGCTATTTATAACCACCCAATATTTTGTTTAAAAAATTTCTCATCCAATCGCTTCCATGGGCCCACATATGGTCATACTATTTAATTGCATTTAATATTCCCCGACAAAGATTTAATATTCCACTTTTATATTTTGTAAACTAATATTCCCCAATAAAAATGAATATTTTATAACCACTTGCTTATTTTGAAATATTTATGATTTAACCCTTAACTATCCACATTAATCAAATCAACCATTACTTACTATTTCAAAATAATAAATAAAGGAAATTCCTTTTATTTAAAAAAATTCGGTCTTATTTATAAATTTTGCAAAGTATGCAAGTTGTTATAAAATATTCGTTTGGTTTGAGAATATTCTTTTTGTTAGTGAATATTCGTGATAACGGCTCAATCATTGGTGGACCCCATAATGTAATTATCATTTGATCGAGAAAACGACAAAAAATATTTTATAAAAATAACTACGGAGGTGTTACCGTTAAAACCGCTGAACTACCCTATGGTAAAAATGTACAAGAATACACGTGGTCGCATAAGAAAGACACTGATATTGATTATCGATGCTTACGTGAGAAGTCACTCACCTATGCTCAATTATTGCTACAAGAATTACGCATCATATCTCTTATATTATTGATTCAATTATTGTCACAGATATCATCCGTATAATATGTTATAAAGATTAAATCAATAATCGAGACGACACGTTATAAATGATTAATAATTGTTGAAAGATTAAATATGTGTTGATGAAAAAATGATTTGTGGTAAGTTTGATTATTTTATGGGGGCTCATATGTCATCATCTAAGAGTCTCTTCACAATAAGAATTACCTTCGTCAATAGTAATTACCCTTGTGAATAGTAATTACCTTCGCAATAATAGTAATTACCCTCATGAATAGTATTTACCTTCATTCGATAAGAATTACCTTCACAATAGTAATTACCTCTTGAATAGTATTTACCTTCACACAATAGTATTTACCTTCGTTAATAGTAATTACCTTTACCAGACGTCAACCACTTTGTCGTTTCACATTACAGCGCCGAACCACTTGTCGCTTCACATTACAGCGCCAAACCACTTTTCTTTTCACATCATTAGTCGCTGCTTACTCGCTTTTCACACGGCAAAGCTTAAGCTAGAAATCTTCTATAAATAGAGGCCTGGGCTTCATTATTTTCACTTAATTCATTCAAGCTATAGAGAGAGAATGTGACGCCCCCAAAATAGGTATACATCACCCATTCTCGAGTTGTCAATACATGGTACGTAAACAACTACAACTTTATTATTACAACAAGAAATCTGTGAGTTTAAATACAAATATTATCTTCTGTATAATATTTATACTCAAATAAATCCTCATCACATTTATTGATACATTATTTTACAAAAATGGTGAGGACTACTAAACAATCCTTTTCTAAAACCTTCATTCCATACCCAGGCACTGCATCTTTCGCTATATTCTCGCCTCCCGAGAAGAATGGAACAAAAGGAAAAGGGTGAGCTCAACTAGCTCAAGAAGAATATTATGACTAAGATAATATACAACCAATTATCGTTAGTCTTCAACAGGAAAAATCTAATAGAATACAATAGACAACAAATTTCGTGATCAATATTCGCAAATGAAATAATAATTCATAGAAGAGTTACGTAGAGAATGAAATCTACTATAATCTATGAATTTAATAAATTCCATCATCAATATTTTATCCTCAGTAACATCAATCAATATTCATCTCAAATCAAATATTCATCTTTGCACTACAGTGCCAAAGATATTCATCAATCGGTCATGTTCATCTCAACACTGCTCATCTTTGCACTAAAGGCCAAAGATATTCATCGGTCGGTCATGTTCATTTAAACACCGCTCATCTTTGCACTACAGCCAAAGATATTCTTCAGAATCATTCATCTTCAGACTACAGCCAAAGATATTCAATAATATCATCATTTAAGACCGAGGATGATGAAAATATTTTTAAAGAACGAATCCAAAGAAACAAAATGACAAGGATTAAGGATTAATAATTCAGACTTTGTTTTATCCATGTCCAACAATACCTCAAAAATAATCATAGTGGTGTAAAATTCAAGAATGATCAAAACACGGATACAATCAAAGCTAGTATCCGTAATAGATATTTTGGACGAAAAGAAGAAATTTTATTTTTCTATGAATAGTGCCAGATACGTGAATAGTGTCAGATATCGTGAATAAAGGCCGTATACGTGAATAAGTAACTCCGACACCAAAAGATAGAAATTCCACAAAAAAAACATTTTCACGCTTCATTAATAAGACTGTGAATAAATAAGTAACTCGTGAATAAGAACTCATGAATAGTAACTCGTGAATAGTAACTCATGAATAAGAACCCGACATGAAAAAGTTCCAAATTTGATAAAACTTCAGATCAATATTTCAACATAATGATATTGAAGAAATAATATCATTACGAAAAAAAAATAATATCCCTTACCTCAAAGAATCAAGATTTCTGAAGGAAAGGTCTCAAGTGATGTCGAATGAAACTTGTACCGATCAAAGAACTCTCAAAGTATCTAAATACTCACAAAATACGCTCAATAATATAGAGAGAAAAGAGAAAACTTTGTTTCGTGTGATTTTCAATTCTAACTTAGCCCTCTATTTATAGAAAATGTTAGCAACCAAGGCGAAGCTCGACCATTCACCGATGGCTTTACTCGCTACTATTGCCACCACCACATTTGAAATAAAATTCAGCACATTTCTTCACCAACCACAAGTGGGGCCCACTCAATTCTAGAATTTTCCACCAAAATCAATTATAAACCTAATTTCCTAATCGTACACCTCTTAAAATTCATAACAAATCATTCGTGCATTTTAATCTGCTCAAAATTTGTGGACATATACTCAACTTATGTATGTATAACATACCCAAAATTACCATTAATCCAACGGTTTGATTAAAAAATTATAACCCCCGCAATATATCTCAAAACCCCGATTTAATTTTTAATACCTCCAACTGATAAAATACTCGATAAAACACCTCAACATTAATTTCTTCATTTATAACCACATAAATAAATCCATCATTTATATCCACATAAAATAAATATTTCTTTATCATATGAATCAATAATTAATTATTCACAAATAATATTACGTAATCACAATTATGACAACCAGTCGCTCCTCGTGAAAGGGGCTTTCCGATAAGGATTTCTCCTTTACCTTGGGCGCCGCAATTAGTGACAAAACCTCTCGATGTAACTTTCTAGACATTGCCAATAATGTTATCTAATAATATTATTCAAATAATATGAATTATTGATCCGATAATGGAGATAATGTGCAAAGGACAATTATCGAACAAAAATAATATAAAATATCAACGCAGCAATTATCAATCAATAAAATAAAATATCGAACAAGAATTCATCGTGAAAATTATTGAGTAGTGCCTTCACGTAAGGATCAATAATTCAACAATTACATGTAATACCGCAAGCGCCATCGCAAACCACCACGCCAGACATCGTATTTTAACCAATCGGTATTCCAACAAGATTAATTCAGTAATAACTACGCCGTTATTTTTAACCAACTTATATTTGTCGCTTTCTTCATCCAATCGCTTTCCGTTATGGGGCTCCATACATGGTCGCTACTGGTCAGCATTTAATATTCCCCGACAAAGATTTAATATTCCACGACCAAACGAATATTCCCCAACAAAATGAATATTTTATAACCACTTGCTTATTTTGAAATATTTGCGTATTTAACCCTTAACTATCCACATTAATCAAATCAACCCTTACTATTTCAAAATAATAAATAAAGGAAATTCCTTTTATTTAAAAAAAATTTCGGTCTTACAACCTCCCTCCTTATGAAATTTCGTCCTCGAAATCGACGTGACGTCACTGTGTTTTGAAAAGGTGAGGATACCTTACTTTCATTTCCGCTTCCAATTCCCAGTGTCATTTCCTCTATAAAGCATGATTCCTCCACAAAACTTTAACTTGTGGTATGACCTTTTTGCGTAGGACATGCCCTTCCTATCCAAGATCTTGACAGTACCTCCTCATACGTTAAGTCTTCTTCGCTATCTCGTCCGGTTCTAACTCAATAACGTGGTTCGGGTCTTTCACATATTTACGGCAAAGCTACGATATGTGAAACACATTATGAACACGAGACATACTTGAGGTAATGCAAGTCTATAGGCTACATTTCCTACTTTATTCAAGAATTTGAAATGGACCAATAAATCGTGGATCGAGCTTTCCTCTCTTCCCAAATCTTGTAACTCCTTCCATGGAGCAACTCAGAACAATACACGATCCCCACATTAAATTCCACGTCCTTTCGATGAAGATCCGCATAACTCTTTTGTCGATCTTGTGCCGCTTTGTATACGCTTGTCGAATCATTTGGATCTTTTCGGTAGTCATACGCATTTAACTCTAGTCCCAACAATGTTGCTTCACCCACCTCATCCCAACATATCGAGAACGACATTTTCGTCCATATAATGCTTCAATGGAGCCACACCTATACTTGCTCGATAACTGTTGTTGTAGGAGAATTCCACCAATAGTAAATACTTATCCCAACTACCTTTGAAGTCTAGGACACAGAGTCTTAATAAATCTTCAAGAGTTTGAATAGTCCTCTCTGATTGTCCGTCCGTTTGGGGATGGTATGCGTCAACTAAATCGCAAATCCGCGCTCATAGCTTTTGCAAGCTAACCCAAAATCTTGAAGTGAATCTTGGGTCACGATCCAAAACTATGGATACAGTATGCCATGCAACCTCACAATCTCATTTACGCATATACTAGCAAGACGCTCAAGTGAATAAGTCTCCCGATGACGGCAAGAAATGAGCGTACTTGGTTAATCTATCAACAATAACCCAAATAGCATTGATGCCTTGAGAAACCGTAGGAAGACCCGTAATTGAAATCCACGGTAATGTGTTCCTACTTCCATTCCTAATCTCAAGTGGTTGCAACGGACCCTTAGGTACTAGATGCTCCGCTTTTACGTTGGCAAGTTAAACACATCGAGATAAACTTTGCAATCTCTCTCTCATATTATTCCACCAAAAATGTATGTCAAGATCACGATACATTTTAGTACTTCCGTGATGGATTGCAAATGGTGTATTGTGTGCCTCCATCATAATCTTGTACTTCAAATCGAGTCGTTAGGAACACAAAGTCTAGAGTGGACTCAAGTATTCCTTCTTCATCAATTCTCGCCCTAATAGCTCCTTCTTGTACTTTCTTCTTCATACGTGATCAAGGCCTGTGGGTTTCGAGCAACCTTAACTTTTTCTATTAAAGTCATTCTACGCGATACTTGACATCATCGCACTCGCTCCGCATATGATCTTCTACTCAATGCGCCACCACTTCACGCTCATTTACCGTGATGGTATTGAATAGTGTGGTCGTAGTCTTTCAATAGCTCGAGCCAACGTCACCGCCGCCAAGATGTTGAGTTCTTTTTGAGTGAAGAAATATTTAAGGCTTTTATGGTCCGAATATATCTCCACTTTCTCCCATATAGATAGTGCCTCCATATTTTAAGCGCTGAACGATCACGCTAACTCTAGATCATGAGTAGGATAATTCCTCTCATACTCTTTAAGTTGTCGCGAGGCATAGCTATGACTTTCCCACGCGTGCATGAGAACACATCCTAACCCTTTTCCTCAAGCATCATCAGATATAACAAATCCATCCGAACCGGATGGTATTGTTAGAACAGTGCTTAAAATAAGTCTCCTCTTAAGCTCTTGGAAACTCTTCTCGCATTCTTCATTCCAAACGAATTTTGTATCCTTCCGAGTTAAATTGAGTTAATGGAGTAGCGATTCGAGAAAACCCTTCCACGAATCTCCGATAATAACCAAATTTAAGCCCAAAAGCTACGTCTTGATCACCCGACTTTCGCTTTGCTTCCCAACTTTGTATTGCTTCAATCTTCACGGATCAACAGATACTCCATATTTTGACACCACATGCCCAAGAAAGGCTACTTCCTCGCCGTAACTCGCATTTCTTCAATTTGGCATATATTTGATTTTCACGAAGCCTTTGGAGTACCAAATTTCAAATGGTGCTCATGATCTTCACGGCTTTTGGAATATATAAGGATGTCATCAATAAAGACAACAACGAATTGATCCAAATATTCCTCAATACTCGGTTCATCATATCCATGAAAGTCGCAGGAGCATTAGTTAGTCCGAAAGACACGACTAAGAATTCATAATGCCCATACCGAAGTTCTCAAGGCGCTTTGGAATATCCTCGCCTAATTTTCACCGATGATATCCGTAATCGAAGATCGATTTTTGAAAAGAATTGTGCCCTTGCAATCGGGTCAAACAAGTCATCAATACGAGGTAGAGGATACCTATTCTTGATGGTGACATGGTTCAATTCTCGATAGTCAATACAAAGTCGCATACTCCCGCCTTTCTTCTTTACAAATAAAACAGAGCACCCCAAGGAGATGTACTTGGGATTTAATGAAATCGATGTCCAACAATTCCTCAGAAGTTGAACCTTTAACTCCTCGAAGTTCAATAGAGCCATTCGATATGGGGTTTTAGAAATGGGCTTTGTACTGTGTTCAAGATCAATAAAGAATTCAACTTCACGCTCGGGGTGAATCGGAAGTTCTTCAGAAATACGCCGGAAAGTCAATAACAACAGAATATTATTCAAATTTGACGTGTCTTTATTCAAATCCATAACATGGGCTAAGAAAGCTTGACATCCGCTTTTCAATAAACGAATAGCTTTATGATTAGATATGATAGTGATTGATTTTAATGGTTTAGTTGCTTGAATTGCATAACAAAGTTGGTTAGAATATGAAAACTAACAACCTTACGAAAAAACAATCAATTTTGGCATGATGAGTAGTTAACCAATCAATCCCTAAAATCACATCAAAAGCAAGTATCTTTAAAGAGATAAGGTCAACAAAAGGTGATGGTGCCAACTTGAATCAAACAAGATTTATAAACAAAGGATGTGATGAAAGTTTCTCCTAACTGAGTTTCCACAGATAGTCAAAGTCTAATTTCTCCGTGAGTCAAGTTTAAACGCTGAGCACATGCAGAGAGATAAATGAATGGGTAGAACCAGTGATCAAGTAAGGTATAAACTTCACAAGAATTTATAAATAGCTTACCCGTGATCACCTCGCTTGGGTTCTCGCATTATGACCAATCCACAACAAACGCTTCTTCCCTAATCGCTGACTTTGACTTTTCTCGGATGCTTTTTCGAGTCACCGTCCCATTGAACTAGGTTTCGCTACAGCATAATCTCGAAAGCGATATGTCCTTCCTTTCCACAACTATAGCATACCTTGAATCTGTTGTGGGCGCTTGACCGATATGTCCCTCTTTCCGCATTTGTAGATATGACCGGGTGGTCGCTTCTCCTCCCTTAGAACCAGCTTCTTCGCAAGACCGCTGCCTTCACATAGTCGTTGTTAAATCTCCTTTTTAAAATCTCCTCCCGACTCGCTTCTTCGCTTTTCACGACCATGATTACCACCGTAGTGGTTACCATTTCATCTCATTCTGCTTTTCTCCGCAGTTATCATTATTCTCACTGATCGCTATCTCGGTGCGATCCTCGGTTATGGTCCTCGACTGACCGTACTCGTTATCTCGCTTAATAATTGAGCCTCACTTACAACATCCTGAATAAAGAGAAAGTTTATGAGAAATGAGATACCGACGATGCCGGGTTTCAAACCTCTAAGAAACATCCGCGTCATACGCTCCTCATTCTCCACCAAATGAGGTGCAAACTCGATAACTCTGCAAACTTTGCCTCGCATCGAGACACCGCCATGTTGTTTTGTTCCAATCGATGAACTCCACTTCCTTCATACGACGAACACTTTCGTGAAAGTATTTGTCATTAAATAGTCTCTCAAACGCCTCCCAAGACATCCGAAAAGTACCGGATGGGTACGCCTCACGACTTCCCACCAATGAGTCCGCCTCGCCACTTTTAACATAAAGGTGGCGAATGGAACCTTCGTTTCCTCCGCATCCCAAGACATCGAATATCTTGGTAATTTGTTTGACCCATGTTTCCGCCATGATCGGATCCGCTTTCCCCTTAAATTCGTGGTCCCAACTTTTGAATCGCTTTTGTGTGATAACCCGTGAATTGCTATCATTTCTCCTCAGATTTTGAACACGAGTCTCCCTCGTCTCGATTTTACATGAACTCGCAAAAAACTTCTAAACATCCCTCGCTCATCATCTGCCCATGGTGTTGTTTCATGTGGAGGAACATTGCCACTGTTGCAGACGCTCTCCTCGTTGGTAAAGACAGCATCTCCACGGCCTCATTTACTCCATCATTAATATTCTCAAATGACATTCTCAAATATCATATAAAACAAGGGTTAATTAAGGAAATCAATATATCACATAATATCCCTATATATCGACCAACTAACAAATAAGCTTAGTAGACACACTAACGAAGGATTTACTCGCCTCCCTCCTAGTTCTATTCCCCGATCTCCGCCAGAGATCATATCCCTAAGCTCGATACCAAACCGCGACGCCCCCAAATAGGTATACATCACCCATTCGAAGTTGTCAATATACGGTATGTAAACAACTACAACTTTATTATTACAACAAGAAATCTGTGAGTTTAAATACAAATATTATCTTCTGTATAATATTTATACTCAAATAAATCCTCATCACATTTATCGATATATTATTTTATAAAAATGGTGAGGACTACTAAACAATCCTTTTCTAAAACCTTCATTCCATACCCCGACTCAGTATTTCGCTATATTCTCGCCTCCACCCGAGAAGAATGGAACAAAAGGAAAAGGGTGAGCTCAACTAGCTCAAGAAGAATATTATGACTAAGATAATATACAACCAATTATCGTTAGTCTTCAACAGGAAAATCTAATAGAATCACAATAGATAACAAATTTCGATCAATATTCGCAATGAAATAATAATTCATGTAAGAGTTACGTAGAGAATGAAATCTACTATAATCTATGAATTTAATGTTCATCATCAATATTTTATCCTCAGTAACATCAATCAATATTCATCTCAAATCAAATATTCATCTTTGCACTACATGGTGCAAAGATATTCATCAATCTCCACATGTTATATCTCAACACTGCTCATCTTTGCACTAAAGGCCAAAGATATTCATCACCGGTCATGTTCATTTAAACACCGCTTTCATCTTCTTTGCACTACAAAGCCAAAGATATTCTTCAGAATCATTCATCTTTGCACTACTGTGCCAAAGATATTCAATAATATCATCATTTAAGACCGAGGATGATGAAAAATATTTTAAAGAACGAATCCAAAGAAACAAAATGACAAGGATTAAGGATTAATAATTGTGACTTTGTTTTATCCATGTCCAACAATACCTCAAAAATAATCATAGTGGTGTAAAATTCAAGAATGATCAAAACATGGATACAATCAAAGCTAGTATCCGTAATAGATATTTTGATGAAAAGAAGAAATTTTATTTTTCTATGAATAGTGTCAGATATCGTGAATAGTCTTCAGATACGTGAATAGTGCCGATATATCGTGAATAGAATCCTCACACCAAAAAGATAAAATTCCACAAAAAAATATTTTCACGCTTCACGAATAATAGTACTCGTGAATAAGAATCGTGAATAAGAACTCATGAATAGTAACTCGTGAATAAGAACTCATGAATAAGTAACCCGACATGAAAAAGTTCTAAATTTGATAAAAACTTCAGATCAACATTTCAACATAATGATATCAAGAAATAATATCATTACGAAAAAAAAATATATCCCTTACCTCAAAGAATCAAGATTTCTAAGGAAAGGTCAAGTGATGCCGAATGAAACTTGTAGATCGATCAAAGAACTCTCAAAGTATCTAAATACTCACAAAATACGCTCAATAATATAGAGAGAGAAAGAGAGAAAACTTTGTTTCGTGTGATTTTCAATTCTAACTTAGCCCTCTATTTATAGGAAAATGTTAGTCTACCAAGGCAATTGACCACCACCGATGGCTTTACCTGCTACTATTGCCACCACCACATTTGAAATAAAATTCAGCACATTTCTTCACCAACCACAAGTGGGGCCCACTCAATTCTAGAATTTTCCACCAAAATCAATTATAAACCTAATTTCCTAATCGACACCTCTTAAAATTCATAACAAATCATTCGTGCATTTTTTAACGGTTCAAAATTTGTGGACATATACTCAACTTATGTATGTATAACATACCCAAAATTACCACAATCCAACGGTCGGATTAAAAATTATAACCCCTCCGTAATATATCTCAAAACCCCGATTTAATTTTTAATACCTCCAACTGATAAAATACCGATAAAACACCTCAACATTAATTTCTTCATTTATAACCACATAAATAAATCCATCATTTATATCCACATAAAATAAATATTTCTTTATCATATGAATCAATAATTAATTATTCACAAATAATATTACGTAATCACAATTATGACAACCAGCCGCTTCCAGAAAGAGGGCTTTCCGATAAGGATTTCTCCTTACTCGGCGCCGCAATTAGGTGACCAAACCTCTCCTCGATGTAACTTTCTAGACATTGCCAATAATGTTATCTAATAATATTATTCAAATAATATGAATTATTGATCCGATAATGGAGATAATGTGCAAATGACAATTATCGAACAAAGAATAATATAAAATATCAACGCAGCAATTATCAATCAATAAAATAAAATATCGAATAAGAATTCACCGTGAAAATTATTGAGTAGTGCCTTCTTACGTAAGGATCAATAATTCAACAATTAAATGCAATACCGTGTATCTCATCGCAACCACGCCAGACATCGTATTTTAACCACCGGCATTCCAACAAGATAATTGGTAATAACTACGCCGTTATTTTTAACCAACTTATATTTGTCGCTTTCTTCATCCAATCGCTTTCCGTTATGGGCCCACATGGTTGCGCTCGTCATTGCATTTAATATTCCCGACAAAGATTTAATATTCCACGACCAAACGAATATTCCCCGACAAAAATGAATATTTTATAACCACTTGCTTATTTTGAAATATTTATGTATTTAACCCTTAACTATCCACATTAATCAAATCAACCCTTACTATTTCAAAATAATAAATAAAGGAAATTCCTTTTATTTAAAAAAAATTTGGTCTTACAGAGAAAGTATAGAGAGAATAAGAGAGAAGAAGAAGAGTATTTTATTACTACAATCACATAAGATTCAATCTCCTACCAAATGTAAGGGGTGTTATTCTTTCTTATTCACGAAGAGAATCATTGTTATTCCATCGCTTATTATTCATTGGAATAACTCGATACGTGGTTTACCCTATACTTGGTGACATTCTCCTATTATTCATTGGAACATCCTGTCATGTGTTTTACACCGGACCGGTTCCCGCTTTATTATTATTCTATTGGAACATCCTCATGCATGTGTTTTACACAGGACCGGTTCCGCTCTTTATTATTATTCTGCTGGAACATCCCGTCATGTGTTTTACGCCTGACTGGTTCCATTCTTTATTATTCTGTTGGAATATCCTCACATGCATGCGTTTCTACGCGGACTGAATTCCGTTATTTATTATTCTCATTGGAATAACTCGCCTCGTGCGGTTTATCGCATTTACGGTGATTTCTTTTGTTATTCCATTCTTTATTATACCCAAATAGTTAAAACTTTGACTTATATACTCCATGAAATTAGTGGAATATCCTCGATATTTGCGGCTTCATTCAAGATCCTTTCATGGAAATATTCTTCTCAAGATTCTTGAATTTTACTCTACCAAGCAAGATCATGTTGATAATTTGACGTTAATAATTCTGGATAAAATAATTCTTGAACTTGTTTTATTGAATTCTTATATCATTGTCATCATCCTCGTGTTTATATTATGTTGAAAGTCATCCGTGGCAGACAGTAGTGCGTAGATGGACTTGGTATGATTACGCACTGAGAGACTATTCGGTTGTAATCACGACCGTAATGTTACAAATGATATGACAAAAATCCTCGATTAGTCAGTAGTGCATTGGTGGACAGATTGTTGGCATGATCACGACCATTAATGAATACACAAATATTCTTGGCCCGTAGTGCATGAATAATTGTGGTCGTGATCTTAAAGAATATCCTCGTAGTAGTGCGGGGGTGATTCGATGATGTGGAATATTTATTAAAGCTAAGTCTCAAATATATAACAAAGATGAAAAACCTTTTAAAACCTAAAAGATAGTAGACTTTATTTTCTACTTGACTCTTTTAATGGATTGCGATATTAAATGCAGCTTAAACCGGTTGGTTTATCAGATTTTATCAATTTAACATTGTTGAAGACTATTGATAATTTATTCTGCATTATCTTAGTCATAATATTTCTTCTTGGGTTGTTGCTCTCACTTTCTTTCACCGTTTCTTCGAAAATGAGAATATAAATTTGGACGCGAGTAGGAAACGAGTGATGGTCCCGAAGATAAGATTAGTAGTCCTCACTATTCCGCGAAATAGTGTGATAATAATTGTAATGAGCGACTCCTTTTTTTTGTTTGTATAATATCTAGTAGATTTATTTGTATTTAAAAACTCATGATTTTATGTCGATATTATACTGCACGCTATATGTTAGTAAGTTGTATTTAAATTACATCTACGTATAGTGGCGGCCCCAAGATGGGTGATGATACCTAATTTTAGAAAGGCCACAATCGCAATATAACTTAATCAAATATTTATGAATATGTATACATTTTTTATCTAATTTTATTTATTAATATATGTCACAATAATTAAGTAAAAAAGTTTCACAATAAGAGGACTTATTTTTAATTCATAAATATATCACAATTATAATGCTTATCCTCAGTTCCTCCCTACCAAACGGGGCCTAAAGTTGTATAAGATTCAATTTCAATCGAACAAGCAGAAGGGTCTCTAAAGCAGAGGAGAGTACCCGATTCCGAAGCAAAAATAACCCCAAGCTTAATTACCCAAGTTATTAATTCAGTGGACTTCCGTTCCATTCAGTTTCTTAATTTTGGCGTCGGAATTTCTACTTTGAATCGGTTCAGCTCTCCCCCGTTTCTCCAAGCATTCGTAAATACCTAATATTTAGGGTTAGGTTTTGTTGTTGCGTTCTGATTGAGCATTTTGGCTGTAGAAATAAATATAATTACTACTCAGTCATGTATGCCGATCGAGAGTCTGGTGGAGCAACGAATATTTCCGTTAAAGAACGGCTCAACATAGCCGATTCAGGTAGCCGACTTCAAATCTCTGGCAAGAGGTTTGTTTACTCTCTCTATATATTATTATACCTGTACGTATGTTTATGGATATACAAACTGTACTAGTTATTGTGTTTTAGATTTTGTTGGCTTTCATTTATGTATGTGAAGTTGTAAACTTACCGACCAAAAAAAAGTTGTAAACTTGAATTTATGTACTCCTCGATTGGTACTGGACCTAGTTGTATTTGAAGGATTGTGAGTAATTGAATATGAATATGTCAATGAAATTGTTGATTGTCATCGAATTATAATAATGTATTGTATTCCATAGAGCCTAGTTTCAAAAAGGTACAAGCCTAGCTCCTACGCCTGGGCTACAGGGAGCAGTTGCGCCTAGGGTGTTCCTAACAACCATGGACATGGTAGCGAGTTGTAAGGTCTTCACTCCCTTGGTGTGGTATGATATGAAAAGGCTGATTCTTTGAAAATAGAATTTGTCTATATAATGAGTCAAATTGGAATCGCCCCATACCTAATTAAATCATATGATAATTATATCATATCTTTGATGTCTTGCACTTGAGTTATGAGTCTGATTTTTTATGTATTTATCTACTGTCTAACATCTATTTCCTTTTGAATTTTACTCAATTACAGAATGTGGAGTATAGACTAAAATCCTTCATTTTTTTTTATTTCTTTATTTTTTAAAAACGGAATGTTGTAACTGAACCAATTTCATTTCTACTGTAGGCAGAGGCAAGATGATGACAAATGGGAACATGATCTCTATGATCATGATAATCCTCAAGTTTCAAGTATGGTTTGTTTTAGATACACATGCATACAACTTATGCTGCATTAGTTGTATGGACCTAATAATTTTTTAAAATTCACCCTTTTATACATTTATGCGTTTAATTCTATGTAAATGTCATGGAAAGATCGCAGAGTTGGTGCAAGAGATCTTCGTTTGAAGCTCCAGAAGAAGAGTATTCAAAACACAACTCAAAGTGGAAAGGGATCCCTTTCAGGAGGTATAAGAGATCTGCGTGAAAAGCTGTCCGGTACAATGACTTCTCAACCAGTGGACACTGCTCCACCAAAGCCAAGAGCAGTTCCTGAGGGCAGTAAACCTAGGAAAGTTGCAGTTGAAGCCCCTGTACCCAAGACCAAAAAAGTTGCTAGCACAGTATCTAACAAAAAGTCTCAGCACAAGGTGCGTCTTAGACTATTTTCCTCTTTTTTCTTCCTTTCTATTTAATAAAGTAATTATTAGTAGTAGTCTTATTTAAAATACAATTATTTTACTTTTGAGATTCATATTTATTTCATAGGCATTTACTCAAAATGACACACGACTTCTTTAAATGGAATACATATTAAATTTTTTTCTAGTTTTTATCATTACTTATATTGGTATAATATGACAAGTTAAAGCAGTGTATATGTTTTTTGTGAGGAGTTTGCCAATTTTTTTATGTGTGATACTACTAGGATGGACTTCATAATTGTTATATCAGTCGTTATATGCTTCTCAAGTTCGGTAATCATAATAGCTATACTGGGTGGGGGTGGGGGTGGGGGGTGGGGGGGGGGGGAGGAAATAACCCAAGAGTGTTTCTTTTACGGTGAAAGTCATCTTTCACTTTTGCTGTGGTCAACCTATTATAAGCACTTATGGTACTACAGTTGTCGTTGTTAACTTAAATGCTTGAGCTCCTTTTTGGATGGATATTAAGAAAGCTCCCTCTTTGTGTTGTCAATTATAATATTATTATAATCCTGATAATGTTTTTGCATATGAAACTCCAAATGCTTTATAATTCAACTTGGGGCAAATTAAATAGTTTTCGGTGGTTGTTCTTACTCATAACTGATATATTTGTTGCAGGCTCTATTCCCTTCGATTGCTTAAAGATTCAATCCTAGAACAAATGAAATAAACTGCAGTTTGTTCGTTCTTACTTACAAATTAAATAATCTTTGCTTCAGGTTGAATCGGTGGATAGCTTCCTTCTGTCCCTGGGTCTTGATAAATATTCAATAACATTTCAAGCAGAGGAAGTATGACAACTTTATATAGATTTATGTGTTTATTTACTCCCTTTGGGCTCAACCAATTTCTGTATTATTGAGATCTGTTACTGGTTTGTAGGTTGATATGACTGCCCTTTTACACATGAATGATGAGGATCTGAAGGCTATGGGTATACCAATGGTAAACTGATTACACTCTGCCCTATGTGTGGTTAAATTTTATTTTCTGATTAAGGATTGAGGGACTTGAACATATTGAATTTCTTATTTTTAATTGCGTAGTCAATGCTTTTGTTTACATTTATTTATATTCAAAAGCAAATAAAGACTTCAATGTTTTAGTAATGGAGAAAACAGGTGGATATTTTTGAATAAAATGCAGAGCTCTAAATACAAAACTAGAAACATTAGAATTAGCTAGGCAATCAAAGACATCTGCTTCCAATTTCACAGATTTAGAAAATGTCAAGAATGGTGGTTCTTAAGTCTTCAGTGTTTGATTAGTTATAAAATTTGAATTCCTTCGACAAGTTGCATATCATTCAGAAGCTATGAAAAATATGATTTATTCACGATCAGATTCAATTATTGTTTTGTGAACATATATACCTATACAAGCCTTGTCTCAAGGGAGCTACTGCCCTACTTTTAAGGGGTAGTTAGGACATCAAAATACTGAAGTTCCAAAATGCAACATAGTCCCATTCCGAGGATCAAAATAGGCCCTTTTTAAGTTGAAATTTTTACTGTCCTAACACATCATGATTTAACGTTTTCATTTTACTTCCTCAAAACATTGCAAAAAATATATTTATTGTCATTTGGTTGTGGTAGTTATTTGCTCTCGTAGCGTTTCTGATCTTTATATTTGGATCCATTGGGTAAACATTTAGAGCTTGCTTTCTTCTTGATTACTACAATCTGGCTATAGACATCTATGGTTGAGGCCCTTGATCAATGTTAATCAAACTGCGTTTGCTCAAATTTCTCTACTTGTATATGGCTTTTTATAAGTCATTTTTATTTACGAGTCATTTCATCTCAATATGCTTTCGGGATTGCTAGTCATCCTGTTGACAAGAGTTGTTTTCATCGTTTGATTAATTGAATATTTTCCTCCATAACCTTTGATTGTAAAGTTTGATTCGTTTCC
The DNA here is from genome assembly GCA_020205615.1 of Panax quinquefolius. Classification (NCBI taxonomy): domain Eukaryota; kingdom Viridiplantae; phylum Streptophyta; class Magnoliopsida; order Apiales; family Araliaceae; genus Panax; species Panax quinquefolius. The sequence goes on along the minus strand of CM035160.1, from coordinate 1,871,623 downwards.
CACTATTTCAGGGTCCAAGAAAGAAGATACTTCTGGCATTGGATTCTAAAGTCTGACATTGGTTGTGCATAAAGTTTTACTTGCATGGATCCCCAAGCTTGCGTGCAAACTCCTATAACAAATCAGCCTGCCTCCCATTTATAAGATTCACAGGCCTGCATGTAACTTTTCTGGGTTAATTTTTGGTTGTATTGCTGAAAGGTGGCTTCAATGAGCTCATCACTGATACTAGAGTATGAGAAGATTAATAGCATGGGCTGGGAATTAGAAATTATGTTTGATGAATTTATTAATTTTCAACCTCAAGTTGTTTCTTAGTCATGTGAGAGCTTTCTTTAACCTTATGTTCTTTATGTAGTTTTCCCTTTCTTTCTTTTCCAACAGAATTCTCAAAACAGTTATGACTTTATGTTAATCAGAGAAATTATATTTTTTTAATTTATGTATTTTGAGCAACTTGTACTGATCAACAAGTTACATGATATGTCCACTCTAAATTTGAATTTTAAAGATCCTTTAGTGGTGTACTGGTTATACATATTTAAGAATGTGACAAATAAATTGAAGAATGTAAATAATGCTCAAAATCAATACCACACAAACGTTCAGACACAACAGAAAAAGATTACATAAGATTCTTACATAATAACTATGCTGCAAAACATCTACCTAGATATCCTAATCTTAATAATTATAAGACACGATTAAGAGACAAAACTAATAAAATTATTTAGCAACACTAGAAGCGATATCTTTTTCTTTCCTTTTCTGGTGATTACCAAAAACAATCCAGGGACACTTTCCTTAATTTTCACAAGTGCCATACAGCATTCAAATGTCTTGCAGTGGCTATATGATGGCATTCAGATGTCATCACCTCTCAAGTAACAAAATGGTTCAGATGCTATCTTCCATTGGTTTTCCATGCTAGGTATTTTGCATTTTCATTCTTGTACCTTTTCATTTCTCTCAAAACTGCAAGTAGGATGTGCATCGAGACTGGCAGAAAGAAGGGCTACAAGAAGGATATCACTCCATGTTAGCGTGTTTTAAACAAAATTGGAAACTGCTAGCATTATGTGTGTGTATATATTCACTTCGGATCTATTTTAACATTTTATCTTTTTCTTTATCTTTATCTTCATTTCCCGTTCAACACACAAGTATTTAGTGGGTTTCTTACAGCTTCCTTCACATAATTGAATAACTATTTTTCTCTTAATAAAAAAATAGACATGTTTGGTATAGTGGGACGAACCGAGTATACAGCAAAGCAATGCTCAAAGGAGTAATAGCTCACGGACATCATAGATGGGTGAAAAAAGGCATCCTCTGCAAACGATCTAGCTTGCCTCGAGGACACTAACAAGGAGGAGAAAACTAGTTGTTAGTACTTCCATGGTATGCAAAACATATGCACATCCTTCGTGGAAGCCACATGAATTTACAACCTGTAAATGGTAGAAAGAAACTTACGGGCTGACGCATCATAAATTCCATGAGAGGCATTACTTCGAGCCAGTTTTGCAGCTTCAAGAGAAAATTTTACCTGCAAGGTAATGACAACTACTTGTCTGCAGGCTAGTAGAATAAAATTTGAAAAATAGATTTACCAGCAACCACATGAATAAAAACTACAGAAGTAAAAGAGAAAATTCAAAGGAAAAAGACAAATAAGGGTCATAAGTCATAACTTGAGTAACTGCTCCATCCCAAACAAAAGATCATTCTAATATACAAGCTTAACCAAATAGATACAATACTTGTACTAATCATGCCCCCCCCCCCCCCCCCTAAACTACATATATGAGATAGATAACTTAAGAAAACTGTTTTGACTTTAGTGTATTACGATATAAAATTGTGAGATGACAACTGTAATGTGGCAGGTTTAAGCCTGAGAGCAAACACTTTGAGCAGCAGCACCAAACATAGGTCTGCACTCAGAGCACATATCTCTCAACACCCTCATTTAAGAGAGAGAAATTGGTGATAAACCCCAATAATCCTCATTAAGTTCAGGAAAAGTTGCACAAAATTTATTCTGGCTCTTTGACAGTTGCAGCTGAATAGATATAAAAGATTAATATTCAATTGTTTTTCTTAATGACTGACCTGTTTTCCAATCTCATCCTTGATAATCATCCTTGGAAGTGACTGGACCTGCATGAATGAAGTTGTCACAACCCAGAAACTTCTCTGACATGCATACAAAAATTAATATCTGAAGACATACCAATCGGGAAAGTGATCCCAGTGTTGTACCGCATTGAAGAAGATTAAAACATGTGTGCTTCCGTGACAAGAAATCCAACTCCCTACAAATAATAAAAGAGAACGAGCTTGTATTGGAATAAATGAGTAACATAAGGTCAAACAGGAACACATTGTTTAAGGATATCTGTACAACACATGTAATAATTTTGTAATATAAACTAAATGATATGCCAATGCCTTCTATTTTCCCAAGTATGCTACTCCGGGATCATATATGAACCGGTAAAGGAAGTTAAAAGTTGGCAATAGAACCAACTAAACATGGCACTTGGTAATGGCTACAATATCCCTTGAAGAAGTAAAAGTGATATTTTCATAAAGCTTGCGATGAAGTTCGTAAAACTCAATTTTTTAAGCCTTACCATTCTGTAAAGCCTCTTCTATTGGATAAAAGGATAGATTTGCCTGAAGCACCCAGATAGAGGCTATCAGAGTTCAAACCAAATAGTTGCCGGAGCTGCCCAACGAAAACTTCAAAAACCTTCTTTAAATCCTGTTTGCAAATGCAAATTTATCAATCTTCAGAAAATGAATTAGAAATTTAATGCACAACATCATGAACTGTAATATACATACAAGAATTTCTAAGCATTTCTTACAAGAGAACAAATTCCTATAATTCGTCCCCGCCTACGAATTGGTCGATCTTTTTCACAAATTTTACGAACAGAAGCTCTTATTTTCTTATTTCATTGTTCTAAAATATTTCTTGTATGTGAAGTTGAATTACTGAAGGAACAGCCTCTATTGATTCAGATAAAGAACCCAAACTAGTGAAAAGAAAATTTCATAAGCTCAGCAACCAGACATTCCTTCGTATACAATTATTTTCATAAGTATAAAGAAATTAACTATATATGTATACAGTAGCTTAACAACCATATATATACTTCTACAATTGTTAAACACAGTGGCAGACACGTCAAAGTTTAGATACACTTTTTTCTTTCTAACAAGCTTATTACTTGGTGAGATTTATGATAAAATATCTAACTCCATGGATGGGCTTCTTACCTGAGGGGAAATCTTCTTCCTCAGAGGATGTGAACCTTCAGAGTCTCTCAAACAACCTGGGGGGTTCAAAACCGTTACACCTCCCCACATCTGAAAAATGTCATACATTTGTCATACATATACATAAAAAAATATAATGTATATACATATATATATATATATATATATATATATATATAGAAATGATCCATAACACATCCTTGTTACGGATCCTTATAAGGCATACACCATCTCTACCATCCATTTTAAACATTAATGGACGAGATTAAAAAAGTGAACCAGTCATCCGCTACTAATAGTAGCGGATGGATAGCGTTTTTTAACTAATAATAACGGACGCTAATCAGCTTCCACGTGAGAAAGGGTTTGGCTTTATTAACTAAGTTTAAAGTTTATTAATTAGGATTTTGAGTTTATAAATTAGGGTTAAGGGTTTATTAAGTAGAGTTTAGGTTTTATTAATAAAGATTTAAGGCCTAAAACTTGATTTATAAACCCTTAACCCGGGTTAATAAACCCAAAACCCTAATTAATAAAGCCAAACCTTACTCGCGTGAAAGGGATGAATAATTTTGATTAGCGTCCGCTACTATTAGTAGCAAATGAATTGTGTTTTTTTAGCGGACGATAGTTTTGGCTTTTTTAATCTCATCTGTTGATGTTTAAAATGGATGGTAGAAATGGTGTATACCCTATAAATATCCGTAACAAGTACATGCTATGTGGATCACTCCCCATATATATATATATATATATATATATAACTATATGAATGTATGGTAAATTAATAGCATCTCACTGGCGATATAAAGCCATTTGTCATGGAAATCTCTCCATTTGGAAGTTGTAACAGAAGAGGGCATTCCTTTGCAGATGGCACATATCTGGCAATTCAGAGATAGGCAAATGTGCATTAGATAATTGTTTATACTGACTAATTTAGGTTTGGTAGCCTCCAAAAGGTATCAGCCAAAATGATCACATTTCAAAAAAGAATAAAAGGTCTTGAAACTCGTGAAGACATTAGAGAAATGATCTTCATCTAAATACTTTCAAGTTCCTTTTTTTGTGACAAGTGATACTTTTTTGGGAGTTTTTTTTACTCTTAAATATATCCCTAAAATAAAGGTATTATTTATATCAAATTTGAAAAGTAAGTCGTTGATATAGTAACCAATTTTTCATTAGAAAAAAACATTGAAAGTACATATATCGAGTACTATAAAGAATCAGATATTGACTACTATAACTACAGTGAAGGCTTATGTTTATCTTTTACTATTTTCAGGAAGAAGAAATTGTTAACAAAAGGGAATAATGAGTTAAAGGATATACACCACAAATTGCAAAATCTTTGACCGTCCACTCGTTGCAATAGAAGTATCCAAGTGCCACTCATTTGAGTTCACCTACAAAATTTAAGCAACGAGTTACTTCAAAAAACTACAAATAATAATAATAGTAAATATTAATAATAAACAAAAAAACATAATTAATGATGTTAGTGAATAGTATTCCAATCCAGAGAAAAGGTTTGCCACACTTGGACATAATTCTTTTCAATGATTCCTTTTCATATTAAACTTTAAAGACAAAAACTATTATTGTGAAAATTATTATGTCTAGGTCTCCTACGTAGACATTAACCTTAATATTCGAAACAATAAGACAACAAGAAAGTAGGACTCCTTTTTTTTGGAAGGAGGTGGTATAAATATTACCCATAATAATAAGCCATATAATGAAGATCGCACTTTCAAGCAAGAAGCTTATCAAATTGAGTTTGTAACCAAACAAGACAATGAAAACAAATTATGTAAGAACTATTACAGGAATAATCTTTTAATATACAAAACAGCGACTCTAGAAAAATAAAGAACATACAATTATCATCAGTCGCTGAAAGCTGGTATCCTACATTTATCAGTTGTGTGTGAGTAGAGCGAGATTGATGTCCGTATGTACAGCGTATAATGGAGCACTTTCACTAAGCCATATAGCGTCAAAAGATAAAGATAGTCCAATTCGTTGAATATCCTCTTTTATTTTATTTATTTTTTTAGGTGGGAAAGATTGAACAGAATTTCAAGTTGATCTTACTAAAATGAACATACAAAGAATGGCAGATCTTTGGTGCTGAAGATGTAGCTATCGTGCTTTTCATCCCAATATGCAAATGAAGACTTCGGGGTATGGTAAAGAACCTGCATTTGAAAATAACAATGTAATTTAACTCAAAGAGGAATGCTTTATAATTTATAAACTTGACTAGCAAATAAAGACCAGAATTTTAAATAGAAGTGAAATCAAGTCCATAACTACCTGACTTTCAACACTTATATTTGCTAAAGGTGCCAAAGCATCAATAATAGGAGCCAAGAGAATCTCATCTATCTCCTGAAAATTCCTGTAGCAGAGGGGAGGGTTAGATAGAAAATTTGCAATACACGCCAACTTATATGACTATGCATGTGTAATTTAATAATTTAGAATGACAACGTGTTTGACTGGATATTCTAATATCAGAAGAGCAGTTTTGGCCAATGTTTGCTCATACAACTCGAGAACTTTGAGCACGATGACACAGCTCCTGAAAACCCTAAAACCGCAATTTTATGTAACACATCCTTTCCATTCCCAAAAGAGAGTTGCCATTTGAAAGTCAACTCTTCTTTTTAGCGAGATACACTTTCTAAAGTTTCCCTCAGTAACTCAATTTAGTAGAAATGCGGGATACTATATTGCATTCAAATTTTTATAACAGATTATAAGTTTGGAACATCAAAAGATTTGATAAGCGGTAACTTAAATTTCAACGGCCCTCTTATTTTGGAAGTCTCAAAAAGAAAAAAAGAGGTCTTAAAATGGGATGGAGGGAACACGTATTACACCTACAACTGTTTAATAAGAGTACGATAAGCATGAGTTTTACTTTGAAGTTTGATAGAGCAATCTAGACAACATAATCAAAACAAGTAGTTACATTTATAAAGGGAAAGAAAAAACCTCACAAGGTAAGCCTAAAATAGCTTACTGATTGAGTTGAGGAAAATTTGTTCTGGGGACCAAAACAATTTAGTTGTTAAAGGAAAGCACCAATGACAGCTTTATGGTCATATATTCCCTAATGAAATGATAAACCAAGTAAACTGTAAACATATTGCATATAAATGTGCTTTGAGTAAATGACAAAGATCTGTTTAACCACCATACCAATCATAAATCCAATCATGAGGATCATCATTCAGCAAATTAAATGAAAGTACAATCCTCCCATCAGCACCAACCGGCATAAACTCCCCGTGAATCAACCCTTCCTTTTTCCCACCATTCGCAAAAATCTTAACAAAAATCTCAGCTACCATATCAACCACTGCATCCACCTCCAAAATCCTACCCACAATCCAAGCATGCCGATCCTTCCCAACCACAGCCCTAATCTCCTCATCTCTCTTCACCACCACAACCGTATAAATCTTCCCACCATTTTCAACACCCCCCTCACTTACACTCAATAAAGAGTGCAAGTATTCATCGAAACTTTCATCATTCTTCAAATTCTCATTCAAGTTCAAATCTTTTACTGTCCCACATCGCCACAATCCAGTAGAATCAACATTTTGACTTTGTGTACAATCAGTACCAGAGTCTAGTGTTACTGAGACGGAGTAATTGTTGACACAAGTGCCGCAAATTGGATCATTACTAGTAAACTTTTGCATATGACCTAGAATTGAAGAACCTAGTTTATTTGCACTGAATTCACTGTGGTCAAAATCAAGAAATATGGCATGGAATCGGCATGGGAATAACAGAGGATTTGAATCAATCGAATTTGAAAGTGAATCCATGTCGACAAATGGGAGTGGTGAGCGGTAGATCTCTATGGACTTGAGAAAGAATGGAAGTCCTATAATCAATCAATAAGAAATAGAATCACTAAAATCATAAACTTTATCAGAAAACAGTGCCACTATGCAATACATATATGTGTATATATATATATAGAGAGAATGTGAAAAAGATGCATAATTACCTAAAAGGAAAGACAATAGAACAGATATGGTAATGAGGAGGCGCTTCAATCCGGGTTTCGTTTTTCGCATGGTTTTGGGGTCGAAATCTGGTAAAGATTCGATCTTTCGCTTTTCTTCTGAAGTTTTGGGAGCTTCAGAGATTTCCGCCATTGCTGAATTCGCTTGAAGCTTGAACCTCACTGCAATTATACTATATGAGGTCTACGAGAAGAACAAATTTTTGGAAGAAATACTAAAAGCTGTTTAAGGTCGTGGGTTCGATTCCGACAGAAGGGGAATTTTTGTCATTGATTTTCATTGAAAATTATAAAGAAAGTAGGATTCTTTTTCTTGGGGAGAAAAAAAATATTTTCAATGAAAATTATAGAATGAAATTAGGAGGGTACTAACATTATTAACTTTTTAACAAAGAAAATAGGATTTTATTTTTTTTCTAGATTGAAATTTGTAACACTCTTGAGAGTAACATATTTTAATGGCACCAACCAAGTTTAGCGAGAAAAAAAAATGTTTGGTCGGTCAGAAAAATCTACTATATGTTTTTGTAAGGAAGTTCTCAACATACATATAACTCTTTCGCAAGTGAAGAGCCTTGAGTTACGACAATTAGCAAAAGTAACATTATACAAATACATTTTCAAGTTCAGAATCATTCATCTTAATTTTTTGATATTTTGCCCAAAGTATCATGCATGAGCTTAAATGTGCAAAAATAGTGAGGTAGGTTTAGCCCAAGAAACACAAGTCATTAACCATGATGCCTTGATGAAAATCTACAGAGAAGTTTAAAATTTTGGTCTTAAGAACACATTGATCCGTCAGTCTGAAATCTTTGTTTTCTCCATTTTCTCACATTCCACAACCCTGTCAGCTTGAGATCCAGCAAACTTCTTGCTGAAATACATGACTTCTTCATTTGTCTGCAAAAGTTTTAACAAATAAAAGCCAAAGTGAGTATGCAGCAACATATTGAGACGCAAATGAAGAAACTAAAAGAGAGTGTGTGTGTGTGTGTGTGTGATGGTAGAGATGATATCAAAAAAATACCAATTCTTTGAATAAAGGAGCGGGTGTCCCAATTACATGACCAGCAGGCAAGAGATCCCATGGTTTAATTGCCCTGCCTAAATCTCCCTTCTCATCAGAAAGCGATAGTATATTCTCAGGAGGCAAGTTGAGCTGCTTTAGTACCTTGATTGGCATAACAACAGAAGAAAAATCAGTGAAAGATCAATTTAAACGGCTTGTGCTTGTAAAATTATGCAATGCATACCTCAATAGTAAATGATGGCATGAAAGGTTCTAACAAGCAAGCTATTAAATAAACCAGCCCAACTGAAGTTCTTATAACAATAGAGCAGGAAGCTTCATCTTCCTTGTACAGCTTCCAAAATTTGCTATTCTACATTTAAAAGTGGAATATTTAACAAACAGAAATGTGAAGACAAGTTCCAAAAGTCAATATATTTACAATATAAAGACTTACTTGCAGATATGCATTTCCTTCACTTGAGATACTCATTCCGATTTTAAGTCCTTGCTTTAGTTTAATCTATGTCACATAATATGAAATGCAGTATAGAACAATTAAGTTAAACTTAGTTGTGACAACAAAACTTCTGTCAGAGTTGCATCATTACCTTCTCCATGTCCTCTAAATATTGTTCCACATATTTACCAATCTTTTCCGCCAACGACTTTGTCAAGAAATGAGTTTCTGCCCCGGGAGCATCCGGGATTACAGATCCATATCCTAGTCCTGTGAAGGAACCATAGAAGGTAGAGAGAAATGTAACAAAGATAAGGCATGTGGGGTGAGAAGTAAGGTTTCACATGACCCAGGAACAACTGGGATTAATTCTAGATTGCAGCTCATTATCCTTCGAGTTTTTTAAGTTCCAATGATAACCCAAGGAAATAGATAAATGAACAATGAACCTTCAAAAAAAGCATGTAGTAGCAGAACTTAATTAACCACAAAATGGTGACTAACCTTGGGGTTTGGCAATGAAGGACAAGACCCGATTAACATAATTGCCCAAATTATTCAGCAACTCGGTGTTTAATTTTGTTTGCAAGTCCTTCCATGTGAATAGTGTGTCTGATGCCTAAATAAGATGTATGAACGTAAAAATTCTCTTAGTAATAAGATATAATAATGGAGTTGGCAAACTGTTAACAAAATATAGAGTTAAACAACAAATTCTATATTAACAAAAACACACCTCAGGCCTATTAGTTAGCAAGTAATATCGCCAGACCTCCGCAGGAATTTTTGTATCTTTAGCATCATTGCCAAACACTCCTACTCCTTTACTCTTGGAAAACTTTCCTGCATAACCAAGAATTTATCAAGAAATATATGAGGGGACATCCTAAAAGTGTTTTTTTTTTTGCACTCACCTCCCACAAGTCAGGGTGTCAAAATAATCACTAGTCAGGTTCAATGGCCATATATTAACATCCATATCAGAAAGCACACCTGATTCATAGTTCAAATATTCTGTCACGCTAATGTTCTTCATCAACGTCCACTTTTCTCCAGTTCCAAGAAGTGTAGAAGGAAACATCACCTGAAATAAGAGGAAAATATGTTAACAAAAAGCATACTTTATAATCAACTTGAAATATGCCCAAAGTATGCTAGCCTCTTTTTAAAAGATAAACCAACATACAATTAACATCAAGAGTTTAGGCAGAAATAGTGTAAAGCCTTGCCTTGAAATTGAGGATCAAAGTAAAATCAGGTAAAATAATTCTTATTCTGGTGTTTGGGTGAAAAGTTTTATCTTCTAATAAAAATTGGAAATCCATCCACAATCAAGAGCTGGGCTCTAGCTATAAAGATGAAATGTTGTACATATCAAGTGCGGGTGGGTTTTTATTTTCTGATATTGCTGCAAGCAAAGAAGATGAATAACAACTGAACATAAAGACTAAGCTGGCATGGACACTCCTGATGGCACTTCACTATTAGCAGCATAACTATTTATTTCCCACCTCTTCCTTCAGTCATGAAAATTTCAGTTCTTTGAATTAGAACATCACTGAACCATACAAATTTCATGAATCAGCATGATCTCATGCAAGACACACTTTAGGCATCTAACTTTTACCAAGTTTGTATCAACCGAAGCAGATACAAGTGAGCACGCAAAAGATGCAAGAAAGAGCAATGATGGGTTTTTTCAACTATAAGAGAAATCATAAGAACCAAATGTTCCAATATACATAGTAGAACACTAATACAAAGCAAAAGCTAACTTCAAAAAACCACAAGGAGATGAGATATCTTACAGTGTGGAACGGTACATTATCCTTGCCCATAAACTGATAGAGCTCCACATCTTCGGGATTTTTCCACCACTTTTCCCAGTCACTCGTGTAACATGAAGTAATCGATACGTATCCAATAGGTGCATCAAACCACACGTAAAAAACCTTCATGTGAATGAAGAAAGATGATCAGTTTTAGTTATGAAAAACTTGTATGGCAGTGTATATTGAACTTCCATTAGAAAATATTAGCAACCAAAAAAGAGACAAACATAAATGTATAGTACACATCTTTCTAATCCAACCTTATCCTTATATTTCTCATGTGGAACAGGAACACCCCACTTCAGGTCTCTAGTAATACATCTAGGCTTAAGTCCTTCTTTAAGCCATGCATATGTGGCCTTAATAGCATTTTCGCTCCAGGATCCTTCAACTGACATTTTGTTGATATACTCAACTAATTTATCCTTCAGTAATGGTAGCTCTAGGAACAAGTGATCTGTGTCTCTGATTCGCGGAGTTGCCTGACATACCTGTTGGAAACCAACTTTTGTGGGTGAAAAGATAGAGCAAATTGGGGGGAGGGGGAATGAAGATTTTCAAATTTCAATCCTCATAAATCACAATCAAATTGCACAAGTTATTTCTATCAGAAAATAATACTACTACGAAGGATTCACCTTGCATTTAGGATCTTTCAGCTCAGCTGGATTCAGCAGCTTCCCACACTTTTCACATTGATCTCCGCGCGCACAGTCATAATTGCATTCTGGCATTGGGCAGATACCCTCAACAAGCCGGTCAGCTAAGAAGCGTTGGCAGGTGTTACAAAAGGGCTGTAGTGATCCATATACATATCAATGAAGCAAACTCTTCCACAAAATGCACAAACGATAAAATGTAAAACAAAAACATATTAGGATATGTTATAAAGATTAAGCATTAAATAATGATGTACCTGCTGCATTGTGTTTTCAGAAAGCCAGTTATTCTCAAATAACTTTGTGAAAATAGCTTGGCAAATTTCAGTTTGCTGAGGCGATGATGTGCGCCCGAATTCATCAAAACTTATGTTGAACCAATTGTAGATATCTTTATGTATGGCATGGTATCTGCAAAGTTATGAAACATAGATTGAAAATGAGTTAAGATGCAATCTGTCACCAAATAATTGAAGTCATTGATAAAAAGCACATGCACCATGGATCAGGAAAGGCTACTTAAAACAACTCAGGAAAACATAATATGCTTCATGCATGTAATTCAATTCAAAAAAATAAGTGTCACATGTGCTCATGCATGTATACAGTATACACACTTTAAGAAATAGCAATTTAACCTGGTTTAGGTCCTCAGTTAAATTGATTAGCAGAGGTCATAAAGTTTGAAAGAACTAGTCATATCTTTCTCAATCATTAACATATGATTTAGCCTGCTAGTATTTATTGTATGCGCATGAATGAGGCCAAATTACCTATTTTGCGAACTCCTTTACAGATTATTCCATAAATGCTTGAATCATGATTATATTGGAGAAAAAATGTAACTTGGACATCATTTAATCAAAAAATCTCAAAGCACAATAGAAGATAATGATAATACTAAATAAAGCGAATACTAATTATGAATCGGCGTACAAAGAAGCTGAAATGAGAAATTTTACTTTTCGCATATCTCCTTTGGAGTAGAACCTTCTTCCATGGCCTTTGTCTCTGTAGCTGTCCCATATTCATCAGTTCCACATATGTATAGCACATTATAGCCACGGAGCCGGCAAAAGCGAGCAAACACATCTGCACTTAAAACACCTGAAAAGGTAAAAGAGGGCAGAAAAATATCAAGTTTTTGAGAAAATTTAGAAAGAATGATCAATTCCCTGTATATATAAGAAGTGACAAACAAGTCCAAATAAGCTCTTGTTCTTTGGTATCATAACATCTACCATATAAAATATATATGTGGGGGAATTTAAAAAAATTGCTTGATATTATTTCTCTACCACAGAGTATATAAAATCTTTCTTTCAGTTTCAAGATGGCTAGTATTTTCTAGGAAACATAACAATGATCATCATGCAGGGAAAACTTAAAAATTTACTTACAGCCGATGATGTTGCCTAGATGAGGGACGTTATTGACATAAGGCAAAGCACTGGTGATCAGTATGTTTCTTTTTCCCGGAATTGGTAGCTTTGTTTCATCTTTCCGGCCACTGGCTTTTTCTGCCATATTGTGAGACAAATGAATGAGAATCACTTTCTTGGGAATTCTTGACTTTTCTGTAACTTCAACCAGCATATATATATATATATATATATATATATATATATATATATATATATATACATAATTAAGGTACCCAAAATGGAATCTTGATGTCACACTTATTAAACAAAAATGAATAGAAGAAGAAAAGACTTGATCTTGGAACAGGGGAAAGGGTCAACTTCAAGTTGAGCTCCCACTAACCATTAAAGCTTCTCTATTTATGCAAATACTGGTATCACTTTTACAATTGGAATGTGATTCTGATTCCCTATCAACAATACTTGTTCTTCTTTAATATTCCAAATTTCCTTTCTAAACAGAAACTGCACTACTTTCCCTCCAAAATAAAGAAAGAACATAAACTATATATACTCCCTCCATTTTCATATTACTAGATAATACACACACACAAAAAGTATTCCAAAAAAAGAGGGAGTATAAAGAAAAAGGGGATTCCAAGTTCCCCAATATCTATGTTGACATGTTATTTAAATGGCTTAAAAACCTGAAATCTGTCTTCTTAGTCCGTAGAGATAGAGCATCCATTACTAAGATCCATGCTTTATTGATACTATCTGGGCTCCTTGGCCATGGAACTTCTAGTAGTCAATTAATAGCATCCTACGCCGGGATTGATGACATAAAAATTGCTCGCAAAGTATTTGATACATTGCCTCGTAGAGGCATTGATAGCTGGAATGCAATAATTATTGCATATTCGCGAGAAGATAGCCCGGTTGAAGTAATAAATCTCTATGGGCAGATGAATTTGGAAGGAGTTAGACCTGACAGCTCTACTTTTACGGTGGCACTCAAGGCGTGCACGAGCTTGTTGGATTTGGAAATGGGTGAAGAGATTAGAAGGAGAGCTGCTGAGTGTGGTTATGAATATGATGTGTTTGTTGGTTCTTCTGTTTTGAATTTGTATGCCAAGTGCGGAAAGATGGATGAAGCAATGCTCGTGTTTGATAAAATGCCAAGAAGGGATCTTGTTTCTTGGACAACCATGATCACGGGGTTTGCGCAAGGTGGGAATATGAGTGAAGCAATTCATATATATAGGCAAATGAGAAAAGAGGGATTGGAAGGAGATAGAATTGTGATGTTGGGGTTGATTCAGGCTTGTGCAAATATTGGAGATGGAGATACAAAAGTGGGTCTTTCTGTTCATGGGTATATGATTAGGAGACATCTCCCAATGGATGTTGTTGTGGAAACAAGCCTTGTGGACATGTATGCCAAGAATGGAAGTTTGGAGCTTGCTTCTTGTGTGTTTAGGAGAATGCACTATAGGAATGCCATTTCTTGGAGTGCTTTGATCTCTGGCTATGCTCAAAATAGTTTTGCTGCAAATGCACTTGAATTGTTGATAGAGATGCAGAGTTTTGGATTTAAGCCTGATTTGGTTTCGATTGTGAGTGTACTTCTGGCATGTTCCCAAGTTGGCTTTTTAAAATTGGGTAGATCTATACATGGTTATAGTGTGAGAATGCTTGATTCTGATAAAGTTTTGACTACTGCATTGATTGATATGTACTCAAAATGTGGATTACTTTTGTGTGCACGTACATTATTTGATCAGGTAAGTTCTAAGGACTCGATCTCTTGGAATGCTATGATTGCTAGTTGTGGCATCCATGGAGATGGAAAGGAAGCTCTCTCGCTCTTCCTCCAGATGACACAGACAAACTCAAAACCTGATCATACGACATTTGCTTCTCTTCTTTCGGCTTTAAGTCACTCCGGTTTAGTAGATGAAGGACAGTACTGGTTTGATCTCATGGTTAGTGAATTTAATATCCAACCCAGTGAGAAACATTATGCTTGTATGGTTGATCTTTTGGCCCGTGGAGGACGTGTAAAAGAAGCTCATGATCTGATCAAATCCATGCCATATGAATCAGGGATTGCCAAATGGGTTTCTCTATTGTCTGGTTGCCATAATCATGGTAACTTGTTAATAGGAGAATTGGCAGCAAAGAAGGTTCTTGAGTTAAACCCGGATAACCCAGGAATTTATTCTCTTGTATCAAACTTCTTTGCTGCTGCAAGGAGGTGGAATGAAGTAGCTGGCGTGAGGACGGTCATGAAAAAGACCGGGACAAAGAAAATACCCGGTTACAGTGTTGTCGAAATGGATGGGACACTTCACACTTTTATTATGGAAGATAAGAGCCACTGTCAACATAAACAGATGGTGGAAATTTTGGAGAACCTAGAACATGAAATGATAGCTTTAGATCATATCCAAAAGATTGAAACTGCTTAGCATAATCTTGAGTAAGAGCTTAGTTAAAATTCAAAATCTCAAGTACGGATTGCGATGAATCTGAGGAGGAGATTCCATAAGCCAGGTTCAATCCTATCAAATTCTCAAAACCTATGAGAATGGCTCGTAGATCCTACTCTTAATCTCTCTCCCACACTAATTCCAAACCTTGGGAGTCTCTGTTCCGTCCTAGAAACTTTCTTATCAGGTTAGTCTAGCATTATTAACACATTTGAGAATCTTAAGCTGTCGGGTTCAAGCTATTGCAGTGGCATGCAGAAAAGATAAGAATGATTTGGCCTTTTATTGGGATTCGATTGTTAACTGCAGTAAGATATTTCTGATTTTGTTGCCTGATATTTGGATGGTTTGGAAAGGGTGTAAATCGCAAAACATGGAGTACTGTCTATTAACAACAACAATGTAGAAAGGAAGGCTGTTTTTTTTTTTTAATAATATATACTGATACTGCTGCATCAAGGAAGAAAACGAGTAATTTGAAGAAAAATTATGTAGCTTTTTGTTGAAGCTATTTGATTCCACTAACATTGGAGGAAATAAATGCTCTAAATTACCGGAATTCATTAGTCTGGAATCTGGATGAAGCTCTACAAACCAGTTGTCTATGTTTCAAAATCCACATCAAAATCTCTTGATGCTGTCCATGACAGATCTTCGAATTGTCGGTGTGAAAAAAGTACTTCAGATTGAACATAATATAAATCAATATGACACCGACTATATTTGATAAGTAAAGTTTTTATCTACTCACAAAAGAAACAAACTTAAGAACATAGTAGTCATCAACAAATTCAATTAGATTACACCATTAGTAGGAAAAGAAAATAAGATAAAAAATGGAAAAGCCAGATTCAGGAACCAAACAGATGATAGAATTTCTATTTGACAAAACAATAAAAACATGCAAAATTTTCAACATTGGGCAGAACAACTCATTCCCCTTTCTCTTCCTCGTTTTATAAGAATGGCCAATCGACACATCCTGCACAATAAAGGAGAAACTTGCACATGCGACCAGCCGACCAAATCTCAACTCCTGCCTCCTAGAGTTTGGGCCTGAAGAGTTTGGTTGTCCTCTAACAGTAGATCATATTCCAGGAGTAGATCTGCCATTTGTTTCTGAAGGGCAGCTACATGACCTTCCGCTGTCTCAACCCGACTGCCCTTTCCTTCATACTCCAACTTAAGCTTCTCCAAGTTCTTAGTTAATTCGGAGATTTCTTTCTGCAGAAGCTTTGTTTCCTCTTTTGCTTTCGCTTCGTCTTCTTTAAGTTGTTGCTTTTCGTTCTCAAGCTTTTCAACTTCCTTTCTTGAAGCTCCAACTGTAGTTCTCAAGCTGATTAATTTTCGGAGATGATAGTGCATGCGATCAATTAAGAATCCAAGAAAAAGCGAAAACCCTGCAAGATCAGTTTAGGTCTTTAAGGGCACAATATTGAGCTTAAAAAGCTACAAACAAGTAAAGCATCTCTCACTGATTATCTGGATGATAATACAAAAGCCTCTATCATCATTCTTCTATTCCATTTTTTATTATTTCTACAACATGCTTGTATTTCTACTATCAAATTTAAGGTCACATTTGAAGGATGAATTTATTGGAAGGGTATCAAGGTTTAAATTCGCAGATATGAAGAAGGTTTGCTATTCATACAAGTTTAGGAAATTTAGGGGGAAAGCAGATAACAAACAATACATTATCTGGTAGAATCATTGCACAAATAGAAACTTCTTGGATATGGATGTCAAATCTCATACTGAGCTTCATCCACCACGACAACCCACAGAGCTAGGTTGCCGAGGTATAAGTTCTCAAATCTATCCTTCCAGCATGTGAATTTACATCTAAGCTATCAAATCCTAATTTATGCTACTAAAGATTGTTAAAAGACATGTACGTTTAGTAAATTTAGAATTCTTAACTCTGGATGCAACCTAAAAACCACACATAAGTGACCTTAAGCTTTACTCTGGATACATTAGCTCAGAAATCATCCCCTCACATATACATACTGAGAAATCATCCCCTCACATATACATACTGATCTGAATATCTGATCAATTGGAGAAGCAAAGGATGTTATTTGCTAGAACCTCCCTGCTTTTCTGGATCAATGGAGAGCAGTTTTACCCAAAACATGAGGGCCCAAACTGAAATTGGTGTCTGCACAAAACCAGAGAATATGAACCAAAGTTGCACACGTGATGTGCATGCAGCATGAGCATAGAACATCACATTATCATCGCAGTAAGGAATAGGATCTCCCTGCATCCTATAACCACACTCCAGGCTCTTCAATGCACCTCCAGACAGCATATCACCCCAATGCTATAACTAGTACTGCCAACATTCAATATCGAATCTTCTTATGATTGTCTTTTCAAGAAGCCAGCTTTGCTCCAGATCCTTAATAAATTATTTTATTCCATAAGTTCATTTCTCATCTGTCATTATGCTTCAACCTGCAATTTTCTTATCCTCCCTTCTCTCACTGTGACTGTTTTGAATTAAACTCATATTTTTTATACAAGTGGAATAATATTTAAAGAGGCACCAAGGGAGTGCCAGTGTGCTACCATGAACAATGACAGAGTAACAAAAAAACTGCCAAAGCCTGCACGACCTTGACACATAACCTATCAAGTCCCGAGGCTAAACTCCGCAGAAAAAAAAATCAACAAAAGCAACTCGACTGCCTACTTCCAAGCATAATCTTAAAGGAATACAGCAGCAATTGTCTTAAAATAAACTCATTCCAAACGGTTTAAGAACAATGGCCTACTTCCCACCAAACATAGATAAATTGAAGGGGGGTAACCTCATTATAAAGAAATTTCTCGTGCAATCCTATTAGTTTACACTTTCTCCGACGCAAAATTAGAGAGAAATTTATGAAATGATGATTTTTAAGAAACTTTATTTTCCAAAGATAACAATAACACTTGCTAGAAATGTAGTCATAAAGGCACGATAGTAATTAATCCATCGTAATGGCATGTTAGGAACTTCACGTCAATTTATAATCCAAGCCTAAAAATGTATCTCTACTTTTGGATGGATGGATGGACTATACAAGATTCATTCATCAGACACAACTAAAAAAACCATGTCGAAAGATACTTACTTAGCCTTGTAACTGAGCAGGGAAATAAAGATATCAAAATAGGGAATCTCTCTATTCTAAAACAAAAGGTTTTCTAGGATTACATAATCAAATTGATACACACAAAATACGCAACATCTCAAAATTACAAAAAAAAAAAAAAAAAAAAAAAAAAAGGCTGATTATTTATATTTATGGGCTCACCAGTGAAATGACATAATTCTCATTTTTTGGTAATTAAGTAAAAGGTGTAAAAAAAATTCAAATATAGACATAATGGATCCCACACAATCAACCAATTGAGACACAAGTCTATTCACAAACAAAATCATAGAAACTATATAAATGCTCATATAGCAGGAGTAGGGATCATACCCATGAGAGAAGCCTCTAGCAAGTGGGTCCTCCAAAGAACCTGATCCATTGGTGTCATGGTACCAACCTTAGCACCTTTGTTCTGAATCTTGACAATGCTAATTGAGTTTGAGAAGAGGATCACCGACATAGTACCAGCAATAGTTAAAACAGTACCCTTGCGCATCTTTACTTGATCCAATCCATTCATGACTAGCTCCCTCAATGGACCAATCTTCACCATTAGAAGCAATGCCACAAACCCCTCAGCAAAAAGAATCAAGTACAACAACTGAATCATCTTTACCAAAAGATAATTGGCTCCTTTCTACAATTGTAAAGTTTCCCAAAACTTATCTCAAGTAAGTGCCCAAAATAATGAAAAACTCAGCTCACAACCAAATTATCCCTTCATACAATCAAATATGTGGAGATTTTAGATCCCTTGATAAGTCCTAACTAAAAAGAAACAAACTTTGCATAAACCCACTTCAGAAACTCTGATTTAACCCTTAAAAAAGAGAACTTCTCATTAAAAATTTAAAATTAAAAGTTAGCTGAAGCTACCCAGTTCTTCAATTCATGGGATTCAGGCTTTGCATATGTAAAATCTCTACTTGAACACCAAAACCCACCTACAGCAACGGTAAAGAGAAAATCTTGAAGTGCGCCTAAATAGGTTTCAGTCTTACAGTTAAAGGGTGAAAACCTTACCTCTGAAGCTAGTTTTTGAACAAAAAGTAAAGGTTTTTATAAGGCTACAGATCTGTAAAATTGGCTACTACTGGATAATTAAAACCCAAATACTCTTTTAATGTGTTCAATCTAAATCTTAATTAATGGTGTGACTTTTGGGGATTCGAGGAATGGGGTTTTGCTCTACAGGGAGAAAAATAAATATAGAAAAGAAAAAAAATATAAATGAAGGAGAAGTTTTGTAGGAAGCGTAAAATGAGGGATCCAACTCCAAGCAATACTTCTTGGTACTAAAAAGACTGAAGTACAGTACAGTACTTACCCTCACACAACCAACCGTGCTTGAGGATTCAGGGTGGGTTTAGAGGGACTCTTTTTTGGTTTTTGCTGTGTTTGATTTTTTAACTTTGACCCTCCATCAAAAAATTATGGGCACAAACTAATTAATTTTTTAAAATAAATTTATTAGGAAAACAGAATATCAAGTATCAAGACTCCCTTTTACACAGTATACAAATATTAAATATTAATTTTAATGAAAACATTATAAGTATACGAGTGTGTCCTCTAAAATATTAATGTGTATATATATGAGAATTAAAGTTTAATAAACCTTTATATTAGATGGATGTTGTAGTAATTACTATTACTTTTTAAAATATGCTATAAATAAATTAAATTATTCAAGTCACATCCTCTATAATTAGTGAAGAGAGAAAAGAAAAGGAAAAACAATAGTTCTGGACGAGGTAGAGAAAAAAAAGGCAACAAATAGAACATGGAAAATTTATTTATTTATTCAAAATTTTCTTTGATTAAATTGCTATTATACTACATATTATTCCTACACTTAGTAGGCTTTTTGTTTGCTGTTAGAAGTTTAGCAAGATGTAAAAGCCCATAGTGGTGCAACTAGGAAGATGTTTACCTTCACTGAAAATGTAGGCTGGCCCAAATATTTTAAAATCATAGCGGACACAGACTGGACATAAATTTTTGGAACAATAACATATTATAATACATTTTTAAAAGTAATTACAAAAATCATACATTCATAAAATAATTACAAAAATATGACACTTCATCATATATATTTACAATACTAATACAATTAAGAGTCCTTAAATTAAGGGATTAATATTAATGAGCTGACATAGCAAATTAGTTTTCATCTTCCTTCGGTCCCTCTCTCTTTACGCCCTTACTATTTCTCTCTCTTCTCCCTTACTACTTCTCTCTCTCCTCTTGAAGCCACTCGTCGTCGTCCTCTTCCGCCGCAACACCATAGTCTCTCAACTCTGACAGAAAATTGAATACGTGACTTTCAGGCTATGTTTTCAGGCTAATACGTGGTTTTCTCTCTCCAACTCTCTCACAACTGAAAGGATTCTGGTTTCTCTCTAAGGTATGTTTCTAATTTCTGTTAATTCTCATTCTACTAATTAATTGTCAATATGATCATATATATACGCTATGTTTCTAACAGAATGGGGTATTGATTGTTTAGATTTGTGTTGTTTTTATGTTTTGTATAGAATGGTTGATACAAGAAAAAATGATGGAAAGAGAAAAAGAATCACAGAGGGTGATTCTATTAAGGACTTGAAGAAATTTGTTTGGGTTTGTGCAGTTGGATTCTGATTTTGATGTTCCTGTAGTTAAGACAGAAGCTCAAGTTCATAGCCAGAAGATATTTCCAACCCAAAATTTTTTAAAGGTTTGCTAATTTAAATTTTGTTATTGTTACTATCATATAACTGTTTGGTTACTTCTGCATTATGTTTTGGTTACTATTAGCTTGTAATTCGGATACCATTTTTGTTACCTTGATTTGGTATTTTGGTTACTTTTTTATGTTGTTATGGTTACCATGTATTTGCTTAGTATACATGGTTGACTAAACTGGTTTTTAATGTACATGTTATTTATGTATTGGTTACCATTAAAACATGTTTTGGTTCTTATCATATAAATATTTGGTTACTTCTTTAGTATGTTTTTTGGTTATTGTTAATTTACGATTTGGATTCTATTTTATTTCCTTGAGTTGGGATTTTGGTTACTGTTTTTTGTTGTTCTGGTTATCATGTATTTGCTTAGTATATATGGGTTGACTAAACTGTGTTTGGTCTATATGTTGTTTATGTATTGGTTACCATTAATATATATTTTGGTTACAAACATATAACTGTTTGGTTACTTCATTAGTATATTTTTTGTTGTTGTTGGCTTATGATTTGGATATCATTTTTTTTCCTCAATTGGGATTTTGGTTACTTTTATATGTTGTTTTGGTTCCAATGTATTTGCTTAGTATTCATTGGTTGCCTAAACTGGGTTTGGTATACATGTTATTTATGTGTTGGTTACCATTAAAATATAGTTTGGTTACTATCATATAACTTTTTGGTTACTGCTTTATTATGGTATGGTTAATGTTATATGATAATATGATAACTATTATATTGTGCAGTCAATGTGGGATGTTGGTTATTTGTTATAGTCTGTTTTGGCTACTGTGTAATTGTTATATTATGTTTTGGTTAGTATGCTTTTATTTGTTGGTCACTACGTAACTGTTTATGTTATAAATATTGTTTATATCTGGTTACTAATGATTGTGTAAATCTGATTTTATTTATTTGCAGTTATAGGATCTTTACTATGAGGAATGCAACAGAAAATTTACTGAAAAAGTTATATATTGGTGTGACATGGAAGTCTCCAGCATTATTACCAAAAAATTAAACCCAAGTCAGTTGGAGAAGTTTAAGGCATCATTAGTTTGTGGATGTTTTATTTTTGTAAATAATAAACCCAAGTCATAATAAATCATGTATTTGTTTAGTATACATTGATGTATTATTTTTGTAAATTCCTTCAAATATATTCTACAAGGGTTATAATCTTCTAGAAAATTCATTGGAAAAGTTATGGTTAAATGTACATGTGAGAGTATACATGGGTTGCCTAAACTTGGTTGGACATACAAGTTGTTTCTGTTTTGGTTACCATTAAAACATGTTCTGGTTACTTTCATATAACTATTTGGTTACTTCTTTATTATGTTTTGTTTCTTTATTACTTATGGTTTGGCTATTATTATTGTGTCCTCAATGTGGTATTTCGAGATACTTTTATTTTTTATTACGTTAATATGTAATTGTTTAGTATACATGAATTATCTAAATTGGGTTTCATTACATGATGTTTCTGTTTTGGTTACCATTAAAACACATTTCCAGTTACTTATCATATAATTATGTAGTTCTTGTTTTATTATGTTACATTATAGTTCTTTTTGTTATTAGTAAGCGAGATAGTTCTGAAGCTTGTATCGTGACAAACATCAATTGTTAAATGTACGTGTGTGAGTGTCTGTTTATCTCGCAAGCTTGTTAGTAACGGATAATTATCATAGATATAGTTACAAGCTTATTAGTAACGGATAATTATAAGCTTGTATCAAAGACTGTATAAAGTGTTAAATGTATATATTTTATTTATACCCTGTCATCATGATAGAATAAGAAACTCCAATTAAGAGTTCTCATTTATATATATGATGATCACTTATAGATCATATTAAAATAAAAATAGTTTAAGAGGTGCAGTTGGTAACCAAATTTGCATATAAGGGTAACCATTTTAGTTTTTGTTAGTAACCAAATAATTAAAAACTTATATCAGAACAATTATCAAGTGCTTAATGTACATGTGAGGGTTCCCGTTTATCTAGCTGATGGATACTTTTAAATTACGTAGTTATAAAAGTTATTTGGAAATGGTCCATGCTAGTTGGTAACTAAATATGAATATAGAGGTAACCATTTTATTTTAGATGGGTAACCAAATTTACATAAAAATATCTCAAAACAGTTACTAATTGTTCAATGTATATGTTTACTTTATATTGATAACTCATGATGGAATAAAAAATTAAAATATTAATCAACATCAATTTTAGTTCTCAGACACCATCAAAAATGTTACCAACCATGTGGTTAATGGTTACTAACGATAAACAATTATATATTCTCAGTAAATAATTAAATTTGTTGTATTGTTTCTTCGTCACCTCCATTGTATAACAACTGAATAAACATTGTAAAGTAACCAAATCAATATTAGACAGTAACCAAATTACATAATCTTAGTAACCAGAATATAAACCACATTTTTACATGCAATTTTGAAGGCCTAAATGATGGAATTTGACCAAAAAGCCCTGCAGTTCACCAGCAAAGCTGGTGACTTTTGATTATTGACTCGTTTCCAATGAAATTAGGCTCCGAAAACTCTAAAATCCGACACTCCAAACTTGACAGAAATTGCCAAATGGTCACTGTAAGACCCCAAATTATTAATAAATGAAATTTAATTTTCTCTATTTATTATTTTGAAATAGTAAGGGTTGATTTGATTAATGTGGATAGTTAGGGGTAAAATACATGAAATATTTCAAAATAAGCAAGTGGTTATAAAATATTCATTGTTGTCGGGGAATATTAGTTTGGTCGTGGAATATTCTTCTTTGTAGGGAATATTAAATGCAACGGTAGCGCGATCTTTTGTGGGCCCCATAATGGAAAGCGATTGGATGAAGAAAACGACAAATATAAGTTGTTTAAAAATAATAGCGTAGTTATTCACAATTATCTTTGTTAAAAACTTCGGTGGTTAAAACACAAGAAGATTACTGCAGTATTGCACCAATTATTGATTCTTACGTAAGAAGGCACTACTCAATAATGGTTCTGATAATTCTTGCTCAAGATTTTATTGATTTAATAATTGCTGCGTTGATATTTTATATTCTTTTGTTTGATAATTGTCATTACACAAGTTATTTTTCATTATCGAGCAATAATTCATATTATCTGAATAATATTATTAGATAACATTATTGGAAATGTCTAGAAAGTTACGTCTAAGGAGAGGTTTGATCACCTAATTGCGGCACCAAGAAGGAGAAATTCTTATTGGAAAGCCTCTCTTTCTTGGGAGCGCTTTTGGTTTGTCGATATTGTGATTACGTAATATTATTTGTGAATAATTAATTATTGATTCATATGATGAGGAAAATATTGATTTTTTGTGGATATAGATGGAGAAAATTTTAATGTGACAATTGTTGAAAATTGAAATTTTATCTTTTTCTCGATAAAATAATTCATTTAAATATATTATTATATTTTAATAATATAATAATGGTGATATTTTTACAACGAATGTGGGATATATGAGTATCTGAGGGGAAGAGTATTTTGTTGCAATAAATGTTTAAAACATGTTAAACATGTCGCTTGCGGGACCCCATTTATTGATTTGAAATTTGATTATAACATAAAATCGAATGTTTGTGAATTTCGGTCAATTTCTGCTTGGAATTTGGAAAAACTTTCTTCCGCAAAGTTGTAGAGAATTGAATTTCCTATAAAAACACGAGAGATTCGAATTTTCTGATAAAAGGGCTATTTATTTTGAATTATTAAAGTTCCGAAGCTCCGAAATAATTAATTTTTGGAAGTTTTAATTATTATTTTAAAGAAAAACGTTTTTTTTTGCATTTAAGTGGGCTAACATGTGATATTAATTGCTGAAATCAGATCTTCAAAGATGGGCTAAGGAAATTTATAATATATATTAATATTTTATTAAATTTTCTGCTTTTGTGTTCTAAAGCATTTTCCTATAAATAGGTGCTTGGGTTAGAATTGAAAATCACACCGAAAATCAAGTTTTCTCTCTCTATATTATCGAAATATTCTTGTGAGTATTTTGAGTATACTTTGAGTATTGTTAGACGGTGAAAGTTTCCTTGAAAGACTATACCCTAGATTCCAAATTTAAATCTTAATCTTTCGAGGTAAGGGATGCTATTTTCTTCTCAAATGATATTATTTCTTCAATATCATTATCTTTGAAATATTGGTTGAAACTTTTATCAAATTTGGAACTTTTTCATGTCGGGGTTACTATTCATGAGTTCTTATTCATGAGTTACTATTCACGATTCTTATTCACGAAAGTACTATTCACGAAGCGTGAAGATGTTTTTTTTGTGAAATTTTTATCTTTTGGTGTTTGAGAGTTACTATTCACGTGTCTGGCACTATTCACGATATCTGGACTATTCACGAATCTGGCACTATTCACCAAAAAATAAAATTTCTTCTTTTTGTCCAAAATATCTATTATGGATACTAGCTTTGATTGTATCCATGTTTTGATCATTCTTGAATTTTACTCCACTATGATTATTCATGAGGTATTTTTGGACATGGAATAGTTAAATCTGAATCCTTAATATTTATTCTTTTGTTTCAATTTGGATACGTTTTCTTTTTAAAATATTTTTCATCATCCTTAGTCCTAAATGATGATATAAAGAATATCTTTGGCACGTAGTGCAAGATGAATAATTTCGATGAATATTTTTGGCCCGTAGTGCAAAGATGAACAGTGTTGAGATGAACACGATCGATCGATGAATATCTTTGGCACATAGTGCAAAAGATGAATATTTGATTCGGATATATATTGATTGATGTTACGAGGATAAAATATCGACGATGAACTTTTAAATTCATATATAGAAGATAGTAGTTTGCATTCTCTACTTAACTCTTCTAATGAATTGTTGTTTCCATTGCGATTTGTTGATTTAAAACCGGTACCTATTGTATTCTATTAGATTTTTCCTGTTGAAGACTAACGATAATTTGTTGTATATTATCTTAGTCATAATATTCTTTATCGGGCTAGTTGAGCTCACCCTTTTCCTTGTTGTTCCATTTTTCTTCTCGGGAGGCGAGAATGTAGCGAATACTAGTCGGGGTATGGAATGAAAGGTTCTAGAGAGAGTTGTTTAGTAGTCCTCACCATTTTGTAAAATAATGTATCAATAATTATGATGGGAATTTATTTGCGTGTGGATATTGTCTAGATGACAATATCGTATTTAAACTCAAAGTTTATATGTTGTAATAATAAAGTTGTAGTTATTTACATACCAATATTTGGCGACTCGAGAATGGGTTGGATGGAATGAACCTATTTTGGGGGCGTCACGATCCATCGCAACCAAATAAACATTATTCGTAACTAATTAAATAGTATACAACAACAACGATATATATAATCGATTAAAAAGTTGTATGAAGGTAACCAATGTAGTCAATAAGTAACCACCAATATAAAAGAATCAATTATAAAACTAAATAACATTATAGAGTAACCAAATAAACACCTTACAAAGATATCTAAATACATATTATAAAGTAACCAAGATATATGTAATTAGTAGCCAATATTATAAAAAATATTTTTACATTCATTTTACAACCAAAACAATCATAATGACTTTGTTACAAATTAAAGACTAACAAAATGAAGGTAACCAATATAGTTAATCAAGAATAATCAATATAAAAAATCAATATAAAACATAGTAATATTATATGTAGTAACCATGGTAATATTACACAAGAAAACAAGTCGAAATTATATACTAACCAAATCTAGATTAGGCAGTAACCAATATATATTTACTTATTATCCATAACATAAAACATATTTGACATGCATTTTACAATAAAAAAACAAACAATATAAAATACATCAATATGTACTTAAAGATCCAACAGTTGCAGGTAGGTAACCAATGTATTTAATAAGTAACCATCAATATAAAAAACATCAGTAGAATATACATTTAAAGTATACAACAACCGAATAAATATTATACAGTAACCAAATCAATAATAAACAATAACCAATTTATATGTTCTTAGTAACCAGAACATAAAACATATTTTTACATTCATTTTGCAATCAAAACAGTCAGTATACTAACTGTGTGACCAATTAAAGAGCGAAAAACTTAAAAAAGGTAACCAATATACGAGTATATGGTAACTACGGGGTAACCAAATAAATATTAATTTAAAGTATACAGCAACCAAATAAACATTATACAGTAACCAAATCAATAATAAATAGTAACCAATTTATATGTACTTAGACCAGAATATAAAATAGTAATCAAGACATCATTAGATAGTAACCAAGACATCATTAGACAGTAACCAAGACATCATTAGACAATATAATGTTATACAGTAACCAAGACAACATTAGAGAGTAACCAACAGTTGCAGGAAGGTAACCTTTGATGAGTAACCATTAATATAAAAAAATCAAGAGAACTCATTTTAAAATTATAAAGCCATCAAATAAACATTATTTAGCAAACAAATACACAATAAACAGTAACCAATTTATATCTATTTAGTAACCATAATATAAAGTGTATAAAATATATCAATGAATCAACCAATCGTTATAGGAATTTGTAGTAATCATTTTAAATGTGAAAAACATAAGAAAGGTTATCAATATAGGAATTCTTAAAAAACATAGGTAACTATATGCATATGAATTTTAAACTCACATACCTCAGTATTCAGATTTGTATAGAAGTTGTTGCGATTTTGTTACTGAACTTCAACAATCACTGCAGTACGATTGTTTTTTGGTTACTGAACTTGAAGTTGCTGTTGATTTTGTATGTTATTTTTGTGACGCCCCCAAAATAGGTATACATCACCCATTCTGAGTTGTCAATACATGGTACTGAAACAACTACAACTTTATTATTACAACAGTAAAATTGTGAGTTTGAATACAAATATTATCTTACAGACAATATCTATACTCAAATAAATCCTCATCACATTTATTGATACATTATTTTACAAAAATGGTGAGGACTACAAAACAACTCTCTCTAGAACCTTCATTCCATACCCCGACTGCACTCGCTTATATTCTCGCCTCCCGAGAAGAAAAATGGAACAAAAAGGAAAAGGGTGAGCTCAACTAGCCCGATAAAGAATATTATGACTAAGATAATATACAACAAATTATCATTAGTCTTCAACAGGAAAAAAAATCTATAGAATACAATAGATAACAAGTTTTAAATCAATATTCGCAATGAAATAATAATTCATTAGAAGAGTTAAGTAGAGAATGCAAACTACTATCTTCAATGTATGAATTTAAAAGTTCATCGCTCATCTTTTATCCTGTAACATCAATCAATATATATCTGGAATCAAATATTCATCTTTTGCACTACTGAAGCCAAAGATATTCATCGATTAATTACGCTTTCGTATAAACATCATTCATCTTTTTGCACTACTGGGCCAAAGATATTCATCGAAATCATTCATCTTTTCACTACAGCCAAAGATATTCAATAATATCATCATTTAAGGCGAGGATGATGAAAATATTTTTAAAGAAACGAATTCGGTGAAACAAAATGACAGGATTAAGGATTAAAGATTAGTACTTTGTTTTATCCATGTCCAAAAATACCTCAAAAATAATCATAGTGGTGTAAAATTCAAGAATGATCAAAACACGGATACAATCAAAGCTAGTATCCACAATAGATATTTTTTTGAGGCGAAAAGGAAAAATTTTTTTTTTCGATGAATAGTCTTAAGATTCGTGAATAAGGTAAGTATCGTGAATAAGTAACTCTCAGAGCACCAAAAGTTTCAAATTTGATAAAAACTTCAGATCAATATTTCAAAGATAATGATATTGAAGAAATAATATCATTACGAAAAAAAATAATATCCCTTACCTCGAAAGATCGAGATTTTAAATTGAAACACCTTGATATAAAGTTATAACTTGAACTTGCCGTATAGCAATACTCAAAGTATACTCAAAATACTCACAAGAATACGCCGATAATAATATAGAGAGAAAACTTCGGTTTACGGTGTGATTTTCAATTCTAACCTAAGCACCCAATTTATAGAAAAATACTTAGAACACCAAAACAGAAAATTTAATATAATATTATTATTATTTGTTAAAATTCTATACGCCCACTTTTGGAGATCTGATTTCAGCAATCAATAACACATGCTAGACCCACTTAACACACCAAAAACGGTTTTCTTGAAAAAAATAATTAAAAGTTCCAAAAATCAATTATT
The DNA here is from genome assembly GCA_020205615.1 of Panax quinquefolius. Lineage (NCBI taxonomy): Eukaryota > Viridiplantae > Streptophyta > Magnoliopsida > Apiales > Araliaceae > Panax > Panax quinquefolius. The sequence goes on along the minus strand of CM035160.1, from coordinate 1,842,280 downwards.
TCAGAGCTTCGGAACTTCAATAATTCATAATAAATAGTCCTTTTGTCGAGAAAATTGAATCTCATGAATTTATTTAGGAAATTCAATTCTCTACAACTTTGCGTAAAGAAAGTTTTTCCAAATTCCAAAATGTAAATTGACCAAATCCACAAACAGACGATTTTACGATTTATAATCAAATTTCGATCAATAATTGTGTCCACCAACACACAAAATATGTGTTAAACATTTAATGCAACAAAATACTCTTCCTCATCATATACTCATATATCCCACATTCATTATAAAAATATCACCAAGTTAATATATTATTAAAATAATATATTTAAATGAATTATTTTATCGTAAAAGATAAAATATTAATTTTCAACAATTGTCATTTTAAAAATTTTCTCCATCTATATCCACATAAAATCAATATTTTCCTCATCATATAAATCAATAATTAATTATTCACAAATAATATTACGAGAATCACAAGATCTTGGCAACCGGTAGTTCCAAGAAAGAGGGACTTTCCAATAAGAATTTCTCCTTACTTGGCCATGATTAGGTGACCAAACCTCTCCTTGACGAACTTTCTAGACATTGCCAATAATATTATCTAATAATATTATTCGGATAATATGAATTATTGCTTCGATAATGAAAAATAATGTGTAATGACAATTATTAAAACAACAATGATATAAAATATCAACGCAAAGAATTATTAAATCGATAAAATCTCGAACATTAATTCTCAGAACCATTATTGAGTAGTGACTTCTTACGGAAGAATCAATAATTGGTGCAATACCGCATCTTCTTGTGTTTTAACCACCTTAGTATTTTAACAAGATAATTCGTGAATAACTACTGCAGTTATTTTTAAACAACTTATATTTGTGCGTTTTTTCATCCAATCGCTTTTCAGTTATGGGGCCCACAAAAGACGTATGGTCGTCGTGCGAATATTCCCGACAAAGAAGAATATTCCACGACCAAACGAATATTCCCGAACAACAATGAATATTTTATAACCACTTGCTTATTTTAAAATATTTGCGTATTTTACCCATAACTATCCACATTAATCAAATCAACCCTTACTATTTCAAAATAGAAAATTAAATTTCATTAATAATAAGTTGGGGTCTTAAAACCTCTCCTCCTTATGAAATTTAAATCTCGAAATTGACGTCGTCGTGCTGTGTTTGAAAAGGTGAGGATACCTCGCTTTCATTTCCGCTTTCTAACTCCCGTGTCATTTCCTCTATAAGCATGATTCCTCCACAAAACTTTAACTTGTGGTATGACCTTTCTTACGTAGGACATGCTCCTTCCTATCCAAGATCTTGACAGTACCTCCTCATACGTTAAGTTTTCGGCTATCTCGTCCGGGTTCTAACTCAATAACGTGGTTCGGTTCTTTCACATATTTACTGAAGTATGATATGTGAAACACATTATGAACACGAGACATACTCGAGGTAACGCAAGTCTCATAGGCTACATTTACTACTCGGTCAAGAATTTGAAATGGACCAATAAATCGTGGATTGAGTTTTCCTCTCTTCCCAAATCTTGTAACTCCCTTCCATGGAGCAACTCATGACAATACATGATCCCCTATACTAAATTCCACGTCCTTTTCGATGAAGATCCGCATAACTCTTTTTGTCGATCTTGTCTTTGTTTGTATCACGTTGTTGTCGAATCATTTGGATCTTTTCGGTGAGTCATACACGTCTTCAACTCGGGTCCCAACAATGTTGCTTCACCCACCTCATCCCAACATATATTGGAGCGACATTTTCGTCCATATAATGCTTGAATGGAGCCACACCTATACTTGCACGATAAGCTTCATTGTTGGAGAATTCCACCAATGGTAAATACTTATCCTAACCGCCTTGAAGTCTAGGACACATGAGTCTTAATAGATCTTCAAGAGTTTGAATAGTCCTCTCGATTGTCCGTCCGTTTGAGGATGGTATGCTTAGAACTAAATCGCAAATCCGTGCCCATAGCTTTTTGCAAGCTAACCCAAAATCTTGAAGTGAATCTTGGGTCACGATCCAAAACTATGGATACTTGGCATGCCATGCAACCTCACAATCTCATTCACGTACATACTAAAGCAAGACGTTCAAGGGAATAAGTCTCACGTGTCGGCAAGAAATGAGCGAGACTTGGTTAATCTATCAACAATAACCCAAATAACATTGATGCCTTTAGAAACCGTAAGAAGACGACATGAACGAAATCCATGGTAATGTGTTCCCACTTCCATTTTGGAATCTCAAGTAGTTGCAACGGACCCTTAGGTACTAGATGCTCCGCTTTTACACGTTAGCGAGTTAAACACATCGAGATAAACTTTGCAATCTCTCTCTTCATATTGTTCCACCAAAAATGTATGTCAAGATCACGATACATTTTAGTACTTCGATTGGATTACAAATGGTGTATTGTGTGCCTCCATCATAATCTTGTACTTCAAATCGTAGTCGTTAGGAACACAAAGTCTAGAGTGGACTCAAGTATTCCTTCTTCATCAATTCTCGCTTAGGAATAGCTCCTTCTTGTTTTTCTTCTTCATACGATCATCATTTCCGGGTCGGTGGCTTGAAGCAACCTTAACTTTTTCTATTAAAGTTGGCTCTGTCGCGATACTTGACATCATCGCACTCATTCCCGTATATGATCTTCTACTCAATGCGTCATACCACTTCCACGTTCGCTTTTCCAGGATGGTATTGAATAGTGTGGTCGTAGTCTTTCATATAGCTCGAGCCAACGTCATTTGCCGCACGTTGAGTTCTTTTGAGTGAAGAAATATTTAAGGGTTTTATGGTGCTGAATATATCTCCACTTTCTCCCCATATAGATAGTGCCTCCATATCTTTAAGCATGGAAACGCATTGCTTGAACTCTAGATCATGCTTAGTATGATAATTCCTCTATATTCTTTAAGTTGTCATGAGGCATAGGCTATGACTTTCCCACGTTGCATGAGAACACATCCTAACCCTTTATGCGAAGCATCGTTTGTGAGATAACAAATCCATCCGAACCGGATGGTATTGTTAGAACAGTCTTAGAAATAAGTCTCCTCTTAAGCTCTTGGAAACACTTCTCGCGTTCTTCGCTCCAAACGAATTTTGTATCCTTCCGAGTTAGGCGAGTTAATGGAGTAGCGATTCGAGAAAACCCTTCCACGAATCTCCGATAATAACCACTAGATCCGTAAAGCTACGTGACTTGGTCACCGACTTTTGGTTGCTCCCACTTTTGTATTGCTTCAATCTTCGCCGGGTCCACGGATACTCCATGTTTTGACACCACGTGCCCAAGAAATGCTACTTCCTCGAGCCGAACTCGCATTTCTTCAATTTGGCATATAGTTTGTTTTCACGAAGCCTTTGGAGTACCGACTTCAAATGGTGCTCATGATCTTCACGACTTTTGGAATATATGAGGATGTCATCAATAAAGACAACAACAAACCGATCCAAATATTCCTTGAATACTCGGTTCATCATATCCATGAAAGTCGCAGGAGCATTATTCATCAAAAGACATGACTAAGAATTCATAATGCCCATACCGAAGTTCGAAGGCGATCTTTGGAATATCCTCGCCTCTAATCTTCAAATTGATGATATCCGAATCGAAGATCGATTTTGAAAAGAATTGTGCCCTTTGCAATTTCGTCAAACAAGTCATCAATACGAGGTAGAGGATACCTATTCTTGATGGTGACATAGTTCAATTCCCGATAGTCGATATGAAAGTCGCATACTCCCGCCTTTTCTTCTTTACTGAATAAAACAGAGCACCCCGAGGAGATGTCTTGGGGATTTAATGAAACCGATGTCCAACAATTCCTCAGTAGTTGGACCTTTAACTCCTGAAGTTCAATAGAGCCATTCGATATGGGGTTTTAGAAATGGGCTTTGTACGGGTTCAAGATCAATAAAGAATTCAACTTCACGTTAAAGGGTAGGCCAGGAAGTTCTTCAGAAATACGTCGGAAAAGTCAATAACAACAGAATATTATTCAAATTTGGCGTGTCTTTATTCAAATCCATAACATGGGCTAAGAAAGCTTGACATCCGCTTTTGATAAACGAATAGCTTTATGATTAGATATGATGTTGATTGATTTTAATGGTTTAGTTGCTTGAATTAAATCTGACAGGGTTGGTTAGGAATATGAAAATTAACAACCTTACGAAATCAATCAATTTTGGCATGATGAGTAGTTAAACAATCAATCCCTAAAATCACATCAAAAGCAAGTATCTTTAAAGAGATAAGGTCAATGGTAAGGTGATGGTGCCAACTTGAATCAAACAAGATTTATAAACGATGGATGTGATGAAAGTTTCTCCTAACGGAGTTTCCACAGATAGGTCAAAGTCTAATTTCTTGAGTCAAGTTTAAACGTTGAGCACAAGCGTAAGAGATAAATGAATGGGTAAAGACTAAGATTCAGTAAGGTATAAACTTGAAGAATTTATAAATAAATTTACCCGAGATCACCTCGTTTGGGTTCTCGCATTTTGACCAAATCCAACAAACGCTTCTTCCCTAACAGCTGACTTTGACTTTTTTGGACCGATCTTTTGAGTCACCGTCCCCCATTAAACTAGGTTTATTCTGACTTGACTTTGACTTTGACTTTTCTGGGACAGTCTTATAAAGATATTTTTAGTGAATTTGTGTCACGCTTAACTCTCTTTTTTTTCTCTTTTATCCCTACAACTTTAGATATATTATTATTTATTTTTTAATTTAATTTAATTTTTATCTTTCTATTTAGTACTTTAAATTTTATAAAATTTTATTTATCTCACATAATTTACACATGCAACGCTTGTGCCACCTTGTGCCACCTAATGGTAATACATATAAAACATTAAAACTTTCCATGTAATTATGAATATTATCATCTTACCATTTTTATACATACAATCATAAACTTGGTTTGTCTCAAACATAGTGCTATAAAAATGTAAATGTCATTACCACCGCTTTTAAGAAATACTAGTGTGTATTAATTGGAGGTAGAATAAATTTAATTTTAATCTTGTCATACTAGCTATAGAGATATTTGAGAAATGGTAGCACTAAAAAGAGTTTGAAAACCCGTATATATACGGTCCGGTTCTCCAGCGAACTCGAATTATAAACGAATCTAATCGTAACTATAATATAAAAAATTAATTTTCTATATATTAATTTTTGCTGAAGAATCGAACTATATATATATATATATATATATATATCTAATAAAATATAAATAATTTTAAATTTTTTGTTCACTCAATAAATCATTTGAACCGTACAAAGTTTGAAATAAATTTCACCGTCCATACAGTGCCGTAGTTACGTAACCCGGCTGGTATATATATAGACTGTTTCCATCTTCGCCGGTTTCCGCAATGCCTTCTTTGTTTGATATGGACAAGTTTTCCGATTTACTACACTAACCGTGTCACTGATGGCATTGGTCAACAGGTAATTTTAGTAGTATAAAGATTTTAAATGACCTCCTTCCTCTGTTTTTATCTCTCTCTCTGTCTCTTAATTTTAGAGATATATTTAAAAATATTTATCGATGAAGTCAATGTTCAATATTTTTGTATAAATAATAGAATAATGATATTATAAATTTTAAATTGCATGTTTATTTTTGTATGAAGTATGATTGTATAATATTTATTTATTTTATTTTAAAATATTTGACAATTACTTTTTACTTGCATTTTGGCCCCACATTTAAATATTTTTGAGTCCGCGACTGCACCCAACGAAACATGTAGCTACTTGTACCATTGTTGTGCCTAGCTTGTAAAGACAACAAACGGACAACTAAAAAAATATGGTGGACAAGGTACGTAGAAACAATAAACAAACGCAAGTGCAACTGTGCATGGCACGTCTGCTGCCCTGGTGCATAACTGCATGTGGCGTTGCAATTACATTTATTTGTTTGTATATGTATATAATAACATAGAGCAAAGATCAAGATTATAAGTCTTAAATAACATAATTTTTTAAATAACATAATTTCTTAAAACGATGTCGTTTTGGAGTGACCGTGAGTGACATTTTTATAAATAAAAGAAAAACAAGTGAGGCATTACCTCTCTTTTAAAGCGCTCCAAAAGCGATTATCGTTTTAAGGAATTATATTATTAAAACTTATCTTTCTTGATCCTCGCTTCTAATAACACGATAGCGATCAAGCGTAAGTCTTAAATAACATAATTCCTTAAATAGCATAATTCCTTAAAACGACGTCGTTTTGAAGTGACCGCGAATGATATTTTTGTAAATAAAAGAAAAACATAAAGAGAGAATGCATCAGGTCGGCCTTTTTCGGCATGGAGTTAATATTTATTTGTTTATATATGTTTTTCAGCACATCATAATATTTATATATACGGAATATGGGCAATTTTTCATATAGAAACACTTTTATTTATAAAATCTTTTAATAAATATGTTTAAAGATTACCAATTATTTGTAAACGTAAACGTTTACCAATTATTTGTTTTTATAATGAGGAATTGGTTATAACTTATAAATAATTCATTAGTCCATGAAAGAGAGCTGTTCGAGGCGAGAATTCCTACAAATATATGAGGAGAATATTCAAGAAAATCTCTTCGATAGGTTCACACTAATAAAAGATTATAATACTAACTAAATTAATCTCAACCCACTTTCTCTAAGAGGGCAACTAGAGGTTAAATTACTCCATTTAGATAAGAAATAGTGGCTAACAAGATTCTAAAATATTAAACTTTTAATCAAGTTGTATTAATAAAAAGTCAAAGTCAATACAAAAACATAGGCAGACAAATAAAGTCAAAGGCCTCAAACAGACAGCTGCCCTATGATGGAGTAGTATATTATTACAGGCGACTAGTCAAAATAAAACCGGTGGCGCCGGTCACTCCTTCATAAACCTCTCTCTTTAAACTCTCTCTCGTGGGTCTTGGGTTTTTCTTGAAGAACTCTGGTGGAATTTTGGTATTGATTAAAAAGATTGGGTCTTTCTTGAAGGGCTCTCTTGGGTTTTTCTTGAAGAATTTTGTGGTGGAATTTGTGTATTGATTTGATCACAAAGATTGGGTCTTTCTTGAAGGATTCTCTAGGATTTTTTTTTCTTGAAGTATTAATTTGATCACAAAGATTGGTTGTTTCTTGAAGATTTCTTGATTTGGTTGCTGATTCCGGCTTCTGTTCACAACTTTGCTGATTTGGTTGCTGATTCCGGGTTCTGTTCACAACTTTGGTGAAGAGAAATGGCAGTAAGTTTTACCTCCCAACTTTAACTCAAAATTAAATGATGGTTGTGTGATATTTATACTGGTAATTTGTTGAATTTTGTGTACAATCTTGCTTGTCCTGTGTTTTTTTCATCTGTTTCTTCGGAAAGTAATGGTTGTTTGTAGAGTATGCTGAAGCTGAATAATTATGCTCTAATTTCTTAATTAAACTGTTTGTTAGTCTCATCTATGTTCTGTCCATGTTGTAAAAATATGGTGTTTCACTCAACTCAATAAAGAAAACCTTTGTCCCAACTACTTGGGATGATGTTCAACATAAATTTTTGTAAATAATTCTTCTACATATTTGAAATCTGGGATTGGGGTTGGGGTGTGGATACAATCTGTGTTTTGCATTACTGGGTATGAATTTGGAAATTTTTGATTCCTAAAGGATAGTTTGTAAATAAGTTTTGCATTGTTTTACCTGGAAAATGTTGAACATGCAGAATGTAGAGGCAGATGACTGGGCTTATTTTTTTGACTCAATTGATGATAACTACCAACATCTCTCCAAACTGTTTAGTACGTCATTTTTTTTTTTTTATTTTGGCTTTTTTAAATTGCACACGCATATTAAAAATATTGTGATAAAATAAGCCCGGGTGGTAGCTGAAAAAATATAATTTATAATCTATTTTATTAGAATTATGATTATTAGAATACTTACAGGATGATCTAAAACATATCTCCGATAAAAGATCATATTCCTTTTATGGTATCAGTCAGAAACTCTTATGCAACGATGAAGGAGAAGAAATAATATTCTTAATATGCAACCTTTTGCTGGCAGAAAAATGTTACTATAGCTTTGATTATCCGCATTAATTAACAAAGAAGTGTCTGTGCTACAATTGCATCATGCACACCTGCATACCCTATTTAGTACTCGAATAAAGAGCTACAGGAGGGCCCTATAAGGATCTTCTACATAGTAAAAAAAGAAATGGATTCTGTTCACTGATGTCAATGGAATGTCTTTGTTGATAGAAATAATGTAAGAATAATTTATTCTTGTTATGGCTGCAGCAACGTCCAATTGTACCACAGTTTGGCAACTGGGAAAGTGAAGATAATGTCCCTTACACAATCTACTTTGATAAGGCGCGGAAGGGTAAAAATGGTGGGAAAATGATAAATCCAAACGACCCCCAGGAGAATCCAGATATGTTTCCTCCTTCAGCTCAAGCACCACCCCCTAGAGCTTCAAATAGGCCTGAGGAACCAATAGGACGGAGAGCAGTTAGACCAACACCAGAAAGTCGATCAAGGAGGGAAGATGGTGATCCGAGGCAGTTCACTGAAGCTCCACCACGTAACGATAATGTGGGTCGTCGAGGTGGTACTGGGCACACTGGCTTAACACATCAAAATCGTGGAGGCCATGGCTCAGGTTTTGGTCGACCTGCAAGGCAAAGTGCTGGATCTGAGCATAGCATTGATCGGTCACCACTGCATCCACAGTACCAGGCAAAAATCGTAGGGAAGGGTAGTGGATCTCCTTCTTGGGAAAGTAAGCATCTATATGACAGTTACCATGGTACACCTGGAAGATCCCGATTGAAGCCAGTTTCTCGAGGAGACGAATCTGTAAGTTTTTACCCTTAATTTTTATAGTCAAAATCTCATGAAATATCGTATGACCATTGACCATGATTGCATCTGTTTGTTTCTATTTAGCATACCACTACGAAGGAAAAGGTCATCTTGTAAAATTGTAAAACTAATCTCTCTCTCCTATCGCAGGGATCGAAGATCTCATTTCCTTTGGAAAGATCATGATAAATTATTCATTTTTCAAATATTGCAATTGATAATTTTGAACATGCGATTTGAAGGGTTACTTTTCTCCTAAAGCAGAAGTGAATGATGCACATACCTTCATTCTATTTGGCAAATATATTCCGTTTTATTATGCTCTCACAAATTATAGCTGCACAAACGTTTCTCTCTATATCTAATGCATACATAATTCATGCGTATTCAGGAAATTAATTTTTCTATGAAGACATTACATTTTCATTTGCAGCTGAATCCTTAATATAGCTAATGCATACATATTTATGTATATGAGCTGTCCAGTAGATACTTTTGGCTGCAGAATAAACATAAGAAGCCTCAATTGTCTAACATGTGGGGAAGCATTAGTAGTAGTTTCTGTCTGAAACAACTGATCAATCCTTTTCCCCCATTTTGCAATGTCAGCCTGATAAAGGTGCTGCAGTTCCACGATTTGGTGAGTGGGAGAATAATCCTTCATCAGGCGACAACTACACTCACATTTTCAACAAAGTGCGGGAGGAAAAAATAACAGGCTCACCAATGGTATCAAACATGAGTACCGACCCATCTTATGCCAACAGAAGAAAGCAGAATGATCACGACAAATATAAGGTCTGCCACATATTATATTGTATCTTGTATGAAAAGCATAGTTACTTTGCTTTATGGTTGTGCATTTGTCTAAGTCATCTTTTTTTCCCTCTCTAAAATTTGTTTTCCAGTCCCAGAGCAGCTGCTTTCCGTGCTTTAAAAAGTGAGTGAGGACTTGAAGTATGTGCTATGTACAAGGTGCATGTACAAGCTGTTTGGAACCTGTAAATAGCGCTGAAGGCTCTTCATGTTCTGTCTGTCAACGCAGAGTTTACTTTTGAACAATAATATGCTGCATTCTTTGGTGTCTAGTTGTGTGCTTCTATCAGATAATAATTGAGGGTTTTGATGAGTAAACATTTTCTTTTTCTTTTTTCATCTTCTTTAACTTCCAGTTTCACAGTTGGAACTTAGAACTGGCTGAAAGAAAACTGGAGAGCATATTCTTTTTATATTCCAATATGTATGTTGTTTTTCTCTTTCTTCATAGCATATCATATGTTCCCCTCCTTTCATTTCTCGTGTATAACTATGAGAGAAATTAAATCATTACATGAAGCTTTAAATTGTTATCCAGGTCCATGAACAGGTCATCAGATGTTTCTGTGAAAATTTTGCACTGTTGTTAGGAGCTCGTATTCCTAAAATAGTACGCCCTTTGTTTCAAAATTAGTGAATTGTTTTTTTAACCATTTCAAAATTAGAAATTCATTTGCATTTTTAGACTCTAAAGCGACATAAAATTCTTAATTTGTCGTTACTTTTATTTTTAGTTTGATGAAGTACGCCATCACTATTACATTTATAACCAATGTTGGGGATAAATTTCTTTAAAATTTTTGTTCTTCAAATATATCTTTAATTTTGGACTTAAAACTTCCATCTCTTTGATTTAATAATTGCAGCTGAATTACATTCTTGTAGTTACTGGACCATGGGTGTATGCATTTTGATGTATGAGATCAAAGAAATATTCCAACCTTTTAGTTTAAACATGTAAAAATTGAATTCCCCCCTTTCAATGTCTATGTAATATTTTTTGAGTTACCTAAGGTTTAAATGTTGGCATTCCAAGAAAAATATACTCAACTTAAATAAATAATTTTTTTATATATATATATAATTATCATAAATTATGCAGTTGCTAACTTGCTATAAGACAAATAATCACTTTCTTTTACCTTCTATTGTCCACAAAAATGAAGAATTAAAAGAACACCAAATTTTGGTAGGTTCTTTTACCCAGTCAGCACTGAAAAGAAAGACATCACTCTGAGGTCGTCCACTCTGTATAAAATTCTCTCGCACCGGCTCCATTATATTTCCGCCAAAAAATTCCAGGTCGTTGAAATTTTCAATTCAAATGAAATAATCAAAATATTTAAAAAAGTTTCAGACACGAAACAACTCAATCTCTCGCACACATTTGCGAAGAAGCTTAACCTGAAACTAGAAGATTGAATTAGAAATATCACAATCTCATTTTCAAGCAAGGTTTTCTTTCAATTCATTAATATCCCAGATAAAACTTAAATTGAGCTTCAATTCCTTCTCTTCCTTGATAGATCCAAATTGGGTTTTGCCTTTCATCTTTGTTCCATCTGTTAATTTGTTGAATTTACATATAAATGTGATAGGATATGTATGTTCACAATTGCTACTGTTCGTAGAGGTTTGATCCGTTTATTCATGAACTCCAGATTGTTTTATTTACCAAGATTAGTTTTTTATTGAAAAATTTGAGTACCCAATTGAGTAATTATGGTAAGAAAGCAAAGTATCGAATCATTCTACAATAAATTACGCGAATCCGCTTCAGCTTCAGCTTCTTCCACTCCTTTGCTTATATTCCCCTCCACTTCTGATGTCGATTCACTTTGTGCTTTAAAGATTATAGGCATGTTCTTGAATCGGATTTGATTAGATATGCGTGTTTCCACCTTGAAGGAAATTCGTAAATATGCAGGTCCTAGTTTGTGTTCTATAGGTGATGAGCCCATTACAATTCTCTTAATAAATTGGGGGTGCCATAGGGATCTTATAAAGGCTCTCAAAATAGGACCTGTGGCGCGTGTTTTTGTGGTGGATTGTCATCGGCCTATCCATTTGCATAATTTGAGTGAGTTAAATGATTGTGTTGTTGTGCTCTACAGCGTGCTGACTTGGCCTATGATTTTGATGTTTCGGCTTTGGCAAACGCAAGTGATGATGAGATTGAAGATGATTCTGATAGTGATAATGAGGATGAGAGTGAAGGTGAGGAGGAAGACGGAGGTGAAACCCGAGAAAAGATGAGGGTTTTGTTTGAAAGTGAGACTGATCCAGTTAAAGTTTTTTAGGAAGCTGAAGAAAGAGTACTATTCCATGGGTACTTTCCATGGGAAGCCATCTGGGTGTTTGATGTATGAATTGTCTCATTTTTTGAGGAAGAACAAAAATGAGCTGCTTTGGTTGGCTTTTGTGACTTTGACTGACCAGTTTGTTCACGGGAGATTAACAAGTGAAAGATACCAAGCTGGGGCGATGGAGCTTGAACAGCGTATTAATAGCTCTGGGAATTTGGATGCTGTTAATTTAGTGACTCTCAAGGATGGAACAAAGGTTTCTGCACCAGATTCTTAAAGAATCACATATGAAGATGAGCCAAGATAATGTTGTTACAGGAATGGAACTTGTTTGATTCAATGCTGTGCTCATCTTACATGGCAACCAAATTGAAATTTTTGAATGACAATGGGGATGAAAAGGCTTATGTTGCTTCTTGCTCAAATGGGATTTGCGCTTGATGAATGCAAACAGAAGTTCCACTACATGAGTATTGAGATCAAGCAGAAAATGAAGGCTATGTTTGAACATTTTCTACCCGAGTATGGCCTCGTAATTTTTACTACTGAGGATTCTTGCTACTACATGGATATAGCTCAAAAAATTCTGCAGCAAAAGTATATGGTGTTACTGCACTCTTAGGTGATGTTTGTTTATCTCTTAATACTTCTTAATAGATCTACATTTGATTCAGTAAGAGGGTAAAGTTGTTTGGTAAAATTTTATTTATATTTTATCGTTTCTTAATCGGTAAGATTGAGATATAAATCATTAAGAGTTGTCTCTTAATAAAAATTTAAATTTTTAAAGCCTCTATAAATATTGTATTATCTCCATTCTAAAATTTAAGATTATTATTGATTTTTGAAAAAATAATTTGAGATATTTTTAAATTTAAAATTCGTTCAGATATTTTATACTTTTTAGTTACTAAACAAATTTTTAAGTTTAGATATTATTTTACTCAGATAATCTACTTTATTCAGTTTTATCAAACACCACCTTAGAATTATCTATGTGTTTCCAAGCAGTTTGGGGACAATGAAGTGTTGTGATATTTCACATGAATTTCATATCATATAAATTCAATAGTATAGATAGGTTAATAAGTATCGTGAAGTCTTAACCTAATAGTTTAACCTTTTATGTAAGGAAGTGGTTTAACATGCTTATTAGGTTAGTCTACACATGTGTGATGAATTGATATGGGATGGATCGTGCAATTCCCAACAAGTGGTAACAGAGCTCATGATTTGATGGGCCCATGTATCAGGTTGACACTTCAGGGTGGAGTATTTGCAAACTGTGTTACTCAATTCACGCGTTGGAGCAAATAGAGTTGAGTTAGGTGGAGCACAAGATGATCACTCATGTGTTTGACATTACACAATAAAGTATGATTTGAGTTGGGTGGAGCAGCTCAGGATAACTTTGAAAAAGTTGCTTAGGGTGAATGGTTCACAAAGAGTAAATGTTGTACTCCCACGTTTGTCTCAGGCATGGTGGATTAGTATTAGAGTCGAGCGAAGCTTGAAGGACTCAAAGAAGGTGTGCTTAATGGTGACTACTCTAGTATGATACTTGTGATGGATATTCAAGTAAAAGGTGAAAATTGTTGGGATATTTCACATGAATCTCATATCAGATAAATTCAAGATTATAGGTGAGTTAATATGTGAAGCCCCCAAAAATAAGTATACAACACCCATTCTGAGTCGCCAAATACATGGTACATAAAGCAAACTACAACTTCAATAATACAATTGTCATGCAAAATACGACAACACATATTGTGAGTTTAAATACAAATATTGTCTTCTAGACAATATCCACACTCAAATAAGTCCTCATTACAATTATTCAAACACTATTTTACAGAAATAGTGAGGACTACTAAAATATCTTTCTAGAATCATCACTCCATACCCCGACTAGATCCTGCTATGTTCTCACCTCTTGAGAAGAAAAATGGAACAAAAAGAAAAAGGGTGAGCTCAACTTGCCCAGTAAAGAATATTGTGACTAAGATAATATACAACAAATTATCATTAGTTTTCAACAGGAAAAATCGATAAAATATAATAAACAACAAGTTTTAGATCAACAACTGCAATGCGGTGAAAGCAACAATCCATTAGAAGAGTCAGTAGAGAATGAGTTCTACTATCTTCTAAGATTTAAAAGTCCATCATCAATATTTTATCCTCATGAATAACAATCAATATACTTCTTTAATCAAATATTCATCTTTGCACTACAGTGCCAAAGATATTCATTTCAGATCACCAAATGGTCATGTTCATCTCAACACTGCTAATCTTTTGACTACTGGGCCAAGATATTCATTAGTTAATCATTCATCTTTGCACTACAGGCCAAAGATATTCAGTAATATCATCATTTAGGACTGATGATGATGAAAAATATTTTAAAGAAAACGAATCCAATGAGACAGAAGGACAAATAGTAGGGATTCGTATAATAGTTTATCCAAGATCAATAATACTTCATAAATACCAATTTTGAAACAGAATTCAAAAATAAAGATCAAAACATGGATACAATCAAAGATAGTAACCATAATAGACATCTTGAACAAAAAGAAGAAAATTTCATTTTTCGGTGAATAATGCCGTATACGTGAATAGTAACCTCGACACAAAAAGTTCTAAATTTGATAAAAACGTTCACCAATATTTTGGCATAATGATATTGAAGAAAATAATATCATTTAAGAAGAAAATAACATCCCTTACCTCAAAATAATCGTATTTCTGACGGAATTTTGGATATAGTGCTGACAGAAACTTGCACTAAATAACAACTCTCAAAGTATCAAAATACTTTCTAAAATATGCTCAACAATATAGAGAGAAAGAAAACTTGTTTCTGGTGTGATTTTCAATTCTAACCTAAGCGTCTATTTATAGGAAAATGCTAGAACGCCATATGAGACTAAAATAATAAAATATATTATTACTTAACCAATTCTCTACGCATGCTAATCAAGACTCAAGACTAGCCCCTCAATGCTGAAAATTTTAGCAGCCCATGTGTTGTCAAACAAGAGTGGGTCCCACCCATAATTTAATAAAAATTATTTTATTTTCCGAAACTTCAACAATTCATAGAAAATAGCCCTAAGTATCGGAAAATACTGAATTTTATATCCATTCTCGCTCAAATCGAATTCTCTGAACTCAGTAGCTTTGAGTTTTCCAAATTCCAAACATAAAATATTCAAATCCACAAACGGATGATTTTAATACCTCTACAATCGACAAAATACTTGATAAAACACCTCAAAGATTAACTCCTTCATTTTTATCCACATAAAAATAAATATATTCAACATTTATATCCACATAAAATAAATATTTTCTTATCATATAAATCAATAATTAATCATTCACAAATAATATTATAGAATAATAATTATGACAACCAGGCCGTTCCTAGGAAAGATGGGGCTTTCTAATAAGAATTTCTCCTTACTGGCGCGCAATTAGGTGACCAAATCTCTCCTTGACAGAACTTACTAGACATTGCCAATAATGCTATCTAATAATATTATTCAAATAATATGAATTATTGATTTGATAATGGGAAATCTTGTCAGCGATGATAATTATTGAAACAACAATAATATAAAATATCAACGAATAATTTTTGAATCAATAAAATAAAATATTGAATAAGAATTACTTGTAATAATTATTGAGTAAGTGCCTTCACGTAAGAATCAATAATTCAAAAATCACGTGCATCCACGCCATTCATCATTTTTTAACCCAGGGTATTCCAACGATTATTAACGGTAAGAATTACGCTCGTTATTTATAAAAACTCAAACTTGTCGTTTTCTTCATCCGACAGATTATTATTACATTATAGGGCCCCACAAATGATCTAGGCTGTCGCATACGAAAATTCCCAAACAACAAGAATATTCCACGACCAAACGAATATTTCCCGACAACAATGATTATTTTATCACCACTTGCTTATTTTGCAAAATTTGCACATTTCACCCATAACCAAAATATTATATCAATCTAACACCTTATTATTCACAATAATAATTAGAGAAAATTCGATTTTATTTATAATATGTTGGGGTCTTACATAATAAGTATGGCGGAGCCTCAACCTAACAGGTTAATCTTTTAGGTAAGGAGATGGTCCGGTGTGATGAATTGATGTGGAATAAATCGTTCAATTCCGCTACAGAAAGTGCAACAATTAAGAAGAACGGTTCAATTAGAAGTGGGAGTAAATTCAGGTGGGTAAAGCTTGAAGATTCAGGAAATGCAAAGATGTTAGACTACCCACAGGTTTTAACAAAGTTTGGGTATTTCCTGATGGATTTATGAGTGCTTTAGAGAAGTATAGTCTTATCATTCTCATAGAATTGACCCAGTTCAGACTCCAAAGATGGTCTTAATAAGTGTATCCTGTCATACTCCACATGTTTATCAAGATTTAAGAATCATTAAAAGCATGGCTTATCCTGTAACCGCTACAGGTATTACTATCTCGTATCATAAGAATGAAAATAAGAAATTAATTTCTTCATAGTGATTTGATTGAATCGTTCACAATTTAGGATCAAATCAAATCCAATATGCATATGATTCAATCAAATCATTATAAAGAAATTAATTTCTTCTGCTCATTCCTATGATACGAGATAGTGATACCTGCAGCAGTTACATGATAAGTTATGCTTTTAATGATTCTTAAATGATTTTAGTGATACTTGCAGCAGTTTGAAACCTTCAATACAATAAATGTTGCAGGTATCACTATCTCGTATCATAGGAATGAGCAGAAGAAATTAATTTCTTCATAGCGTTCATATAAATTCATAAATGCTACATTTAGGATCCAAAATTAAAGCAACACTTCAAAAGGGAAGTGGTTAGTATGAAGTTTATTTTGAGGTAAGTTGGTCAATTGACCAATAGAATATTGACACGCGGGCGATGTTGTATGTGTGTCAGTATTCTATTGGCCAATTGACTAACTTACCAAAAAAATAACTTCATACTAACCGGATCCCTTCAAAAGTGATGTGATTTGTTTAGACCTCGAAATGCCCCAAAAGCTATCATTGTAAATGCTCTAAGCTCCAACTACACATATCCAATATGCATACAGCATATGTGCATACAAATAATCATGGAAGCTTGGGAGTAGGATCACTGGGTGTCTACATTCAGTTAATTATTCACAAAAAAAAGCCTCTCAAAATTAATTTGCACTCAAGCTTATAGGGCCTAAGCTATCTGTTGAGCTATCTCGAGCTAAACTTTCATTCTTAATAAATTCTAGGGTCCTTTACATAAGTATACAACAAATAGAAAGTAATTACAAGAAAAGTGCATCAACTAAATAATTACAAAAAGAATGTAATTATTACAAAAATAGTACAATTCACATTAATAAGGAAACCTAAAATCAAGGATAACTAATAATTCAAATCTTGTTGTGACGCCCCCAAAATAGGTATACATCACCCATTCTGAGTTGTCAATACATGGTACAGAAACAACTACAACTTTATTGTAAGACCCCGAAATTTTTAAATAAAAAAGAATTTCCTTTATTTATTATTTTGAAATAGTAAGGGTTGATTTGATTAATGTGGATAGTTAAGGGTTAAATACGCAAATATTTTAAAATAAGCAGTGGTTATAAAATATTCATTATCGTCGAGAATATTCGTTTGGTCGTGGAATATTCGCATCGCTTGTCGGGAAATATTAAATGCATTTACGTGTGCACCATGTGTGGGCCCCATAACGAAAGCGATTGGATGAAGAAAACGACAAATATAAGTTGTTTTTAAATAATAGGCGTAGTTATTACCGCAATTTATCTTGTTGGAATACCCGGTGGTTAAAACACACTAATACTGGCGTTGTTGAGCAAGAAGATACCAGTATTGCACCAATTATTGATTCTTACGTGAAGGCACTTTACTCAATAATGGTTACGATAATTCTTTCATTCGATATTTTATTGAGTTAATAATTCTTTGCGTTGATATTTTATATTCTTTGTTGTTTGATAATTGTCATTACACGGTATTTTTCATTATCGAAGCAATAATTCATATTATCTAATAATATTATTAGATAACATTATTGGCAATGTCTAGAAAGTTCTGTACAAGGAGAGGTTTGGTCACCTAATTGCACGCCAAGAAGAAAAATTCTTATTGGAAAGCCCTCTTCTTTGGGGCTACTGGTTTGTCGAATATTGTGATTCTGTAATATTATTTGTGAATAATTAATTATTGATTTATATGATGAGGAAAATATTGATTTTATGTGGATATAGATGGAGAAAATTTTTAAAATGACAATTGTTGAAAATTAATATTTTATCTTTTTCTGATAAAATAATTCATTTAAATATATTATTTTAATAATATATTAATGGTGATATTTTTACAACGAATGTGGGATATATGAGTATACGAGGAGGAAGAGTATTTTTGTTGCAATAAATGTTTAAAACATGTTAAACATGTCGGTGGACCCCATTTATTGACTGAAATTTGATTATAGCCTGTAAAATCGTCCGTTTATGGATTTCGGTCAATTTCTATTTGGAATTTGGAAAAACTTTCTTCTGCAAAGTTGTAGAGAATTGAAATTCCTATAAAAACTCGCGAGATTCGAATTTTCTGATGAAAGGGCTATTTATTATGAATTATTGAAGTTCAAGTTCAGAAATAATTGATTTTTGGGAGTTTAAAATATTTTTGTAAGAAAAACGTTTTTGTTGTAATTGAGTGGCTCACATGTGTTATAAATGATCTGGAATCAGATTTCTAAGGTGGGCTTGAATATTTTTAAGAAATATTATTATTTTATTAAATTTTCTCTTGGTGTTCTAAAGATTTTCCTATAAATAGGGTCTTTAGGTTAGAATTGAAAATCACACCGAAACTGAAGTTTTCTCTCTCTATATTATCGGCGTATTCTTGTGAGTATTTTGAGTATACTTTGAGTATTGCTAGACGGTGCAAGTTCCTTCAAAGACTATACCCTTATTCTAGCTAGAAAGTCTTGATCTTTCGAGGTAAGGATATTATTTTTTTTCGTAATGATATTATTTCTTCAATATCATTATCTTTGAAATGTTGATCTGAATTTTTATCAAATTTGGAACTTTTTCATGTCGGGGTACTATTCATGAGTTCTTATTCACGAAGTTCTTTATTCATGAGTTCTTATTCACGATTCTACTATTCACGAGTCTATTATGAAGAAGCGTGAAGATGTTTTTATGGAATTTCTATCTTTTGGTGTTCTGAGTTACTATTCACGTGTACTGGCACTATTCACGATATCTGATCTTATTCAATAGAAAAATAAAATTTCTTCTTTTAAATCTAAAACATCTATTCGGATACTAACTCGATTGTATCCATGTTTTGATCATTCTTGAATTTTACACCTACTATGATTATTTTTGAGGTATTTTTGGACGTGGATAAAACCAAAGTACGAATCCTTAATCCTTAATCCTTGTCATTTTGTTTCACTTGGATTCGTTTCTTTAAAAATATTTTCATCATCCTCGGTCTTAAATGATGATATTATGGAATATCTTTGGCACGTAGTGCAAAGATGAATGATTTCTTAAGAATATCTTTGGCACAGTAGTGCAAAGATGAATGATTTTCTGAAGAATATCTTTGGCCGTAGTGCAAAGATGAGCAGTGTTTAAATGAACATGACCAATGATGAATATCTTTGGCACGTAGTGCAAAGATGAATATTTGATTCGGATGTATATTGATTGATGTTACGAGGATAAAAGATGAGCGATGAACTTTTAAATTCATACATGAAAGATAGTAGTTTGCATTCTCTACTTAACTCTTCTAATGAATTATTATTTCATTGCGAATATTGATTTAAAATTTGTTGTCTATTGTATTCTATTATATTTTTCCTGTTGAAGACTAACGATAATTTGTTGTATATTATCTTAGTCATAATATTCTTTTCTTGAGCTAGTTGAGCTCACCCTTTTCCTTTTTGTTCCATTTTTCTCGGGGAGGCGAGAATATAAGCGACGTGCAGTCGGGGTATGGAATGAAGGTTTTAGAAAGGATTGTTTAGTAGTCCTCACCATTTTTGTAAAATAATGTATCAATAAATGTGATGAGGATTTATTTGAGTATAGATATTGTCTAGAAGATAATATTTGTATTCAAACTCACAGCTTTCTTGTTGTAATAATAAAGTTGTAGTTGTTTACATACCATGTATTGACAACTCGAGAATGGTGATGTATACCTATTTTGGGGGCGTCACGGTTGGTATCGAGCTTAGGATATGATCTCTGGCGGAGATCGGGGAATGTAAACTAGGAGGGAGAGCGAGTAAATCCTTCGCTAGTGTGTCCTACTAAGCTTATTTGTTAGTTAGTCGAGATATAGGGATATTATGTGATATATTGATTTCCTTAATTAACCCTTGTTTTATGGCGGTGTTTGAGAATGTCGATCGAGAATATTAACAATGGAAATGAGGCCGTGGAGATGCTCATGACTCACCAACGAGGAGAACGTACTAACAGTTGGCAATGTTCCTCCCGCGAACAACACTATTGAAGCGAGATGATGAACGAGGGATGTTTAGAAGTTTTTGCGATTCATGCAAAATCGAGAATCGAGGAAACTTCGTGGTCAAAATCTGAGGAGGAAATGATAGCAATTCACGGGTTATCACACCCAAGCGATTCAAAGAGTTGGGACCACGAATTTAAGGAAAGCGGATCCGATCATGGCGGAAACATGGGTCAAACAAATTACCAAGATATTCGATGTCTTGGGATGCACGGAGGAACGAAGGTTCCATTCGCCACCTTTATGTTCCGTGGCGAGGCGGAGGCGCATTCTTGGTGGGAGTCGTGAAGCGTACCCGTCCATCCACCGCACTCGTATGTCTTGGGAGACGTTTGAAAACTATTTAATGACAAATACTTTCACGAAAGTGTTCGTCGTATGAAGGAAGTGGAGTTCATCGATTGGAACAAAACAACATGGCGGTGTCAAAGATGCGAGGCAAAGTTTGCGAGTTATCGAGTTTGCACCTCATTTGGTGGAGAATGAGGAACGATGACGTGTGGATGTTTCTTAGAGGTTTGAAACCCATCACGTCGATATCTCATTTCTCATAAATTTTCTCTCTATTCGGATGTTATAAATGAGGGCTCAATTATTAGGCGAGATAACGAAATACGGTCAACGAGGACCACAACCAGGATCGTGTCGGAGATAGCGGTCAATGAATAATGATAACTGCGGAGAAAGAAACAGAATGACATGAAATGGTAACCACTCTACGGTGGTAATCATGGCCATGAAAATAGAAGAAGCGAGTCGGGAGGAGATTTTAAAAAGAGGAGATTTAACAACGACCATGTGTGAAGATGATGTCTTGGCGTGCAAGAATCGGTTCTAAGGGAGAGAAACGACCATTGGTCATATCTTTCTACAAATCACGGAAAAGAGGGACATATCGGTCAAACCGCCCACAACAGCAGTTCAAGGTATGCTATAATTGTGGAAATGAAGGACATATCGCCGAGATTATACAATGTAAGCGAAACCTAGTTCAATGGGGACGGTGACTCAAAAGATCGTCTCTAGAAAAGTCAAAGTCAACGATTCCGGAAGAAGCGTTTGTTGTGGTTGGTCATAATCGAGAGAACCCAAACGAGGTGATCACGGGTAAAAAGCTATTTATAAATTCTTGCGAAGTTTATACCTTACTTGATCTGGTCTTTACCCATTCATTTATCTCTCCTGCATGTGCTCAACGTTTAAACTTGACTCAGGAGAAATTAGACTTTGACTATCTGTGGAAACTCAGTTAGGAGAAACTTTCATCACATCCAATCGTTTATAAATCTTGTTTGATTCAAGTTGGCACCATTACCTTACACATTGACCTTATCTCTTTAAAGATACTTGCTTTTGATGTGATTTTAGGGATTGATTGGTTAATTACTCATCATGCCAAAATTGATTGTTTTCTTGGGTTGTTAGTTTTCATATTCCTAACCAACCCGTTGTATGAATTCAAGCAACTAAACCATTAAAATCGATCACCATCATATCTAATCATAAAGCTATTCGTTTATTAAAAAGCGGATGTCAAGCTTTCTTAGCCCATGTTATGGATTTGAATAAAGACACGTCAAATTTGAATAATATTCTGTTGTTATTGACTTTCTGACGTATTTCAAAGAACTTCCCTTTACACCCCGAGCGTGAAGTTGAATTCTTTATTGATCTTGAACTGGTACAAAGCCCATTTCTAAAACCCCATATCGAATGGCTCTATTGAACTTCAGGAGTTAAAGGTCCAACTACGAGAATTGTTGGACATCGGTTTCATTCGTCTGAAGTACATCTCCTTGGGGTGCTCTGTTTTATTTGTAAAGAAGAAAGACGGGGAGTATGCGACTTTAGTATTGACTATCGGGAATTGAACCATGTCACCATCAAGAATAGGTATCCTCTACCTCGTATTGATGACTTGTTTGACCGATTCTGAAGGGCACAATTCTTTTCAAAATCGATCTTAGCTTACGGATATCATCAATTGAAGATTAGAATCGAGGATATTCAAAAGCGCCTGAACTCTCGGTATGGGCATTATGAATTTTTAGTCATGTCTTTCGGACTAACTAATGCTCCTGCTGCTTTCATGGATATGATGAACCGAGTATTCAAGGAATATTTGGATCAATTCGTTGTTGTCTTTATTGATGACATCCTCATATATTCCAAAAGCCGTGAAGATCATGAGCACCATTTGAAGTGGTACTCCAAAGGCTTCGTGAAAACCAACTATATGCCAAATTGAAGAAATGCGAGTTCGGCTTGAGGAAGTAGCATTCCTTGGGCACGTGGTGTCAAAACATGGAGTATCTGTTGATCCGTGAAGATTGAAGCAATCTGAAGTTAGAGCAATAAAAGTCGATGGTGAAGTGCGTAGCTTTTGGGCTTAAATGGTTATTATCGGAGATTCGTGGAAGGGTTTTCTCGAATCGCTACTCCATTAACTCAAATAACTCGGAAAGGATACAAAATTCGTTTGGAGCGAAGAATGCGAGAAAAGTTTCCAAGAGCTTAAGAGGAGACTTATTTCTAAGACTGTTCTAACATACCATCCGGTTCGGATGGATTTGTTATCTACGTGATGCTTGAGCAAAGGGTTAGGATGTGTTCTCATGCAACGTGGGA
The DNA here is from genome assembly GCA_020205615.1 of Panax quinquefolius. NCBI lineage: Eukaryota > Viridiplantae > Streptophyta > Magnoliopsida > Apiales > Araliaceae > Panax > Panax quinquefolius. The sequence continues at coordinate 1,818,975 of CM035160.1, read as the reverse complement.
AAATCATAGCCTATGCCTCGCGACAACTTAAAGAGTATGAGAGGAATTATCCTACTCATGATCTAGAGTTGACGAATGATCGTTTTCGCCCTAAAGATATGGAGGCACTATCTATATGGGGAGAAAGTGGAGATATATTCAGACCATAAAAGCCTTAAATATTTCTTCATTCAAAAAGAACTCAACATGCGGCAGCGACGTTGGCTCGAGCTATTGAAAGACTACGACCACACTATTCAATACCATCCTGGTAAAGCGAACGTGGTAGCTGACGCATTGAGTAGAAGATCATATGCGGAACGAGAGTGCGATGATGTCAAGTATCGCGCGACAGAGCCAACTTTAATAGAAAAAGTTAAGGTTGCTCAAGCCACCGACACCCGGGCGTGATGCGTATGAAGAAGAAAGTACAAGAAGGAGCTATTCCTAAGCGAGAATTGATGAAGAAGGAATACTTGAGTCCACTCTGACTTTGTGTTCCTAACGACTACGATTTGAAGTACAAGATTATGATGGAGGCACACAATACACCATTTGCAATCCATCCTGGAAGTACTAAAATGTATCGTGATCTTGACATACATTTTGGTGGAACAATATGAAGAGAGAAATTGCAAAGTTTATCTCGATGTGTTTAACTTGTCAACGTGTAAAGGCCAAGCATCTAGTACCTAAGGGTCCGTTGCAACCACTTGAGATTCCGAAATGGAAGTGGGAACATATTACCATGGATTTAGTTCTGGGTCTTCCTACGGTTTCTCAAGGCATCAATGCTATTTGGGTTATTGTTGATAGATTAACCAAGTCTGCTTCATTTCTTGCCGACACGGAGACTTATTCACTTGAACGTCTTGATAGTATGTGCGTGAATGAGATTGTGAGGTTGCATGGCATGCTGTATCCATAGTTTTGGATCGTGACCCAAGATTCACTTTAAGATTTTGGGTTAGCTTGCAAAAAAGCTATGGGCACGCATTTGCGATTTAGTTGGCGTACCATCCTCAAACGGACGACAATCGAAAAAGGACTATTCAAACTCTTGAAGATCTATTAAGACTACGTGTCCTGAACTTCAAGGGTAGTTGGGATAAGTATTTACCATTGGTGGAATTCTCCTACAACAACAGTTATCGAGCAAGTATAGGTGTGGCTCCATTCAAGCATTATATGGACGAAAATGTCGTTCTCCAATATGTTGGGATGAGGTGGGTGAAGCAACATTGTTGGGACCCGAGTTAAGACGATGATGACTCACCGAAAAGATCCAAATGATTCGACAACGTGATACAAAAACGGCACAAGATCGATAAAAGAGTTATGCGGATCTTCATCGAAAGGACGTGGAATTTAATGTAGGGATCATTTATTGTTGCGAGTTGCTCCATGGAAGGGAGTTACCGTGTGATGCCCCAAAATTAGGTATCGTCACCCATCTTGGGTCGCCACTTACATGGTACATAAATTCAAATACAACTTACTAACCTAACTGCGTGTGGTACAATACTGATATAAACCGTGAGTTTGAATACAAATATTGTCTACTAGATATTATACAAACTCAAAAGGAGTCCTCATTACAACTATTATCACACTATTTCACGAATAGTGAGGACTACTAATGCTATCCTCTGGACCATTACTTCGTTCCCAGGCTGCGTCCATTTATGTTCTCATTTCACAAGAAAAAGAAAGAAAGGGTGAGCTTAACTAGCCCAATGAAGAAATATTATGACTAAGATAATGCAGAATAAATTATCATTAGCCTTCAAATATGTTAAACCGATAAAATACAATAGACAACCAGTTTAAGCTGCAGCTTGAATAAGCAATCCATTAAAAGAGTCAAGTAGAGAATAAAATCTACTATCTTTTAGGTTTTAAAAGGTTTTCATCAATTTTTATCATTTGAGACTCGACAATAATAAAAACCACCACATCTAATCATCCTGTACCACGGTCCAAGGATTTTCATCAAATTATCAATGGTCATGACTATACTTAGAATCACCCCGGTCATAATCATACCAAAAACTATCCATCATCGCATTCACAGCCATTTGAGGACTTTTGTCACATCATTTATATCAAGTCGTGATTATACCGAATGATCCTCGGTCATAATCATACTAAGTTCATCTATGCACGTAAGCCAAAGATAACATAATATATCATGAGGATGATGACAATGACATAATAATTCAATAAAACAAGTTCAAGAATTATTTTATCCGAGAATTAGTAACGTCCCAAATTGTTAACAAGATCTTTGTTTTGTAGAGTAAAATTCAAGAATGAATGAAAGAATATTTCCATGAAAAGATCTTTGGATGAAACGAAATATCAAGGATATTCTACTAATTTCATGGAGTATAGAAGTCAAAGTTTTAACCAACCGGGTATAATAAAGAATGGAATAACAAAAGAAATCACCATGCATGCGGTACTTGCGCATAGGCGAGTTATTCAATGAAAATAATAATAACGGAACCAGTGTCGGTGAAATTCACAATCAAGCGGGATGTTCCAACAGAATAATAAAGATGGAACCGGATCCGGTGTAAAACACACGATAGGATATTCAGCACGGAATGATAAAGAGCGGAACCGGTCCGGGTGTAAACACCAGACGGGGATGTTCCAACAGAATAATAAAAGCGGAACCAGTCCTGTAAAACACATGCATGGGATGTTCCAAATGAATAATAGAAGAATGTCACCAAGTATAGGGTAAATCATGCATATCTGAGTTATTCCAAGAATAATAAGCAATGGAATAACATAAGGATTTCACCAAGTATAGGTATATGCCACGCATATCGGGTTATGTATAGGGTATGCCACTTTTACAAAAGTTATTCAATGTAATAATAATGAATGGAATAACGAAGTTCTCTTCAAGAAGAAAAGAATAACACCCCTTACACCGTAGAAGGCCTGAATATAGAAGTAGTGAAGTAGCGAATACTCTTCTTCTTTCTATAACTTTCTCTATATAACTTCTCTCTATAATTTCTCTCTGAGTTTCAATGAATTAAAAGAAAATAATGAAGGAATGAGCTTATTTATAGGAAAATGGAATGCATAGTAGAATTAATCCATGAACGGTCCAGATTGATTTACTTTAATCGACGGTCCATATTTAAAGAAAAATCTTTTAAATAAAATATAATATATTCTATTTATATAAAAACATTTTACTATGCAAACACTATATGCAATACTATGCAAAACACTATGCAACACTATGCATAATAAAATATAATATATTACATTTATAGAATAACTTTAATAAAGTATTCTATTTTATATAAAAAGATGTTTACGCTTTTATTACGTTAATAATACTGAATAAAACAAAACGTCATTATCGCTATAAATAATTCATATTATTAATCGATGATAATGGAATCAAACCGAGTGACTTCTCACATAAGCATCGATAATCAATACCGTAATACTTCTTATGCAACCACACGATTCATCGTACTTTTACTACCGAGTAGTTCAACAAGAACCTGACGGTAAAACTTCCGCCGTTATTTCAATAAAATATTTTTTGTCGTTTTCTCAATCCGATGATAATTACGCTAGTGGGTCCACCAATGATTGAGCCAGTTGTATGCGAATATTCCTCTGCTAAACCGAATATTCCCCAGACCAATCGAATATAATATAACCACTTGCATACTTTGCAAAAATTTATAAATACTACCCACAACTATAATATTATCTTAAATTCACACCATAATATTAAAAATTATTTCAACAAAATTTAAATCTTTATTGATAAAATCTGGGGTCTCACAATCTCCCTCCTTATGGAATTTAGCCCGAAAATTAGAATACGATACTGATATGATAAAGAGGTGAGGTACCTTGAATACCTTTATCGTTAAAAATATTAAATTCATCTTATGATCCGCCAAAGATATTCATTAACAATTCATCTTTGCACTACTGAAAGCAAAGATATACAAATTGTAAAACCAATAATGCTTTGAGACTCGACTTAATAGTATTACAACCATGAATTATCCATGCACTTCTTCAAGCTAAGGATATTCGTGTTTTCAATTACTGATCGTGATTATACCGAATAATCCGTGGTCATAATCATACCAAGTCTATCAATGCACTACGGACAAAGATGACTTTTACCACATCAATGAATTAATATTTCATTCTTTGAGACTCAAATTTCAATAATTAATCCATATCATCGAATCATCCCCGCACTTCTGAGGCGAGGATATTCATTAGTATCACGACCACAAATTATCCATGCACTACGGCCAAAGATAATCGTGTATTCATTAGTATCACGACCACAAATTATCCATGCACTACGGCTAAAGATAATTGTGTTTTTAATTACGGTTATGATTATACCGAATAATCCCTGGTCATAATCATACCAAGTCCATCTATGCACGTAAGCCACAGATGACTTTGAACACATCCATGAATTAATATTTCATTCTGAGACTCAGCTCAATAATTAATCCACATCGTCGAATCATCCCCGCACTACGGTAAGGGATATTCATTAGTATCACGACCACAAATTATCCATGCACTACTGACCAAAGATAATTGTGTTTTTCAATTACTGATTATGATTATGATTATACCGAATAATCCACAGTCATAATCATACCAAGTCCATCTATGCACGTAAGCCACGATGACTTTGAACACATCCATGAATTAATATTTCATTCTTTGAGACTCAAATTTCGATAATTAATCCACATCGTCAATCATCCCCGCACTACAAAGCTAAGGATATTCATTAAGATCACGACCACAAATTATCTATGCACTACTACCAAAGATAATTGTGTTTTCAATTACTGATTATGATTATACTTAAACAATCCTCAGTCATAATCATACCAAGTCCATCTATGCTCTACAGGCCACGATGACTTTTAAAAAAATATAAACATGAGGATAATGATATAAAGAATCAATCAAATAAGATAAAGGATAAATATTAAACATTTATAATATAATTTATCCAGATTCAAGAATATCCCCATGTTATCAATCACTTAATAATCTCATAATCTAATATCATTAATATTATACCAATATTTTAATCACTTCATAAATTTATAAACAATTTATCTCAATTGTTTACGCTTTTACCATATAATGCATTTAATCATTCAAAAAATGTGTCATACTCATAAGATATCATTACCAATTATCAAATCCTCAAAAAATATGCATATACTCTATATAGGATTCTCTGGCCATAAAATCCTATTTTCAACTTTGTTACTTTCACATAACATATTTAACTCATATGTTCGTAACTAAACTATTTTCATGAAAATACCAAATCAGTCCCAAAATATTTCTTTTCTGGGATTTAGCATAATATAGTTCCATGATGAAAATATATTTTTCTCGAATTTTTAAAATTCATTTACTATTTTTAAAATCAATTTCCACTTAATTCCTTAAGAAATTAGCTACCTCAAGTTTAACTCCAAAATTCCCAAATCTTGGCAGGACCTTACACATGTTAACGTGAGCTTCCAGTTTAAATTTCATGGTCATGGAGTTATAGAACTCAGGTTATAGCGTTTTAAATCGGAAAAACCTAAATATTGAAATAGTCATAACTTGCTCATTTTAAGTCGAATGAGCTCATTTTTGGACAGGAGGTACTTTATACCATATACTTTCATGTCCCAAAAGGCCAGAATTTTTCTCATAATTTAAGTGGCCGAAACAGCCTCTCTAAAATCATGGCGTAAGCTTTTTCGATTTTTGCAGCTTTGCACTCCTTTGCTAAAATCAGTCCACACAAAATCTACAACACCTTTCCAGTAATTCCACTTGGATTAGTTAGGTAACTCATAGATCTAACTCTAGGACTTGACCACATTCAAAAATTCAAAATATAACAGGAGATATGATCAATTGAATTTCATGTTACGTTTTTCACTAAAATCTGATTTTCAACTCTTTGTGATTTCTAAGAAACTTTCATGTTTTTATATACTAACCAACATAACTCATCATAAAACTTACTAATACCACGAATACCCATGATTTTCATTATTCCAATGCTTTTATTATGACTTTCATCATAATCCATGTAAACAGATCCTTTCAGTTGAAGAAATATTTGAGGGTTTAAGAAATGGGTTTTTGTACTGGGGTCAATACAAATTCGATTTCACGTTCTATGGTAGGCTAGGAAGTCTTCAAGAATACACCAAGAAATTTACTAATGATAGAAATATCATTCAAAACTGTTACTCTCGTCCAAGACTTGGATAGTACGTCACATTAATACCAACTGTGACTTCTATCCCTTAACCTAGATAGCATCTCACAATGATACCTATAAACTTGCCATCTTCATTCACGATGTCGCCTACAGAAAGTCTGGCTTCGGTGCATTCCACACAAGGAAGTTAACAATGAAAGGATCGGGGCTCTTTACTTATGGCTTGATATAACAGTGATTAACTTTAGGGTTTGGTTACTTTGAATTATGATAACAAAGTTGGTTATGAATATAAAAGCTAACAACCTTACGAAAAGCATGATGAGTAGTTAACCAATTGATTCCTAAAATCACATCAAAGGCAAGTATTTTCAAAAAGATAAGATCGACAGGTAACGTGAAAGTGTTTATTTGAATCAAACAAGATTTAAAAATAGTAGAGCAGAATGAAGGCTCCTACTTATCGAAGTTTCAACCAATAAGTCAAAGTCTAACTTCTCCTGAGTCAAATTTAAACGTTGAACGCAACTAGGTGAAATAAAAGAGTGGGTAGAACTAGTATCTAACATGGTATAGACTTCGCAAGAGCTACGATTAACTTACCCGTGATAATTTTATTCGGGTTCCTCGTCACGAGAAAAAACGCTCTCTTAAACTACCGGCTTTGGTTTGTCTCGGGACACTTTGGTGCCTCCATCCTAGTTGAATTTGTCTTGATGGCGACAAAATCGAGCTAAGTGACCTTCTCTTCCACAATTATAACATGCTTTGACTCACGGCAATGCATCCCCGGCGATGTGTCCTCTCCTCCGCATTTGAAGCATATACGAATGGGTGGTCGTTTCTTCTTCCTTTGAAACGGTCAATGACGTCTTTCCATCATTGTTGAATCTTCTTTTCTTGAAATGTCCATTCTTATTATTTTGGCCCTGATTACCACCGAAGTGGTTACCATATCTGGCTTGTTGATTTCCTCTACGCTTGTTGTCACCGCCCGATGACTACTCTCACGGTATTATAATTTTGCTTTACCGCTTCTTTTTTAGTCAGTTATTGACTCGTTATCGCGCTCCCACTAATCGAGCCCTATTTACAACATCCTGAATAAAAACACGCTTTATGAGAAATAAGATGTTGACGTATCTCCGGCTTCAAACCTCTTAAAACATTCGCGTCATTCTCTTCATTATCCACCAAGTGGGACGAATCGTGATAACTCCGCAAATTTTGCCTCGTATTGCGACACACTACGCCATATTATTTTGTTCCAACTTGATAAACTCCACCTCCTTCATGTGGCGAATACTTTCGGAAAGTATTTGTCGTTGAAACGCCTCCCTCGAACTTCTCCCAAGATATCTTCAAGACAAGAGGGTTGAGTACGCTTTTACCGATTCCCACCAAGAATCCGCCTTCTCACAAGAACATAAAGGCGTGAAAGGAACCTTTTGCTCTCTCGAGCATCCCAAGACATCAAATATCTTGGTAATCTGCTTTATCCATGCTTCCGCCAGAAGTGGTTTTGGCTCTCCCTTAAACTCCGGTGGTCCCAACTCCTTGAATTGTTTAGCGGTGACCACCCGAGAGTTTTCCGTGTTTCCACCTACGTTTTGGACAGGAGTCGCTTTCGCGATGTTGCATGAATTCTAAAAACCTTTTAAACGCATCATGTCATTCATTAATTGATCGGTGTTGTTGTTTACGGGAGGATTATCGCCATCCTGTTGCACATTGTCTCGATTATTGATCTCGTGGAGAATCAATACTCTCACAGGTGCTCCATTCTTATTCTCAACATTCTCGGATGCCATTTTCAAACACTCGCCACAAAATAAGATTAATTGACATGTAACAATTATCTTTATATTCGACCGACCAATAAAATAAAGACATAAACTTAGTAGGTCATACTAAGCGAAGGTATTCCCCCGCCTCTCCCTCCTAGTACTTTTCTCACATCTTAGCCGGGATCATATCCCTTAGCTCGATACTCAACCGTGACGCCTCAAAATTAGGTATATACGTCACCCATCTTGGGTCGCCACTTACATGGTACATAAATTCAAATACAACTTACTAACCTAATCGTCATGGTACAATACGACATAAATCCGTGAGTTTGAATACAAATATTGTCTACTAGATATTATACAAACTCAAAAGGAGTCCTCATTACAACTATTATCATACTATTTCACGTAATAATAGTGAGGACTACTAATGCTATCCTCTCGACCATTACTTACGTTCCCCGACTCAGTCGTCCAAATTTATGTTCTCATTTCACGAAGAATAAAGAAAAGAAAGGGTGAGCTTAACTAGCCCAAGAAGAAATATTATGACTAAGATAATGCGTAATAAATTATCATTAGCCTTCAACAAAGTTAAACCGATAAAATACAATAGACAACCGGTTTAATCTGCGGCGGAATAAGCAATCCATTAAAAGAGTCAAGTAGAGAATAAAGTCTACTATCTTTTAGGTTTTAAAAGGTTTTCATCAATTTTTATCACCGAGACTCAACGACAATAATAAACCACCACATCTAATCATCCCCGTACCACGCCAAGGATTTTCATCAAATTATCAATGGTCATGACTATACCGAATCACCCCTCGGTCATAATCATACCAAAAACTATCCATCATCGCATTACAGAACCACCGAGGACTTTTTGTCACATCATTTATATCAAGTCATGATTATACCGAATGATCCTCGGTCATAATCATACTAAGTTCATCTATGCACGTAAGCCAAAGATAACATAATATATCATGAGGATGATGACAATGACATAATAATTCAATAAAACAAGTTCAAGAATTATTTTATCCGAGAATTAAGAACGTCCAAATTGTTAACAAGATACTTTGTTTTGTAGAGTAAAATTCAAGAATGAATGTAAGAATATTTCCATGAAAAGATCTTTGGATGAAACGCAAATATCAAGGATATTCTACTAATTTCATGGAGTATAGAAGTCAAAGTTTTAACCAACCGGGTATAATAAAGAATGGAATAACAAAAGAAATCACCACGCATGCGGTGCATTGCCGATGTAGGCAGGTTATTCCAATGAGAATAATAATAACGGAACCAGTGTCGTGAAATTCACAAGCGGGATGTTCCAACAGAATAATAAAGATGGAACCGGATCCGTAAAAAACACACGAGATAGGATATTCCAATGAATGATAAAGATTTTAACCAATCCTGTGTAAAACACACGAGCAGGATGTTCCAATGTAATAATAAAAAGCGGAACCAGTCCTGTAAAACACATGCATGTGATGTTCCAATGAGAATAATAGAAGAATGTCACCAAGTATAGGGTAAATCACAGTATCACAGTTATTCCAATGAATAATAAGCAATGGAATAACATAAGGATTTCACCAAGTATAGGGTATGCCGCGATATAAAAGGTTATGTATAGGTATGCCACTTTTACGAAAGTTATTCCAATGAATAATAATGAATGGAATAATGAAGTTCTCTTCAAGAAGAAAGAATAACACCCCTCACTACCGTAAAAAGAACCTAATATAGAAGTAGTGAAGTAGCGAGAATAATACTTTCTTCTTTCTATAACTTTCTCTATATAAATTCTCTCTATAATTTCTCTCTAGAGTTTCAATGAATTCGTAAAGAAAATAATGAAGGAATGAGCTTATTTATAGGAAAATGGAATGCATAGTAACTAATCCATGAACTATATTCAGTTTAAAGAAAAATCTTTTAAATAAAATATAATATATTCTATTTATATAAAAACATTTTACTATCTGAAACACTATGCAATACTATGCAAAATACTATGCAACACTATGCATAATAAAATATAATATATTCTATTTATAGAATAACTTTAATAAAGTATTCTATTTTATATAAAAGATGTTTCGCTTTTATTACGTTAATAATACGAATAAAACAAAACGTCATTATCGCTATAATAATTCATATTATTAATCGACAATAATGGAATCAAACTGAGTGACTTCTCACATAAGCATCAATAATCAATACCGTGTGCTACTATGCAACCACACGTATTCTCGTACTTTTACTACTAAAGTAGTTCAACAAGAACTACGGTAAAACTTCCGTCGTTATTTCAATAAAATATTTTTGTCGCTTTCTCAATCCGACAATAATTACGTTAGGGTCCACCAATGATTGAGTAGTTGTATGCGAATATTCCCTCGCTAAACCGAATATTCCCCGACCAATCGAATATAATATAACCACTTGCATACTTTGCAAAATTTATAAATACTACCCACAACTATAATATTATCTTAAATTCACACCATAATATTAAAAAATTATTTCAACAAAATTTAAATCTTTATTGATAAAATCTGGGGTCTCACAAGGGATTCTGAAGATTTGGGAAGAGAGGAAAGCTCAATCCACGATTTATTGGTCCATTTCAAATTCTTGACCGAGTAGGAAATGTAGCCTATAGACTTGCGTTACCTCAGAGTATGTCTCGTGTTCATAATGTGTTTCACATATCCGTACTTACGTAAATATGTGAAAGATCCGAACCACGTTATTGAGTTAGAACCCACGACGAGATAATGAAGACTTAACGTATGAGGAGGTACTTTGTCAAGATCTTGGATAGGAAGGAGCATGTCCTACGCCTTGAAAAGGTCATACCACAAGTTAAAGTTTTGTGGAGGAATCATCTTTATAGAGGAAATGACACGGGAATTTGAAAGCGGAAATGAAAGCGAGGTATCCTCACCATTTGAAACACCAGTGCGTCACGTCGAATTTCGAGGACGAAATTTCATAAGGAGGGGAGGTTGTAAGACCCCGAAATTTTTAAATAAAAAGGAATTTTCTTTATTTATTATTTTGAAATAGTAAGGGTTGATTTGATTAATGTGGATAGTTAAGGGTTAAATACGCAAATATTTCAAAATAAGCAAGTGGTTATAAAATATTCATTATCGTCGGGGAATATTCGTTTGGTCGTGGAATATTAAATGCATTTGCCAATGACCATAATATTGGGCCCATAACGGAAAAAGCGATTGGATGAAGAAAGCGACAAATATAAGTTATTTTTTAAATAACGGCGTGGTTATTCTGGATTATCTTGTTGGAATACCCGTTGGTTAAAAACACACTAATACGCGTTGTTGAGCAAGAAGATACGGTATTGCACCAATTATTGATTCTTACGTGAAGAAGCGCACTACTCAATAATGGTTACGATAATTCTTGTTCGATATTTTATTGAGTTAATAATTCTTTGCGTTGATATTTTATATTCTTTGTTGTTTGATAATTGTCATTACTGCAGTATTTTCATTATCGAAGCAATAATTCATATTATCTGAATAATATTATTAGATAACATTATTGGCAATGTCTAGAAAGTTACATGTCTAAGGAGAGGTTTGGTCACCTAATTGCTTGCCGATGAGAAGAAATTCTTATTGGAAGCCCTCTTTCACAGGAACCGCACGGTTGTCGATATTGTGATTACGTAATATTATTTGTGAATAATTAATTATTGATTTATATGATGAGGAAAATATTGATTTTATGTGGATATAGATGGAGAAAATTTTTAAAATGACAATTGTTGAAAATTAATATTTTATCTTTTTCGATAAAATAATTCATTTAAATATATTATTTTAATAATATATTAACGGTGATATTTTTACAGCGAATGTGGGATATATGAGTATACAAGGAGGAAGAGTATTTTTGTTGCAATAAATGTTTAAAACATGTTAAACATGTCTGATGGACCCCATTTATTGATCGAAATTTGATTATAGCTTCAGTAAAATCGTCCGTTTGTGGATTTCGGTCCAATTTCTATTTGGAATTAGGAAAAACTTTCTTACGCAAAGTTTTAGAGAATTGAAATTCCTATAAAACACGCGAGATTCAAATTTTCGATGAAAACGCTTATTTATTATGAATTATTGAAGTTAGAAGCTCAAAAATAATTGATTTTTGGGAGTTTAAAATATTTTTTGTAAGAAAAACGTTTTTTGTTGTAATTGAGTGGCTCACATGTGTTATAAATGATCTGAAATCAGATTTCTAAGGTGGGCTTAAATATTTTTAAGAAATATTATTATTTTATTAAATTTTACTGCTTTGGTGTTACAAGCGTTTTCACTATAAATAGGGTCTTGGGTTAGAATTGAAAATCACACCCGAAACCTGAAGTTTTCTCTCTATATTATCGAGCGTATTCTTGTGAGTATTTTGAGTATACTTTGAGTATTGCTTTTGAGCGGTCTGAGTTCCTTGAAAGACTATACGGTTATTCTAGCTAGAAATCTTGATCTTTCGAGGTAAGGATATTATTTTTTTCGTAATGATATTATTTCTTCAATATCATTATATCTTTGAAATGTTGATCTGAAGTTTTATTAAATTTGGAACTTTTTCATGTCGGGTTCTTATTCATGAGTTCTTATTCACGAGTTACTATTCATGAGTTCTTATTCACGAGATTCTTATTCAGAGTCTTATTAAGTGAAGCGTGAAAATGTTTTTGTGGAATTTCTATCTTTTGGTGTCAAGAGATTCTTATTCACGATACGGCTGACTTTATTCACGATATCTGACCTTATTCACGTATATAGTCTTATTCAATCGAAATAAAATTTCTTCTTTTCGTCGAAAACATCTATTCGGATACTAACTTTCGATTGTATCCATGTTTTGATCATTCTTGAATTTTACACCACTATGATTATTTTGAGGTATTTTTGGGCGTGGATAAAACCAAGTACGAATCCTTAATCCTTAATCCTTGTCATTTTGTTTCCTTTGGATTCGTTTCTTTAAAAAATATTTTCATCATCCTCGGTCTTAAATGATGATATTATGGAATATCTTTGGCTGTAGTGCAAATATGAATGATTTCTTAAGAATATCTTTGGCTTTTGTGCGCAGATGAATGATTTCTGAAGAATATCTTTGGCCGTAGTGCAAAGATGAGCAGTGTTTAAATGAACATGACCCAATGATGAATATCTTTGGCTGTGAGTGCGAGATGAATATTTGATTCGGATGTATATTGATTGATGTTACGGGGATAAAGATGAGCGATGAACTTTTAAATTCATACATAGAAGATAGTAGTTTGCATTCTCTACTTAACTCTTACAATGAATTATTATTTCATTATGAATATTGATTTAAAATTTGTTGTATATTGTATTCTATTATATTTTTCCTGTTGAAGACTAACGATAATTTGTTGTATATTATCTTAGTCGTAATATTCTTTCTTGAGCTAGTTGAGCTCACCCTTTTCCTTTTGTTCCATTTTTTTTATTCGGGAGGCGAGAATATAAGCGAGTCTGCAGTCGGGATTATGGAATGAAGGTTTTAAAAAGGATTGTTTAGTAGTCTTCACCATTTTTGTAAAATAATATATCAATAAATGTGATGAGGATTTATTTGAGTATAGATATTGTCTGAAGATAATATTTGTATTCAAACTCACAGTTTCTTGTTGTAATAATAAAGTTGTAGTTAAGACCGAGGATGATGAAAAATATTTGTAAATTTTGAAACGTCAATTTATTAAAGGAAACAAAATGACAAGGATTAAGGATTAAGGATTCAGATTTGTTTTATCTATGTCCAAAAAAATACCTCAAAAAAATGAAAAGTTAATCAAAAATACCTCAAAAATAATCATAGTGGTGTAAAATTCAAGAATGATCAAAACATGGATACAATCAAAGCTAGTATCCACAATAGATATTTTAGATTAAAAAGAAAAATTTCATTTTTCGATGAATAAGGTGGTATTCGTGAATAATGTCGTGATATCGTGAATAAATAGGCCAGATACGTGAATAAGAATCTCACACCAAAAGTTTCAAATTTGATAAAAACTTCAGATCAATATTTCAAAGATAATGATATTGAAGAAATAATATCATTACGAAAAAAAAATAATATCCCTTACCTCGAAAGATCAAGATTTCTAAATTTAAACACCTGATATAAAGTTATAACTCGAACTTGACCGTATAGCAATACTCAAAGTATACTCAAAATACTCACAAGAATACGCCGATAATATAGAGAGAAAAAACTTCATTTTCCGGTGTGATTTTTAATTCTAACCTAAGCACCTATTTATTATAAAAAATGCTTAGAACACCAAAATGTAAAATTTAATATAATATTATTATTATATGTTAAAATTCTATACGCCCACTTTTGGAGATCTGATTTCAGCAATCAATAACACATGCTAGACCCACTTAACACACCAAAACGTTTTTCTTGAAAAAAATAATTAAAACTTCCAAAATCAATTATTTTGAGCTTCTAACTTCAATAATTCATAATAAATAGCCCTTTTGTCGTAAAAATTCAATCCAGCGTCTTTTATAGGAAATTCAATTCTCTACAACTTTAGAAGAAAGTTTTTCTATATTCCAAATGAAAATGGACCAAATCCACAAACGAGGCGATTTTACAAAAGCTATAATCAAATTTCTATTAATATAATTGTGTCACCAACACACAAAATATGTGTTAAACATTTAATGCCACAAAAAATACTCTTCCTCCTCATATACTCATATATCCCACATTCATTATAAAATATCACCGCTAATATATTATTAAAATAATATATTTAAATGAATTATTTTATCGTAAAAAGATAAAATATTAATTTTCAACAATTGTCATTTTAAAATTTTCTCCATCTATATCCACATAAAATCAATATTTTCTCATCATATAAATCAATAATTAATTATTCACAAATAATATTACAGAATCACAAGATCTTGGCAACCGTGCCGCTCCTGAAAGAGGGGCTTTCAATAAGAATTTCTCCTTACCTGCGCCGCAATTAGGTGTGACCAAACCTCTCCTTAGATGAACTTTCTAGACATTGCCAATAATGTTATCTAATAATATTATTCGGATAATATGAATTATTGCTTCGATAATGAAAAATACCGTGTAATGACAATTATCAAACAACAAAGAATATAAAATATCAACGCAAAGAATTATTAAATCAATAAAATATCGAATAAAGAATTATCGTAACCATTATCGAGTAGTGCCTTCTTACGTAAGAATCAATAATTTGGTGCAATACTGCAAAGCTACCTTGTTTTTAACCACCGAGTATTTTAACAAAGATAATCTGTAAATAACTACGCCAGTTATTTTTAAACAACTTATATTTGTCGCTTTCTTCATCCAATCGCTTTCAGTTATGGGCCCATAAAAAGATCACATACTTCAATTTAATATTCCCCGACAAAGCAAGAATATTCCACCACCAAACGAATATTCCCGACAACAATGAATATTTTATAACCACTTGCTTATTTTAAAATATTTGCGTATTTTCCCCATAACTATCCACATTAATCAAATCAACCCTTACTATTTCAAAATAGAGAAAATTAAATTTCATTAATAATAAGTTGGGGTCTTACAATTTTGTGATCTCAGCGTGCCGTCGCGACGAAAAGTTTCATCTTCTCCGATCTTAGTGGTGTGTCGCGTCAAAAGATTTGGATTTCTCCGATATCAAAGTTGCATGTTCTGTTCAGTTGCTTGAATGTAGGAGCGGTTAGTTGCAAATAGGAGAGTCCGTAACTGATGTATATACGTGATTTTAGCAACTTTATATTGTGTTATTTTATTTTTGTAATTATGTTATGTGTATTTTATTTTTATAATTATTTTTTAATTATTGTATATTAATGTTAAAGACCCTAAATTTTTTGAACATCAAGGTTACTGGGCTCATGTAACATGCAACCTAAGCCTAAACAAACACATTCCAACATAATTAAGTAATTTCATCCAACTTGAGATAGTATAAATAAATTAAAAAAAACTAATCGTATCCCATGTAATATTCCAAATTTGTTACTAGTTTTTTTTTCCTACAGTGCTATTATAACATAAAAAAGGCTCACATAATGTTCATATATACACATATACATACTGTGGGCCCCCGCCTGACCCACAAATATACATGTATGTATGCGAGTATTATGCGAACCTTTTTTATGTGATAGTAACATTAATTTTTTTTCTTTTCTCAACCTGCATTCTATCATCCATGTGTTTTACTAGTTTGTTCTTCTTTATTTCTTGGTGTACTATTGTCATATTTATATTTATATTATAAAGATATTTTTAGTGAATTTGTGTCACGCTTAACTCTCTTTTTTTTTTTCTTTTATCTCTACAACTTTAAATATATTATTATTTATTTTTTAATTTAATTTAATTTTTATCTTTCTATTTAGTACTTTAAATTTTATAAAATTTTATTTATCTCACATAATTTACACATGCAACACTTGTGCCACCTTGTGCCACCTAATGGTAATACATATAAAACATTAAAACTTTCCATGTAATTATGAATATTATCATCTTACCATTTTTATACATACAATCATAAACTTGGTTTGTCTCAAACATAGTGCTATAAAATGTAAATGTCATTACCACCGCTTTTAAGAAATACTAGTGTGTATTAATTGGAGGTAGAATAAATTTAATTTTAATCTTGTCATACTAGCTATAGAGATATTTGAGAAATGGTAGCACTAAAAAGAGTTTGAAAACCAGATATATACTATCCTATTTCTCCAAATAACTCAATTATAAAACGAATCTAATCGTAACTATAATATAAAAAATTAATTTTCTATATATTAATTTTTATTGAAGAATCGAATATATATATATATATATATATATATATATATAATAAAATATAAATAATTTTAAATTTTTTGTTCACTCAATAAATCATTTAAACCGTACAAAATTTGAAATAAATTTCACCGTCCATACAGTGCCGTAGTTACGTAACCAACCCGGCTAGTATATATATAGACTGTTTCCATCTTCGCCGGTTTCCGCAATGCCTTCTTTGTTTGATATGGACAAGTTTTCCGATTTACTACACTAACCGTGTCACCGATGGCATTGGTCAACAGGTAATTTTAGTAGTATAAAGATTTTAAATGACCTCCTTCCTCTGTTTTTATCTCTCTCTCTGTCTCTTAATTTTAGAGATATATTTAAAAATATTTATCGATGAAGTCAATGTTCAATATTTTTGTATAAATAATAGAATAATGATATTATAAATTTTAAATTGCATGTTTATTTTTGTATGAAGTATGATTGTATAATATTTATTTATTTTATTTTAAAATATTTGACAATTACTTTTTACTTGCATTTTGGCCCCACATTTAAATATTTTTGAGTCCGCGACTGCACCCAACGAAACATGTAGCTACTTGTACCATTGTTGTGCCTAGCTTGTAAAGACAACAAACGGACAACTAAAAAAATATGGTGGACAAGGTACGTAGAAAATGGCGATCGCGATGGCGATTGCGGTCTGCGGTCTGGGTGCTTGGGTGCGGGAAAGGTGCGGGGGCGGGGGCGGGGGGGTGGGGTGGAGAAAGGGGGCGGGAGGAGGGGGATGGCGGTGGGAGGCGGATGGAGGTGGTGGGGCGTGGGCGGGAGAGAAGAAGGGAGGCGGAGGCGGGGGCGGGGGCGGGGGTGGGGTGGGGTGGAGAAAGGGGGGCGGGAGGAGGGGGATGGCGGTGGGAGGCGGATGGAGGTGGTGGGGCGTGGGCGGGGGAGGAGAAGGGAGGCGGAGGAAGGGGAAGGAGAGGATGTAGAGATAAAATGGAGGTTGATGAGAGATAAAATTTAAATCTCTACAAATACTACCATTATCAATAACTCATTAAATCACTCAACTAAATAAAAGGATAAGATTAAGATTCTTTTTTTTGTAATTAAATATCAGATATATCTTGACTTTTTTTGTAATTATTTTGTTTAGACATTTTTATATAATTATTTTTTAAAATATAATAAAAAATGTAATTGTCCCTAAATTCTAACGGCTAAATGAACGGTAGGGAGTCATGTATGACCGGCCCAATTGACCATCATATTTTTATTTTTTTAAAATAAAATTGTCTTATTTATTGAATAAATTACAATTAAAATGTTGTTAATTACTGAAATGATAGAGAATTTGCATATAAGAAGTAAATATAATATTATCTCATAATACATAAAAATAAGAAAACAAATTTTATACCTACTCTTTATATTTACATTAAACTTATACAAAAAAATGTTACAAAATAATGTGTGAAAAAATAATTAATTATTGGTTGATCGAGTATGAATGAGCCAAATAAGTATAACTAATCATAACTATAGATATTATTTTTCATCTATTTTATATTTATTTTAATTACCAAAAAACATTGATATATAATAATTATGGAATTCATTTTTTAAATATTGTTTGTAGGACTTTGCTAATTAAACATAAAAAAATACAGGATTTATTTTTTTGAGAAACCTTTTCCAAAAAGTTAGCACTTGTTGAAAAGGGGCTCCGGTTTCGGGCTCACCGGGTCACCGACCACTCTTCTTCTATAGCCCTCTAAATTCTGATTTTATCAGAAGAAAAAAGCACCGAGCCAATTAACCTAATCAAACCATACCAAACCATAAATTTCGAATCGTATATATATATATATATATATATATATATATATATATAGTCTTATTAGACGTCAGTAATGACTTAACGCTTTCATTTCTGCATATCTATATCTGAAGAACCCTAGCTAGACACAGAGGAACATAAAGGCTTTCACTTTCTCTCTCTAGCTTGCTATTTGTGACAGGTTCTAAATTTGATTCCATGTCTTTTCCGATCAGAATTTTGTATTTATCTTTCATGATCGGTTTGTGTGCCTGATGTTTCTAGGTTAGGTTTTGATTTTTCTGAAAAAAATCATATGTTGTGGACGGATTGGGGTTGGAATTCGAATTCTTATACTAGCAATTAAATGCTACTGTTATAGTTTGATCGATTGTGGCATCATTTTAATTTTATTGTGCAGTTTACTTAATTTTGACTTGATTGTTAGGGTTAGCTGTGAAGAGTAGATTGTTTCCCACTTAGGTATGGCTTGAAAGTTGGAAAACGTTTTGTGATTTTGTACCACAGGTATTGGGGCCAAAACTGAAATTTGGCTATGATCTTTATGCTTATACATCAAGTTGATTTTTTTCAAGGGATATACTTTCCAAAAAGTTTATTTATTTTGTCAAAAACTAAAACTTTAGTTGAAATAAGCATCTTGTGAAAAAAAAACTTGAATTTTTTTGGGGCATCTGGTTAATATGCTAGAATCCATATGGAATAGTTGACTTCATATTGCTTGTGCTAGATGATGAGGAATTCTAATGAATTATGAGCATGGAGCTAAAGGTTCAGTGCAATTTTATTATTAGAAAGTTATTTGTTATGAGGACTAGAATTGTTGTAGGTCTTTTATATTTATCCTTTGGTAAGTCTTGGAAGTTGCAGTTCCCAAGGGAATTTTATTGCTATGGTTTTCTACCTCTGTCCTGAAAAGATTACCATTTTATTTGTAGTGGTACTCTTTTTGGGTGTAAAGGGAGAATGATTATATTTATTTTATTAATCTTTTTCAAGTTTGGCTTAATAATATATGAATTTAAGGTCCTTCAATTTTTATTTTGGATTAAAACGATGTGTAAGTTTTGATCATGCTTTCTTTTTCATAATCAGGCATTTTGATCGTGCAATACCCAATTAGGAAGCAACTTTAGCATGAGCAGCCAGGAATCAAGGCGTACTGTAAGGAACACTAGGCAGAGGAAGATTGTATTAGATCTTAATGTTCCGCCACCTACTGAGAACAGGGAGCAGGAGGGGACATCTGCTCATGCGTGGTCTCAAGGTGGTCCAAGTGCTCAACAGAGGGGTTCAATGCCACCACCAATTGATCTTGAGGCAATTGATGATGATGTAACTATATCCTCCCCCAGGGCATTCGAGCAAGTATGGTTTCCCTCTTTTGTTAAACTTCATTCTAAATGTATTTTTTTTCTATCTGTTGGTTGTGTTCATATCACTACTGATTATATCCTAAATATTTCATGTTAGGCAAAAAACAACTCCAGTAGGACTCGTGGAGGGACTGTTGTATTTGACGTGAATTCAGGTAATTCAGAATTTATTTTGATATTAGCGAAATTATTAATTAGTTTGCGGTCAGCTTCCCCCAAAACTTCTGCACATATACTATAACTTATTTTTTCAGTTCTATTAATATGGTGATTTTCCCCCCCTCATTTTCTTTTGAGTAAACTTGTACAAAGCTTAAGCTGATCACAGCAGTCTCCACAACTCTCACAAACATTTTCCTTTGGTTTATAAAGGCCCATCAACATTTTGGCTGATGGGACAGTACTGACAATAATATGATTTTTTTCCCTTAGGGCTAAACAACGTTTGGCACGGTTTGATAGAGCTTGTTAATACTTTGAAATTTACATTCGTTATATGTGGTTAGTTGTGTCCTTTTCACCTTTTGGCTAATTCTTGATTCATTTATATAATGTCATTCTTCCTTGTTGCAAGCAACTTATGTCTATATTTTACTTTCATGTTCCCTTTATTTGGGAAGTTAACCCTGGTTACATAATAAAACAGGACAATCGTCTAGGGTTTCTCCTAATAATCACGTCAAGCGTAGAAGAGTTCACTCAAACCAAACAATTATGAACTGTCACCTTTACATAAACTTGGAAGGAAGTAGCAGTGCTGTGGTAATAACAACAATCCTTCATTGTATAACTATATTATAAGTGACGTGTTTCCTATGATGATTTTTTACTAGTGTTGATTTATTATTGTACTGTAATTTGCTCAAAGTGCATTAACTTTCTTTTTTCCTAGATTATTTTTTATCATGGCCAAAATTATAGATATATTGTTATTCCCCCTTTTGACAACTGCTTATTTGTCATTGTTATAAGTTGGTATTATCATCTAGCAATTATCCCTGGCTTGCATGCTTTTCTACTCTACATATACTTTATTGATTTCAAGTTTATGTATTTAAGAATTGTATTGTTAATTGGAGGAAGGGTAACCTTGCTTAACTGCTTATTGTAGTTATGTTGACATCAAACAGCTCATTTGGGGCTCATAAGAGTTGGAAGTAGGCTCAACATACGTTCTCAATAGGAATGCTCCTCATATTTCTTAAAACTTTTCATCTGCTGTTGTACCCTTTTCTAGTCCCTAAATGATGGTATCACTGGAGTGTAATTAACTTTTAAAGTGAAGCTAGTAATTATATTTGGTTGCAAATATTTATTAAAGATTTATATAGTTTCACAATTCATTTTTCAATTGTGTATCGTTCAATGTGATCAAACCTGCCCGGGGTTAGCCCCCCATAGAAGCAAGTGAAGCTAGTGAGCTGTATGATGGGAAATATCTCCTACAGTTCAAAGAGGACTGTTATTTAGTACCCCTTGGTTCCAGGGTGGACCTTTTCTATCTATTTTGTTATTTACGCTTAGCGAAAAGAATATTTTTTGATACACCTAGGACATGGATTCTATATGAACCAATGGATCGTGACAAGTTGTACTTCTAGAAATGACTTTCTCCGTTATTACTTCCTTCTTTCCATATCCATCTCCTTTGTTTTCAGTTACTCATCAAATGGCACTCAGTTCATATCTTAAAATCTGGACCTTGTAGCACAGTAGTTTTCTTATCTATATTATTTAGTCTATGCAAAGGCTCGATGTGTTTTTTGCATATTGGATGTGGACCATTATCCACTTTCATTTTCTCCAAGTTATTTCCCTTTAAAAATAAAAATAAAACTTTAGTTAATTTCTTTATGTCGTTTTGATATTTTTTTTTTGGCTGAATAGTTGACCCTATAGGCTGGGTTTGCTTATTATGATGAAAATATTACGCGCAAGTTGACACACTTTGACTTGTTGGTGCGTGTGTGCTTCTGATTGTAATGCTTTGCGGATTAGTTTTTCCTTGTACCACCTGGTCTCCTTAACTTGGAATAATTTCAGTCGATGCTGTGCAATTTCTTGAAATTAAGGAATAGAGTTCAGCCAATTTTATATGTTGTGGTGGAGGACATTTTGGTTCAACTTGCTTCCCTTGCACTAACTATATATGGATGGACATCTATGTGTTAGAACATACTAAACTATAAAAACTAGAGCATTTTTATCTCAGTAGTATATTAAATGCCTATATATTGAAAGGCTTTCATTCTTCATATAATTGCAGAGTGAAAATGTACGAAGTGTGACAATGCCGCCACCGCCTCCTCCACCTCCTCCACCGAAGGAACCCACCTTCAGCTGTCCTGTTTGCATGGGCCCATTAGTTGAGGAGATGTCAACGAAGTGCGGCCATATATTCTGTAAGGCATGTATTAAGGCATCAATAGCTGCTCAGAGTAAATGCCCTACTTGCAGGAGGAAGATCACCATGAAAGATACCATTAGGGTCTACCTTCCTACCGCCAGTTGAGTGTAAGGTCTGTACTCCCCCTTTATTTCGAGTTCTAGAAGGTTAGGTGTGTAGCATTTCTTATAGGACCTAATCTAAACCAAGAAAATTAAATAATTTGTATTTATTTTGGAAGTGTTCTCCCTTGAGAAAATTTGGGAAGTTTTTGGAAGTATCTTCTACTGTTTTTGTTCTCTTCTATAGCTGGAAGAACTAGTATATTGCAATCAATCCTGAAAGTTTTTGATTAATCTGAAGATTGTTCCCCCCCCCCTCCCCCCCTCCCTCCCTCCCTAAATAATAAATAAATTGGTCTGCATAGAATGTATGTTACCTTAGTTCTGAGTGGAACTTCCTATTCTAAACCTATTTGGTTGAATGCCATGGACCTTTGGTGGATATTAAGAATATTTAGTGGTGAACTTCATGAGATTGTAACACTTGATGGTGCCACGTTTATTCTCTTATGAGATCCATTTTAAATGTGAAGCTCTAACATTTAGTTTTTGCTGCTGACAGTATCTGTCAATCCTAACAGGTACTTGGTTGGCTTTTTCACCCTGAAGTTTGAACGGCTGGAGGTTGTTTTCTAACCAGAGTTGGAATTAGCGGTAGATAGTTTCAGGAATTGGAATTGCCTATTGGCATTATTGGGTATTTTTTCTGGGTTCTTTGGAACTTGTTATTTTGTTCAGCGAGGGGTTGCACTATAGAGGTATGCTATGTTTGGTTTTTCTTTTACTTTTCAGGCTTGTTTCAATTCGGGCTTGTTGCTGCTCTTCAGCCAACTTGAATGGACGCGTTTCCAATTAAGCTGTGTGCTTCCTCATTTTGTCCCCTTTCTTTCTTTTTGGGGTCTTTGGATGCTAGCAAGAATCAGAAGCACATAGTTTGGTTGGTTGGTGTGGCTAGTGATGATTTGGACCATGCCATATTTTGTGGGTGGCGTAGCGTAGGTATACTTTTGAAAACGAAGATAAAATTAAGTCGAGCATTACCAAACTTCCTAAACTAGACTTTGAATTGTGCTATGATCGGCTACACAAGTCTTGCATATGTGATACTAGAACATTCTACCTTTCGCATTCCAGTACAGGAACTTGCTGAATACAGATAATGTACACTAGCCTATCTTTTTTCTGGTTTCTTTCTCCACCGAGTACAGCCCCTGTTTATTTCAAGCCCGTCGCCAGATAATCTCAACAAATGCAAGAACTGACGGACGTCATCACCATCATTTGCTGCAGCTGCATACCCATTAGTTTCTTCGAGTTTGAGCTTCGTAACTGCTGTATCCTCATCTGGATCGGGACTTGTGAGAGAATCAACTATGTCATCATGTTGGCATTCACGTCTATAATCTAAAGTTAGGGTTTGCAGTTCATGGGTGCCAAGGGCTTCTTGAGGCATGCTCTGCAGAGATGATATGATCTCAATTAGCAAGATTAATAGGTCATTTAGGAGTCTTAAAGAAGAGTCGCATTTAATGAAACTGTTGTACATGACATTGAATAATGCTGAAGCAGAAAGTAAATATTTACCATAGTAGAAGCTAGCTAAACATTTGTTAGAAAGATAAAATACAGCATAATATCAATGCACACACCAACCAAAAAAGGAAGAAAAACATTATCAAATACAAGGTGTGACCTGTCTCTGATTCCTCACTGTACATTGCTTATTTTCCCATTTACAGTTATATTTGTTCTAATGATGAAGCAACAAAGTCCTAAACTGGTAATATCTGATGAAGCCCAAACAACACACAATCCCCCCCCCCCCCCCCCCAAAAACCACAAAAAAAAACAAAACAAAACAAAAGACTCAAACATGCAACATGTCAGGAGGAAAGGTTTTGTTCTTTCTGAATGGAAAAGCTTGCAGTCTTTGACAGAAGAGCCCATCAATGCAGCCGGCTTCCATGCCCCTAGTCCACAGATTTATTTAAAATCAATAATTTTTCTTTTGAAGGTAAACATTATCTGAGATGCTTGGACACAAGTATTAGACTTTGAGCTGAAGAAATTCCTAATTAGTTGACATCAGATGACAGATAATCGTTCTTTCATGTTTTATGGCTGTTACAGAAGTTAAACAGCCCTTGAATATATATATATACACACACACCCACATATACATACATATCTAAATTTTAATGTTTGGAAAGGAGCAAACAACTGCATATGAACGAATAGCTACACATAAATTAGGGGAAGTAACATATCTACCAACCTCTAGAACCCATCCGATGTAGGCAACATTGTTTACATGCTGGTTCATGTCCAGATCAGCACGTTTTGGCTGCAATCTTAAAACATTGAGTACTTGAAAGAAGTAATAAGACAGAATCTATATATGCCGAAAGTTCTTACCGCCAATACTAGCCTGGAAAAATGTGCAGGATCTACCAGTTTTGATATTTTCCTTGAGCTGCTATTGTTCTCTTCGGGAAATGAAAATCTGAAAAAGCCACAACAGAACATCAATACAGAAATAATAATTTCCACACTATAATAGAGATGAAACAGGAAGAAAAATTGAAAAGGAAAGATCAAATTATGAATTATTTCTTCCATTCCAAAAGAAAACAAACAATGCAGAAGGAAGGAAGGGGACACTCTTGTTTGAGATAAATCAATAATATTCAGACGGTGAACAGGTGAAATTCAACTAAAATATTATATATATATATATATATATATATATTGACAAAATGATTAATAAATAAATTTTCAATCTTCTACATGCATGAAGAATATCTCATTATTTAGATACTTTATCAGGAGACATCAAATGAGTAAGAAAGTAAAAGCAATCAGTAATTGCTGCACATATCGTCAGCTTACAGTGCAGATTTGAGAACAAGTTACTTGGGGCCAAAATCTGACCTATAAAAAACAAAAGAGAGAGATTCAGACAACTACTTCTTCAGTGAGGGATGCCAATTTCAAAGACCTAAAAATCCTCAAACAGAGGAAGAAGATTTTCCATGTTTACCCAAAATAAAACTTAGCTACTGATTATCACTGTACAAGAGAGACCTAAAAATGATTTTCCCTCATATTAACCTAACAAAAGATCACACCTACCTAGACAGCAAAGGAGCTCAGCATGCAGGGTAAAAGCATACAGCCCATTGAGTTCTGCAATCTGGAACCTAGAGACTACCCAACAACTATTATCTGTACTCAGACAACGCTATTGTGCAATGCTTGCACTTTTTTCAACCATGTCATTTACAGAATTTCAAGGTTTTCTTCTGGAAAGTATGCATTTTAGGCCCGAATTAGTTGAATTCAAATTCATCTATAACGGGGATCTAGGACTTGACGAGTAAATGATAGTTATGACGTAACAAAAATAGTGAAAGTGTCAAAATGGCAGAATAGTCATCTGCAACGCACATGGTTTTGTAAACTGCATTGTTCTTTTTTACTGTACTCTATTTCTGACATTCTTTGCCTTCTCCAACTCTATAACATTTGTTCCCATTCTAGAAATCCCTGTGAAAACCCCTACAATATTTCAGGAGGGCCTTTCATCCAACTTTTACCTGTGAACACATTCTCAACTTAACAAAAACTTTTACCCCCAACTAGTTTTGGGGGAGGCACCTGTAAGCACATTATCACCGAAATATATGAAAGAAGAGGGCCAGGGCATAGCTATCCAACCATGTTCTCATTTGCAGTGAACATCCATGATAACATCATCTTTCTATGGCTCTGCATTGCATCTATTAACACATTTATGGAACTTTATCCAGTAGCTCTTGCTTCATGTTTGAAACTGTTAGTATTTTTGGCCAGGATGGACTGTCAGCGTACTATGACTTGGTAAAAGCTTAGTTATACTAAGCCTCAAATGGAAACTGTTGGGGTGTTTGTAGTCTCATCTATTTTTTGGCCTGCACTATATACATCTCATCAATTCTGGTATGGTTAGCATAAGACTAGAACAAGCAGACCATATATGCCGGAAGGATCTAAAGAATGTCTAAAATTATATGATTTTACAGATTTCGATTGCAAAAGAGTGGTCCTCCATGATATTTCATCATGTTTACTATTATTCAAAGATCATGGCAGATTTATTTTCTATGTAGAACGGAAAAATGTCTTACCTTGGTGTTTTTGGGCAGAAAACTAAATATTCATCTCGGACCTCATCACTGACTTTCTGAAGTCGTCTAGTATCTTGGTTCATCATCACCCACTTGCTGCAATTAAAAATTCTGTAAGGTCAAATTTTGGAAACTAATGAAAACTATATCAATTGAATATTTTGAGTTAATTGGAATACACAAAAACAAACTCTGGAAACACAGGGTGGCCTACGCAAAGAAAACCTTAGATATAATAGTTGATAGTGAGCTGTGCACTTTGCTACAAGAAGACCAGAAGCTGTTGATGTTCAGGAACCGAGGGAATACCTATCTAAAGTAGTCCTCATTTTACTTGCATGACTAACAACTAATATAACACACGAGTTTGAATTTGTCAAATTAATCAAGAATGTGTGTGTGAGAGAGACAGGAAATATTTTTAGGAGTACATAGACACTCACAAAATCCAAGGTGGTTTGCCAAAACCATATTGTATAGTTTTTACTGATTAGCAGCCAAACTGCATCTCTGTTTATGGCAAAGAAAATCAGGACCTTTATTGAAAGTTAATCCTAACCGTCTCTGTTTGTATAAAGGGCTAGGCCATAACACACCATTTTACCAAGTAATTAATTCTTTCATCATGCATTGGTTTGCTTTAGTATATTCGATAGTGATAACCACATCACGACACAGCCTGGTGATTCAAGCTAAGTAACTAGTTTGCAATTTGCATGGAGCCAGAAACAAGGATGTCCCTTTGTAGACATGGTCATTCAAAAACTCAAATAATGTTTTGATAATGAAAATCTCAGTTAGCTCATAATGTGAGAGACCAGGAGTGCCTGAGAAAGAAATTTTTGTACGATAAGGCCACATCGTATCAACAATTTTAAAGATGGCACATTCTTTTATTTGTTGAAGGTCTTAGTACTAAAGTATATGGGTTTTTGTGTGACACGGTAGTTTTTCTCCTCTGCTTTTTCGCAGATATTTTCTTCAAGTTAAGTTTGAACAACAGAAAGAAGTAAGTTTAAATGCACCTTGTAGCCCTCCCAATGACTTCTCCATTAACATGATCTTTGATAATCCAATCACGTCTGGTCCCAATCCTTCCTTCGCTTTGGCACCATGTCTCTATCTCAACCACGTCACTCCTGTCACACATTTCAACACATAAAAATTGATTAAACTTGTCAATTGTATAAACAAATCAAGCTTATGGATACAATGAAGCATATTTTTTACCAAGCAGGGTATCTGTAGATTTCAATGTGCATGCGAGCAGTCACCCATATGAGATGCAATTTTCTCATGGTGGTTGTAGTTGAAAATCCATCAGTTGAAAAACCAACACTCTGAGCATGGTTGCATGCGACCTCCTACTTGAAAGAAATAGCTTTTATAGAGCACTTGAGGATACCCAAGGAAGAGTCACAAGGAATGCATTTGTTAAGGATTTGAAAAGTAAGCCAACAATATTTTCTTTGAAGTTGAAGAATTAATGAGTGTCATTTAATTGTAGTGATTGCAAGATGCAATAAATACCATTGAATGCATAAGGGCATATATGAGAAAATATTGTAAAAATTGTATTGGAGTTCTAACACATCACTTATTTTGGGAAAAAATATTAAGCCTAAAAAATCACTTATTGTGGGACGGAGGTAGTATTACTTTTGTATTGTTATTTAAGATAAATGTTGGATTATTAATGTAATTATTTTAGTAGGATATTCTAAAAGTTTTAATTATGGTAGTAAATTTTAATTAGAAGATTTTTTATTAGAGTAAAATACATTAATATCCCCTGTTGATAATCATAATAACACTCACCACCCCTCTAGTTTTTAAAGTATCAGTCGGTATACATCTAGTCTACAATATGTAACATTCACTACTCCTAGTGTGGTTGACCAACTAATATCCACAAATATTTTTAATATAATGTCCAATACACCCTTCAATTATAATGTTTAAAATATCCACTAAATATAAATATGTATATTATCATTTTCACTTAACTTGATCTAATTAATTAAATTAAATAACATAAATGTCAAAAAAAATAACAATATTCATTTTATCAAGAAAATAAATTCTTACACTTTTGCTAATTAAGTTCCTCAAATATTAAAATTTACGAAAATACATTCAAACATAAATTTTTCTAATTAAAAAGTAAATTTTAATACCCATAAAAAGTGCAAATTAGCACCAAAAAAATATAATTATTTTTTCCAAATATTAAAATTTACGTAAAACAAACTTAGACAAAACTTGTTATAAAACTAATCTTATAATTCATATAAAAATGTATAAAAATTATGTTAATTATTTTCTCAAATATTAAACTAAACATAAGTCACACTTGGGCATAATTATTTACAATAAAAATGACAAATGTTGTTACTAAAAAAGACAAAATATATTAAAAGAAAAATCTTTTTACAAGATAAAAGTAGTAATAAATATTTTTACATTTTCTTTTATTAAGCATTGCTACAAGACAACACCAACTATATAATAAAGAAAATAATTAAAATCATAAACATCCCATATTTTGACATATACTAAAAAAAATT
Organism: Panax quinquefolius; assembly: GCA_020205615.1. Lineage (NCBI taxonomy): Eukaryota > Viridiplantae > Streptophyta > Magnoliopsida > Apiales > Araliaceae > Panax > Panax quinquefolius. The sequence goes on along the minus strand of CM035160.1, from coordinate 1,789,616 downwards.
AACATATGAAAATCATAATATATAACTATATAAGAATTCAAATAATAATTTTTGTTATTAAATACCAAAACTAATACCCAATTCACTCTAATTAGAACAACTCCATTAATAATTTAATTTAAAATATTAAGATTCTTAATATTTGTATCATTTATCCATAAATGTATTAATTAAACTAAATTAGTTTTTTTAGAAGTTAGCAATACTTTGAATGAGATTATCTTAATTACAAATAAAACTATTATTAAAATAAGATAATTTTTCATTAAAAAAAAAATATATATATATATATATATATATTATTCTTGAATTAAAATTTGACAACAAGGATAAATATGTAACTTTATCTATTTAGTCAATCCTAAAAACTTGCAGGGGTACTAACTGTTACTTTAAAAACTAAAGGGGAGGTAGGTGTTATTATAATTGTCTACAGGGGGTGTCAGTGTATTTTACTTTTTTTTTATTATAGTAGAGATTTTAATTAGGAGAGTTTTATTGTAATACTAGATTTTAGTTAGGAAATTGTTTACTTTTTAAATTAGGGTTTTACTTAGCCCTATTGAATTTTCTATTTAAGCATTATAATACTTCATTATTCGATAGATTATTGAATATAATGATTTGAGATTAAAGTTGTGCGCTATTTTGTACGTGTTTCTCTATCGAGTCTCTGTGGTGATACATATTTTTATACCTTCTTCCCACCTTGTTTGTAGTTCACAATTTTCATAATAATTATCACTCATACATAATGCTGTAAAATGAGGGCTCAATTCCCCGCTCGACTAAAAGTTCAATCCGAGCTTGACTCGAAATATAAATGATTCAAATATGAGGAAATTTTAAAGTTCTATAAATTCCTCGAATCTCCTCAAATTATAATTTTATATTGATACTCAGGTTATATTCTTTTAAAAAGTTCAAACTGCTTATCTCTATTTGTAATCGTACTCGACTAAGTAGTCCAACCCCAATCAAACTTTATTTTATACTATTTATGAATTTTGTGAACCAAATCCGAGCAATTCAATAATAGGCTCGACTCAATTCATTTACGCTTTTACTCATACAAATTCACACATTCAAAATTGCAACTTTTATTTTTTTTAAAAATGCACGAATGCCAGCTCATATAAACAGGGAGGGAAGAGGAGAAAGAAACCTGCAAGAGATTAGCGATGGTGTCAACAGTGGCAGTTTTGTTAATTCCGACCTCGTAACACCTGACTACAAACTTCTCCTTATACGATAAACCGTCGTCTGCCAAGCTCCCCAACCTAAGCCGTTCCGCCAAGCTCTTATCCACATCTGTTTGCTCCTGCTTCAGCTTCGGCTCGCCAGCGGACACGGCCAGAACCGGAGCATTAACATCGTTACAATAATTAGATGACAAAGAGCGGCAGTAAACGACAGAATTTTGCCGGCGAATAGACAGGGTACCGGAATTAAGAGATCGGCATTGATTTAGGGCTTGAATTTGGTCGGTTAAAGCGGCATTGTATGTGGTACCTGCACATGCCCCTTTCAGTAACATTTTCTTCTGCTGTTGCTGGTTGCAACTTTCTCTCTCCTCTTTTTTTTCGTGTCTGTAGAAGAAATTGGGAAATTTGACCACAAAAAAGTTCCTGGAATCTGAATTAGTAGTAGTAGTAGTAGGGTCAGGCGCTGGGTGTGTTTACGGTTCGATTTCACTTCATGACGATGGAAGTCTCTGGATTTCCCGCGAGGCGCTTGCGTGGATTATTATAAACCAACCCAAATGACACTGCTTTCCTACAATATTATTTGATTAATTTTAAAATTTTAATAGTGAACAATATATGAAATTATATTATACTCTCAATTTTATTTTATTTTTAAAAAAGAAACCTGTATTTAAAAATAAAAATTACTTTTGGTTGAATTCATTGTCGGTGCAAATACCAAATTCAAACTAGAGTATTGTCATGAAATCAGTATATTACTAATGAGAAAAAGTACTTGTTGAACTTAATGTTACAAATTTTCTATTACATAAGTACGATAATACTCCCACCATTCTACAGAAAAAATAAAATTCTCATTTACTTTTACATGTTGATAGTTTCTATACATTAACATACTAGTGATCGGTAATGTAAAAAATATCTAATAGAACCCAAAGCAAAAACATCTCTGTTAAATTTTCTTATTATTCTTTGGAATTGGTCGGCACATATAAGTCACAACAACAACTTAGTTACAATTGAAGTATAGGCATATTTAACCGCTAGAAAAGAGACGAGGAAACATAGGATTAACCTTTTCAAGACTAATTAGAACGTCCATTTAGCAGATGAATGAACGGCACTTTGTCGGGTCTCCAAGTTGTTCCTTTTCTTCATGATAGAGGAGACAGTTGGGCTGAAGTAGTCATTACTCCTTTGAGACGTTGCCGCTTGTGAGTACACTTTTCTATCCTGCATAAAACTTCTTTGCTTTTCCATCATTCTTCTTTGAGCATTTGGATTCCTCTGGACATCCCCCCATCTGTTGTAATTCACACGGCTTTGGCTCCTCCCAACTTGATAAAACTTTCCCTCCCTAGGACTTGGATAATTACGGCTTTCTGCCGTTTCTGCAGAGTACATGGTTGTTTCTCCCTCGCTACTACACCCGTTTTGCACCTCTAAAACCTCGAGAGGAAAGGAACTCAATTGGACCTCACTTTCGGCGCCATTTATTGAACCTGTTGAGGCAATCTCTGCATCTGCCATAATATCATGTCCTCCATCAGTCAAATGTTCTTCTCCTCCAAGTTGCTTGACACAATTCTCATCCCAGTTTGGAAGCAGCTTTCTGGCAGGTTGAGGTGAGACCGCAGCTTTAGTAATCCTTGGTGGAAAATTAATATCTAAAAGCTGGATTTGGGTGCTTTCCTTATTCCTAAAAGGAACTGAAGATAACTTTGGTGACTCGTAGATTTCTGGAGTAGGAATTCCCTGTACATGAGTAGCAGTATGTGGATCCGTGGTTGGGGTTTCATCTTGACATGTATTTGCCGCAGGGGAACAGCTTGCTCCAGGCAGATCTTCAGGTTTAGAGACTACATTGGATGATGATGGAGTTCTGTCATCTTCAGCTTCTGTTGACTTGAACACCTGCCGCATTGTGAAGGATGCACAAGAATGTTCACTTTTTTGGCCAACAGACATCAACCGAATGAGCGGAAGCTTGGGTTTAGTGAGTCCATCAAGGTTGCCCTCCCAATGCTGATTTAACCAGTCACAGATGATGGGAATTGGGATACCAAACTGCATAGGAAGATCCTTCTTCCAAGATGATGACGAGAAAGATGATGTTGAAGAGGATTTTGAGTTAGGAGATGTGGCTAGCTTCATAGGATCACAGACCATAAAAGCAAGATTACCATGCACATCAAAACCAGCAGACCCAGGGATCCACATTACTCCATCCGTAGACATCTTTATGAGATTGTCTGTGGCTATCACCACCTTTCCTTCCCCAACTGTCAATCCCTGTTTCTCTCCATAGCCTAACAAGTAAACAACACTACCAAGATCCAGATTTAGTTTAGAACATGTCTTCAAGTACTGAAAATGTTGAGCCTGCGGATTTGAGTCCCCATCCATGGCATCTAGACCCACTATTGTTACATCAAGAATGGAGCTGGTGATGAAGAACCTATAATTAAATGAAAGACTTGAGCAACTAAGAATACAAACAAAGGTAAGTATGTCGTAGCTACTTGAGAAGAAGAAATCCAAAATAAAAATATCCTTTATGTGCTATGAAGCATGTTAACGTATCCAATTTCTATCAAGAAATCACGAAATATGAATGCAAAATTTCTGAGCAAGCATCATCTTGGAAAGGAAGATAATCAACCAAAGAAATGCTAAATAAACGTAAGAGCCAGCATGGCGTTCAAGAAAATGCATGGGTTTACGTATTAATCATAATCTGAACTACTTGAAGGCTGGTAATATGACTTACGCTCTGTTTCTGAGTTTTAAAATAGACAGAAAAGAAAAGAAATGGACGGAAAATTTAAGTTTTCTTTCCAATTCTTATGTTTCTGAGTTTTTTAATAAACGGAAAAGAAAAGAAATGGATAGAAAACTTGGCCACTTTTCCTGCCAAAGTTTTCCGTCCAAAATTGGCATGATTTGGACGGAAAAGAAATTAGAATAAGTAATATTTTTATAATTCTCATATTATCCTCAACTTTTAATATAATAAATTTTAAATTACAACTCATGTTCTCAATTTTAAATTTTCTATCCTTTTCCATTAAAAACTTAGAAACAACACAAAGAAAAACTTTAAGTTTTCTATCCTTTTCTTTTCTGTTCTAATTTAAGTTTTCTATTCTTTTCTTTTCTATTCAAAACTCAGAAACAGAGTGTTAGTGTAATACAATTTTTAGGAAGAGCTGTTTGTTTCTATCATATAATTTGAATTAACAATGTTGTCACGCGGCAGAAACTTCCCAGACAGTTGCAACATTACTGGAAAGGAATAGTTTTTTTTTTTCCTTTTCTTATTTTTCCATTTGGATTGGTTTCAAGGGAGAGAGAAAAAGTCAGGTAAGTATTTTTCTCTCCAAGTCCTCATTATTTGGGCTTAACAATATACTGAGGACCAAATAACTATGTGTTGTTCCTATTGAGTACCAATAGAGTTCAACTAACTTCGGGCCGTTTGGCAACGAGTTATTTTAAAATGACTTACAATTAAAATTTAAGTTGTCTTGTAAGTTATTTTAAGTTGCGACTTTCGTAAATAAGAAATTAAGTTAAAACAAATTATGAATGTGTTCGGCTGTTAATGACTTATAAGTTCAAATAAAATATAAAGATTACTAAAAATGACATTAATAAAAAGATACATTGATTCAATAGACAAATAGAAGAAGGGCAAAATGGACATTACATATAGTCAAACCAACTTATTAGGAATGACTTATAAGTCATTTTTAAATAAGTACTTGGGGCATGTTCGGGAACTCCTTATTTTAAATGAATTATTAGTTAAATTATAAGTTCTTTTAAGTTATGACTTATAAGTAAAAGTATTCGGCATCAATTTGACTTATAAATCAAAAATTAAGTTAAAACAAGTTATGAAAGTGTTCGGCTTATAATTACTTATAAGTTAAAATAATGTAAAGATTACTAAAAAAGACATTAATAAAAAGAGTGGCAAAGCTAGTCTATACCAAACACCTCAACAATAACAAATGAGTCATTGCCAAACACCCTTTTCATAGCTTAATTTTTTCAAATAATTCTGGAAATAGAATGTACATACTTCCCGAGTTCAAATTTGTACCTTTGGCCTTGACCAAGTGAAATGCATATATTCTTTTTCCATAATAGGGGAAAAAACAATGTTTGGTACAAAATAAAAAATTACTCCTTATTTTGAAGCTCATAGTCTTTTGATACTGAGAGTTTCAATTATATATCAGATCTAAGTTCAGTATAATCATGAGAAATAGCATACACATAATTGACTCTTTAGTCAATCAATTACTTTAACCAAACAAGCTCCAGTAATCAGTAAATTCAATGAGGAAAAAGACAAGCACCGACACCATTTTGCAGCCGGATCTCGGCGGATTCTGCGGCAGCGACCGACGGGAGGTTGACGTGAGTGGTGAGCAGTAGATTCCTGTGGATAAAGAAGCCGGTGCCGAACATTGAGCCGCCGAGGGCAATTCTGGCCATCGAAGTACCTTTGCCGGAAAAAATGGCAGCTTTCATTCTCTCAGATTTGCCTCCGCCATTACAGAAACACCACGACTCCCCTAAAACTCCCATTTGTATATGGAAAATTGAGTGTGTTAGGGTTCCAGATCCAAGAGTAAAGCAGGTAAATGGTAATGCATTTTTCTTTGATTCTCCCCCTCTTTGTTGAGCTAGCTTTAGCTATATAATGCTGACTGAGAAGTTATATCTTAGTGTATACGTATGTATGTGGTAAGATAAATTATTACAGATAGGAGGACGGAAGAAGATGGTGAAGAAATGGGTTAAAGGTGGGATTTTTTAATCCAAAACTTGGGAGGGAGGGAGGAATTTGCAGGGTTGTTCTGTATAAGAATTAATATTATGTAATCTTTATTGGTTGACTTGAGCGTAAGAACATGTGACCACGTGAAATATAATAATTTGGCACGGAGTAGAGGACCCATTCATGGAACTGCCTCTATATTTATGGGTAATTATAATTTTAATATTTTCACAATATTTTTTCTATAAATATATAATTTATTTATTATTAATATAAAAAGTATTTAATAGAATTATTGTAAAAATATTAATTTCTTAAATATATCAACGGAAAGTTATAGTGAATTAAGATTGAATATGAATTAAAGTGTTGCATTTTATAATATTTAATTAAGATGATATTTAAAATTTAATAAAACTAACTTTGCACTTGAGTTGTCATTAATTTATTTTTATCATGTTAAATGGGAGGTAGTATTGTCCGACTGCTAACCTAGTTTGGCATGCAAAAACTCTTTCGAATACTCCACTTTACGACACTAGTAATATCAACGTACCATAAGGAAACAAATCACATTGTATAAGGAGGACATTGTACATTGGACACTAGTTTTCACATTGTTTTTGTATCACATTGATAACCGCTTTGAAATTCATCGATGCTATTGCTCTTAGTTAGCTCTTTCAGTTCCCCGGAGAAAACCAGGTTATATATATACAGTCCGTAATGCATATTCCTTTATTTTACGAATCAATAAAACAAAACTTTATTCAAAATATATATATATATATATATATATATATATATAAATATAAAAAGTTTGTCAACTTAAGCTTGCTGATAAATAGAGAAGAAAAACTTTATTCAAAATATCTTGAATTTCTTCAAATTATAATCCATTTGAAACAGAATTCAAGTATTTAATTGTTCCCAGTATTATTATTGTTTTACAAATAATTGTTACAACTTACAAGCATTATCAAGCACCCCAAGCTCGCTCTACTTGCATATGATTATTCACACAATTTTCCAGTAAACATATGCCGAAAACATAAAAGACTTGAGAACATTGACAAAAATCATTATGCAAATTCCCACAATCACCTCCACTAAACAAAGAACAATTGTGAAAGTAATTCTTACATCTAGAGCAGCATGTTTTTCAGATTGGTGCATAGATTCTTTACATGAGCAACATTTTTCATCGTACAATAGCTCTAAAGAAGTCATGTAATTGTTGTTTACATCTCATCCAAACACAAACACCATGAAACTAAATTCCTATAACATGAGAAGAGCCTAAAAGTTCAACTGCAATTAAGTTCTTGGAACTTCAGAAGAAGCAGCATCAGCTACCCTCAGATTTCTCCAGAGCTACAAAAGAAATCAATGTCATCAACAAAAAAAGAACAACTCTGTAGATAATGGTGGCAAGAAGGGGAAAAAACAAACTATTAAAGTTCTGGGGAAACAGACAAACAACAACTACTGCGGTCACTATTTTACCCCCATGACTTTGATTCCTACACAACAAGACTAGTCGACCAAACTCCATGTTCTTCAATGGAAATGAAACAATAAATGTCAATCCTCAAATGAAACAAAGATCATAATTAGTAGAATGTTCAGCAGCTTTTAAAAAAATCCATTTAAATACATATTATTTATCACTTGGCCTGCCAAATGCTATAATTCAGCAAGTTTAGAAGAACTTGTCTTCTAACGAAAAAACAAATGGCTCTTTTCATCAAAAGGGAATAACCACCCCCCCCCCCCACCCCCCCACCCCCCCACCCAAAAAAAAAACACTTAAATATACATGCTTATGCTAGCAAATACAATCAAACCTCACAAGGGGACACACAGAGAGAGAGAGAGAGTACTATTGTAGTTCAGAAGCTTCTCAATGAGGTCAACATGAGTCATCAGCATTCTTCTACAGCAGTAACGAACCAGCCCCAGCGCATCGAGAGCATCTCTGTAAAAAGAAACTAAATGTTACGTCTACATTTAGTCGTCAAAAAAACTTAGATAGCTTTGTTATCCTTATGCAGGATGCTTTTGATGGATTGTGTTTGATCTTGAAATTATAAAACAACTCCAAGAAAAATAATCCAACCAGAATTATAAGAATAAACAATTAAAGAGATCATCTTTGGACACCCAAAAAAAAAAGAGAAATGTATTTCAATAATTTAAGCTCAATATATTTTCAACTTTTCTTTCATCTTACATTAATATTTTACAAGGCCGTAAGCATGAATCATTTATATCTATTGAAAGCACTAACATGATTCAGGAAATCAAAGACAATAAAATGCAAGTATCCCCAACTGCCTTGCAGTTGTAAACTTAAGGGCATGAAAAAGGAGAAAACAAGAATCACCAAATTCAAGGAATTATCAGAGTACTACTACGGTCTACAGTACTGCCAAAATTGCATCTCAACAGTAACATGTCATAACACACCAAAAACAATTGCCATGAATGTGACTAGACCTCCTAAAATGATGTTAGAGAAATTAGCTTGTAAGTATGTCAATTCAGAACATCTCTATAAAATTATTCATTTGTTATCAAATGAAACTAGAGCAAAACACAGACACAGAAAGATACACATCTTTAGTTATACCAGCCCATATTCCTAACTCTCAATTTCAAAAAGAAAAGAAGCTTTTGCTTTGATAACCTAAGCATGGGTTCTCAAATACTAAATTTAGCACATGCAAAATGGGTGACAACAATTTAATACTGAAGAAGTCTGAGACCTAACTTGTTTATTCTGTTTAAGTAACTCCATATCAAAAGAACATTACAATAAATATTTAACTGTATGTATCAGAGCTAACATATGCTGAAGCACATTTAATTCAAGTGATATTTAGTGGTTTTAGTGTTGTGTATGACATAATGAAATTGGTAACAGAACTAAGGAGAGAGAATTGATGAGCTGACCCTTCCGTGTAATCGGCTTGAAGAAGATCAAGATATGTGTCCCATTTGTTTCCAATCACCTATCCACAACACCAAAATACAATTACTGATAAACTTGCGAAATCCTAAAATACGAGGATTAGGGCAAAACAACTTCCATTTTACCAATATCATATTTTTCCCAGAGGAGAAGAAGAGAAAACTACCTTGCCGCAAGTGAAACAGCGGACTGGAATGATCATTTTCGAATGCCCTAGCTTCGCTCCTCTCTGTCTTCTTCAAACTTTGAAGTTTTGTGTCTCTATACAATTGGCACGAAAAGACCTTATATTGGGCCGCCCGTTTTAAGTCTAACACAGGCCTGTTTGTTTATTGAATGAGCCTAACCTGAGACGTAGGGAGTAGGGAGTAGGGAGTAGGGAGTAGGGAGTAGGGAGTAGGGGTTAGGGGGAGTGAGTAGGGTGAGTGGGCTGAATTTGAATGAAAAATTTATTTAATAATTGACATGTCTAAAACATGAATAACTTATTTTTATTATTTTTTTCTCTAAATTTTTTTTAAAAATATTATAAATTTATTTAATATTACTTATATAATAATTAATATTGTTAAAAAAAATTGAACTAAACCATTCAATTCAAAATCGTTTGAATGGCACTGAATGGCTGAATCAGTCATCAGCCATTCAGCTATAATCAAACAGCCCCTTAGCTGCATGCGCATAATATTATCAAGGAAGATGATTTATATGTGAATTGAATTAATTGATTATAACTAACGTTGAATAAAATAATAATGTTGTTGGGAAGCTTTGATGAAGTAAACAAAAATCTCAATGATATTCTGGATTAATAACACTCTGCTTTTATTGAACAAACTTGGCTGTATATGTAAGACCCCAACTTATTATTAACGAAATTTAATTTTCTCTATTTATTATTTTAAAATAGTAAGGGTTGATTTGATTAATGTGGATAGTTAGGGGTAAAATACGCAAATACTTCAAAATAAGCAAGTGGTTATAAAATATTCATTGTTGTTTTAATATTCGTTTTGGTCGTGGAATATTCAAATCTTGTCGGGGAATATTCGCATGCGACGGTAGCATGACCATGTAGGGCCCCATAACGAAAGCGATTGGATGAAGAAAACGATAAATATAAGTGGTTTAAAAAACTAACAGTAGTTATTCTAATTATCTTGTTAAAATATCCGGTGGTTAAAACACAAAGAAGATACCTACCGGTATTGCACCAATTATTGATTCTTACGTGAAGAAGACACTACTCAATAATGGTTACGATAATTCTTTGCTCAAAGATTTTATTGAGTTAATAATTCTTTGCGTTGATATTTTATATTCTTTGTTGTTTCAATAATTGTCATTACACAAGATTTTTTATTATCGAAGCAATAATTCATATTATCTGAATAATATTATTAGATAACATTATTGGCAATGTCTAGAAAGTTCTGTCAAGGAGAGGTTTGGTCACCTAATTGCTTGCGCCAAAGAAAGAAATTCTTATTGGAAAGCCCCTCTTTCTGAGGAACTGCCTCATTGTCGATATTGTGATTCTCAGAATATTATTTGTGAATAATTAATTATTGATTCATATGATGAGGAAAATATTGATTTTATGTGGATATAGATGGAGAAAAATTTTAATGTGACAATTGTTGAAAATTGAAATTTTATCTTTTTCCGATAAAATAATTCATTTAAATATATTATTATATTTTAATAATATAATAATGGTGATATTTTTACAACGAATGTGGGTTATATGAGTATACTGAGGAGGAAGAGTATTTTTTGTTGCAATAAATATTTAAAACATGTTAAACATGCTCGGTTGGACCCCATTTATCGAATGAAATTTGATTATAAACGTAAAATCGCCTGCTTGTGGATTTCGGTCAATTTCTACTTGGAATTTGAAAAAACTTTCTTCTGCAAAGTTGTAGAGAATTGAATTTCCTATAAAAACTCATGAGATTTGAATTTTTTTGATGAAAGGGCTATTTATTATGAATTATTGAAGTTAGAAGTTCAAATAATTGATTTTGGAAGTTTAAAATATTTAAAATTAGAAAAACGTTTTTTCATTATGGTGTGTTACATGTGGGTTGAATGAGCTGAATTCAGTTCTTGGAAGGTTAGGCGTGGAAATTTTATTATAAATAATAATATTATATTAAATTTTCTGCTTTTGTTTCTAAAGATTTCCTATAAATAGGGTGCTTGGGTTAGAATTGAAAATCACACTTTAAACCCAAGTTTTCTCTCTATATTATCGAAATATTCTTGTGAGTATTTTGAGTATACTTTGAGTATTGTTAGACGGTCTGAGTTCCTTCAAAGACTATACCCAGATTCCAAATTTAAATCTTAATCTTTCGAGGTAAGGGGTGTTATTTTCTTCTCAAATGATATTATTTCTTCAATATCATTATCTTTGAAATATTAGTTGGAACTTTTATCAAATTTAGAACTTTTTCATGTCGGGTTACTATTCACGATTCTTATTCATGAGTTACTTATTCACAAGTTACTATTCACGAGTCTTATTACTATTGAAGCGTGAAGATGTTTTTTTTTTTGAAATTTCTATCTTTTGTGTCTGAGTTACTATTCACGAATACTAAGACTATTCAATTTAAAAATAAAATTTCTTCTTTTTGTCCAAAATATCTATTCTGATACTAGCTTTGATTGTATCCATGTTTTGATCATTCTTGAATTTTACACCACTATGATTATTTTTGAGGTATTTTTTGGACATGGATAAAACAAAGTACTGATCCTTAATCCTTAATCCTTGTCATTTTGTTTCACTAGATTCGCTTCTTTAAAAATATTTTTCATCATCTTGATCTTAAATGATGATATTATGGAATATCTTTGGCCCTGTAGTCTGCAAGATGAATGATTTATGAAGAATATCTTTGGCCGTGAGTGCAAAGATGAGCAGTGTTTAGATGAACATGATCAATCGATGAATATCTTTGGCACCAGTAGTGCAAAGATGAATATTTGATTCCGGATATATATTGATTGATGTTACGGGGATAAAAGATAGACGATGAACTTTTAAATTCATACATAGAAGATAGTAGTTTGCATTCTCTACTTAACTCTTCTAATGAATTATTATTTCATTGCGAATATTGATTTAAAATTTGTTGTCTATCAGTATTCTATTAGATTTTTCCTGTTGAAGACTAACGATAATTTGTTGTATATTATCTTAGTCATAATATTCTTTTTTAACTTGGGCTAGTTGAGCTCACCCTTTTCTTTTTGTTCCATTTTTCTTCTCGGGATGCGAGAATATAAATGAGTGCAGTCGGGGTATGGAATGAAGGTTCTAGAGAGAGTTGTTTAGTAGTCCTCACCATTTTGTAAAATAATGTATCAATAAATGTGATGAGGATTTATTTGAGTATAGATATTGCTCTGAAGATAATATTTGTATTCAAACTCACAGCGATTTCTTGTTGTAATAATAAAGTTGTAGTTGTTTACATACCATGTATTGACAACTTTCGGAATGTGTGATGTATACCTATTTTGGGGCGTCACAAGATAAATAAATTTACGAAGACTTAATGTAACAACTAAAATAAAGTACACGCTTAGCTAAACATCACCAACGTGGTTAGTGTAAACTGACCACTAACAGTCTCAACTAATCCTAAAGACTAGGAATTTATTTAACAGAAACAAGACTTAGTAAACACCTAAAAGCAAGTAATAATTATCCTTTCAATCCCTCCCCTAAACTAACTATCAATCATAGTTAGTTTAGTTCAGCTGGCTTGCAAATCCCCATTTGACTTCTAAGCTTCAGGAAGGCATCTAACTTCAACGACTTTGTCATCACATCTGCAGTTTGCTCCTCTGTTCCACAGTGTAACAACTCAATGGTTCCATCCTTAGCAAGCTCCCTCAAGAAATGGAACCGTACATCAATATGTTTGCTCCTCCCATTCATGACGGGATTCTTTGACAATTTAATGGTGGAGCTGTTGTCACACATGACTATGGTGCCTTTCTTTTGTGCTTGTCCCAGCTACTTCAAAACTCTTCTCATCCACACTTTGCTGACTTGACACCCGATTCTTTCGCCACAAACTTCGGCTTACATGGTTGATAGTGTAACAATCGGTTGTTTCTTTGATAACCAAGATCTTCGCTCCGTAGCTTAACAAAAAAAAAACATAAATGGAAGTGCTTTTCGGATCATCTAAGTCACCAAAGATAGTTACTATATCCGTAGGCAACCAAGTCATCCAACTCCCTTTCTTGTACATGATTCCATAATCAAAAGTACCCTTCAAGTACCTTAATATCCTTTTGGCAGCTTGTAAATGAATCTCTGTAGGCTTAGCCATGAACCTGCTGATCAAACTCACAGCGTACATTATATCTGGACGAGTTGCCGTGAGATAGATGAGGCTCCCTACAATTTGCTTGTAATATGACTCATTAATTGCAACTCCATCTTCATCCTTGCTCAACTTGCAACCCGGAACAATTGGATTATTGACTGCATGACTGTCCAGCATTCCAAATCGCTCCAAAACCTCATTTGCATATTTCTTTTGGCATATGAAGATACCATCAGGCTGTTGGGATACTTCAATGCCGAGAAAGAACTTCATTTTTCCCAGATCAGTCATTTCAAAAGCTTGCATCATTGAACACTTGAAACTGATCGTCATCTCTTCATCATCGCCAGTATAGATTAGATCATCAATATAAACACTTACAATAAGTATTTTACCTTTTTTGCTACTTTTTGTGAAGAGAGTTTGCTCATTTGGACATCTTTCGAAACCCTCACTGACAAAGTAAGTCTCGATGCGACTGAACCAAGCTCGTGGAGCTTGCTTTAAGCCATATAGAGCCTTGTGTAACTTGTAGACCTTGTCCTCACTTCCTTTGACCTCATAACCCTTTGGCTGCTCAACGTACACATCTTCATTAAGTTTACCATGGAGGAAAGCTGATTTCACATCTAACTGGAATATTTTCCAGTTTCTTTGAGCCGCAAGAGCCACCACCATCCTCACTGTCTCCATTCTTGCCACTGGAGCGTAGACCTCGGTGTAGTCTATCCCATGTTTCTGCGTGTATCCCTTGGCCACCAAGTGTGCTTTGTGTTTCTCAAGCTCTCCATGCTCATTATACTTGGTCTTATAGATCTATTTCACCCCAACTTTCTTGGCTCCAATAGGCAGCGTAACCAACGTCCATGTCTTGTTTTTCTGTATGGACTTAATTTTATTGTCCATTGTCAATCTCCAGCTTGCATTCCTCACTGCTTCTTCATAATACAATGGATCACTTGACACCATTAATGTTATATTACTCTCATTTTCAGATAATCCGAGGCCTTCCCCACTAACATAATCCCCCATCCATCCTGGACGATTTCCCACTCTCTTACCAATAATACTACCTCCACTATCGTCATTATCCCCATTGTTTGGAGATTCATTTCCTCCATCACTGCTGCCAATCTCCCCTATATTTTCACCATTATTTCCAACCCCATTCTCACCATTATTATCACCTACTTTTGCATCATATTCATCTTCCCACTCTAAATTTATCAAAATTTGTTCTTCATAACTCGCATCCCAATCCCATTGTCTATCCTCTTCAAATATCGCATCCCTATTCACCACCACCCTTTTAGTGATAGGATTATACAGTCTATATCCCTTAGATTCCTCACTAACACCCAAAAATACACAAACAGAACTTCTATTGTCAAGTTTAGTCCTCTGTACCTTTGGCACATGAACATGTGCTATGTAACCAAAAACCCGAAAATGATCAACAGAAGGCTTCGTTCCGCTCCACGCTTCTTCAGGTGTGATGTCTTTGACTGCCAAGGTTGGACATCTGTTTAACAAATAATTGCTCTAATTTACCGCTTCTGCCCAAAATGGTTTTGAAATTCCCTTCTCTGAGAGCATAGCACGAACCATGTTCATTACAGTTCTATTCTTTCATTCTGCCACGCCATTTTGTTGAGGGGTGTAGGCAGTTGTCAGTTGCCTTTTAATGCCATTCTCCATGCAGAAGTTGTTGAATTCAACTGAGGTGAACTCGCCTCCCCTATCTGTACGCAGACACTTGATGGGCAAACCTGTCTCATTCTCCACCATTTTCTTAAAACACTTGAAATGACTCAATGATTCTGACTTCTCACTCAAAAAATATATCCATGATTTTCTACTGTAGTCATCTATGAAATACAAAAAATACCTTTTGTTGCTGTTGGACATGGGAGTGATTGGTCCGCAGATGTCTGCATGGATGAGACCCAATATTTGATCTGCTCTCCAAGAACTCTTCCTGGGTATAGGATCACGGTAATGCTTGCCAACAATGCAATCTTCGCACAACTCATCTGAGGCAGTGAACTCAGGAAGGCCACGCACCATTTTCTTGCGTTGTAAGGTCCTCAAACCCTTGTAGCTTAAGTGTCCCAATCTCCGGTGCCAAAGTTGAGATAGATTCTGTGAGCTTGTGTGAAGACACTCTTCATGTTGTTGTTGAGGCATCATTTGTGATTGAGCAAACAAAATGAACATCCTGTTTGTGCTCATGTTAGTCTGAATAATCAAACCCTTATAAGGATGAAAGATCTTGCATACCCCTTCCTCAATCAGAATTGTCAAACCTTTCTCTTGAAGCTGCCCTATGCTCAGGAGATTATTTTTTAACTCTGGAACATAGTACACTTCAGTAATAATATGGTTAACACCATTAATTAGGAGCTTTACATCACCTTTTCCTGTTACATCCATCTTGGTGTTGTTGCCCAGCTTGACTGAATGCTTGAAGTTCCCATCCAGCCTTGAGAACATGGCTTGATCTCCACACATGTGATTGGAGCACCCCGAGTCAAGAAACCAAACACATTTTCTTTTGGCCTCATGCAGCTCTACATAAGACATCAACAACATCTCATCTTCTTCTTCAAGCTCAGCATAGTTTGCTTCCTTATTCCAACTTGGACATTCATATTGAAAGTGCCCGTTGTTGGTGGCATTCAAACACTCCACCGTGGCCTTTGTAAAAGCTCATTTACCTCTGCCTCTTCCCCCTACCCCCAAGTTGCTTCTTCCTCGACCTCTTGCCATCAGATCTCTCTTCATATGTAACTTTAAGAGCTTGCTCATCATTATTGTGTCTATCAATTTCGCTTTCATGAACTATTAATGAACTCTCGTAATTCATCTATGTATATGACATCAATATCTTTGGACTCTTGATAGCACAAACAATATAATTGAACTTATCTGTCAAAGACCTCAAAATCTTTTCAACCACAGTCACATCAGTCATCACATCTCCATACACACGCATCTTATTTGCCACTGCCATAACTCTAGAAAAGTAAACAGTAATGGTTTCACCTGATTTCATCTCTAGAGTTTCAAAGTCTCTGCGGAGACCTTGAAGAGTCGACCTCTTCACTCTTGTGTTCCCTTCGTACTTCCTTTTCATAGCATCCCAAATGTCATTCGCAGTGTCTTTCTTCAGGATGGTCTCCATGATTGACCTATCTATTGCTTGAAATAGATAATTCTTGACCCTCAAATCCTTCAACTGTAATTCCTCATAACTCGTCTGTTGCGCCTTTGTCAATACTGTTTCTTCTGGTCGCACGCACCCTGTCTCTACAAGATCCCAATATTGTTTGGATCTCAAGAAGTTCTCCATCAACATAGCCCAGTGGTCATAATGACCATTGAAGATTGGAATAACGGGTTGTGCGAATTTCACTTCTTCTGACATCTCTCTCTGTTTTGGTAGTCACTCAAAGGTGCTGCCCCCTTTTTTTTTATTTCCTTTCTCTCAGGCCCAGTGATGGCTCTGATACCAGAATGTTGGGAAGCTTTGATGAAGTAAACAAAAACCTCAATGATATTCTGGATTAATAACACTCTGCTTTTATTGAACAAACTTGACTGTATAAATAGCCTTACAGTACTTAACAGAACAACTAAAATAAAGTACACGTTTAGCTAAACATCAGCCAACGTGGTTAGTGTAAACTGACCACTAACAGTCTCAACTAATCTTTCAACTAATCTTAAAGACTAGGAATTTATTTAACAGAAGCAAGACTTAGTAAACACCTAAAAACAAGTAATAATTATCCTTTCAAATGTGGGGAAATATTTTACAAATTTATCGTGATGAATTCACAAATTTAACTCTTATTCAGAATTATACTTTACTACACCTCAAGAATCAATATATGTTTTTGATACATTGACAAGGATATATAGTATAGACTATAGACCCAAGCTACTAGTCAACTGATACATTTCAAATTGTGGACAATAGTTCCCCAATTTATATAAGATTTCTGAGTGTGGGGACAACCAGGTTGACCAAAGTGCAAGTAGAATCTTTTTTCAACTACTTTGTTTCACCAAACAAAAATAACTCCTCAACTTAATCAGAACCCCACATCTACCCCCCTTTGCTGCAGGAATTCCTTGGCCTCAATTATGTCCTACAAAACAAACAACAATAACTTAAAAGAGAGAGAGAGAGAGAGATCCCAGTTTTGTTTATAAAATTAATTAACACATGAATACACCAGAATAGATTGATACTCACTAGGTCATCAATCTGGTAAAACTGCTTTCAAGAAATGTATCACTTGCGCAAAAGCAGAAAATTCACAATATGTTTTGGACAATAAAACACAAGGTAAAATACCTTCTGTAACAGGAGGGACTCTTGTGGACAAGTTGGAAATTGCATTAGACCAACCCCAACCAATAATAGACCATAGCATCCTAATGACACAATAGAGTAAAGAGGCAGCTGGGGAAAAGAAGGCCGCAAACCACGGTAAGCCATATCTAATAATAAGTATCAGAACATGAAAACAAGTGAAGAAACTTTCAATAATTAAATGACATAAAAAAAAAAAAAAAAGGAGCTCACCAACCAAGTATAATTCTGTGGAACAACTGATGTCTTCAATAAGCCAATCCAGAAGGCCATTATGGCCATCAACATTGTCATAATCTTCACAATATGCTTCATTGGATCTGCCAACAGAGAGAGCCTCCAATCTCTTAAAATTGAGAATGTTTTGAACAAATAAACTTCTAAGCAAAGATAATATACAAGCTCGACAGTAAAATATATGATAAGCACTTCAGTACTCTCTTTTGAAACGTAAAGTCCATGAAAGCATCACGTACAAAAATGTCAATTATGTTATCAGGTGAAAATAACAAAAAATGGAAGCAATGGAAACTGGATTTTATCATCAATGGATGATGGGGCATAGCATAAAAATGAGGTAGTTTCTTAAATTAGTCGTTATTGAACCTCCTCCCAAACTCAAAACCAGGGTAGATTATAAAGTTAATGCAAGTTAAAAATATGGTGACACAGGTTTTAGGACAGCTAAAAATGGAAGAGGGACATCTAATCTGGGACAGAGAGTAATACACAGTATCAACAACCAAACCTCAGACAGAAACATGGTGAAGCTAAATTCCTATATAAACAAACTAGCCATCTGTAAGGCTGTAAGCTATAGGCCAGAGTTGGTGCTTAGATGGCAATGAAAAAAAGAAACTCAAGGCCCAAACTATATTATGCATAATTTGATATGTATATCATCCTTGTGGATAAAACCAATCAGAGAAATGTATTAACTGAACAGCGCTTAGCTGGTGCCCAGAACCAATCAGAGTATTAAATCACAGTTTTCTCACTGATTCGGACGTCCAAATCTTAGGAGCTTGTTATTTTTTCTCTTTCCTTTTTTCTTTATATACGCATAACAATATCAACTATAAAAGTTAAAACATTTAGTAGTCACCAGAATGTAATCCATCACATACTGTAAGGTCAGCTCATCAATTGTCTAACACTTTACCTTCATGTTCTCTCTTATGTCAAAACAAAATAGATGTCCAGTAAAAGTAGTCAAGTCCTGCCATCAGAAGGGATTATAATAGAGATATTCTCAATGTCCCAAGTTAAATGGTAAATGGGACTCAAAGCCCTTGCGCAGTGTCCCAAACATCATATGGCAGGTTATAATAACTTCATTAACTACCCCCAAACTAAATTTCTCACCTTACAATCCTTTCTAAAACCTTGTCTATGACTACATAAAAAAACTTTACGCATTATATCCATTAAAAATAGAACCAACTTACACAAAGTTTTTTTCCCCGTTAACTATTTTTAGAAAATATTCTCCCACAGGACAATTGCCAAACCCATAGTCAAAATGAATTAATTTATGCAGATCACTTGGGAACAAAAATGATCAATGACTTTTTAAAACAATAGATATCTACTAATTACCCTGCGCATAAACATTAAGTTACATCCATACATGAGATTAGCAGGTAGGTTACCTGAACCAAAGGATGATATAAAGACAACTAAGAAAGACACACAAATGCTGCTCCACAACCAGCAAAACAGTAGCAGAAAAATAGAATATTGGAATTAATGAGAACTCAGTTAAAGTCTTGAAGACACTAAATTTACAAAGGTAATCTAATGAAATCTACAAATTCGAATAAAATGCACAAAATTTCAGCAAAACTGGATTAACAAAAATGAAGACATCAACTGAGAGACCATCTTTCAAGTAGTTTAAAAATATGATATAGAAGCAAAAGCCAAAAAATCCAGATATTCAGTGATAACAGTAGGCAGTGTTTATGGTTTTGAATTCTTAAGCATTAAAAGCATCAATAGTAAGTGATTTCTATAAGATTGACTAGAAACCTTAAATCCAGTGAAGTGTAGAATGGGATGAAGTACGCTGGTGTGTAATAATAAATCTAGAAAGTGAACTAATGTCTCCTGTGAGCTAACAGTCCACGTTACTTCAGTCTACAAATCTACATTCAGAAACTTTCATACAAGCAGTTAAGTAAAGCGCACAACCATAAACTATAATGTAAGGCTAGGTTATGCAAGAATTAATGAAAATCAGTTTTAACTAAAGGCCTAAAGTGTGTACTAACTTTCACAAATACTGTAAGTGAATATTAGTGCTTTGCTCTGGGATCATCCGTCACATACACAGGCACACACACTATGCTAGCACTGATACCTTCATTCAATGAGCTGCAGTACCAACACCTTACTGCAGCTTTTCTGTTTAGTCACTTGTGGTAACATTTCAAAAATGGAATTTTCTTTTAAGAAAAATTAAGATTAATACTTTAACTCAAGTACTAAACATTATCAACCCCGTGAAAATAAAAGCAGAGATACAAAATATGAATATTCAAGACTTCAAATTACCACAATTGCATGAATGAACTATGAAGAAATTTCAGTTTAATCACAAAGACTTTTCATGTAAGCAAAAATCTCAAAAGTTATTCTTTAAAACACATTGATAAGTCGAAAATAGAAATAAGTAAAATACAATAGTAGTAAGTATTTCTCCATCCTCTTTAATTTGTCTTAACAAGTTGGCACATAGGTAAGGAATTTTCTTTCATATAAAATTTTTAAACTTTTCTCTTGAAATTAAATATTTTATAATTGTGGTGTGGGGTGGGGTCGACAATAACTTAAATTGGAACACTAATGACAGTCAAAAAACTCTATTTAAGAAAAACTGTGGGGTCCATACATAATTTGAATTGAGGTAAACTGGTAAAGTGATGAAGTTCAATTATGTTGGGAGTTGGGACTTCAAGAGAAGAAAAGAGATAAATTAAAGAGGGACTAAGACGTATAAGTGAAAATTAAGGTGACTAAGGTTTTAGGGCAGCCAGAAAACAGTAGAGGGCATCTAAATAGGGGACAGAGGGAGTAAACTACCAACCACAAAACCTCAGACCATAGTTATCAATACCATACCTTACCAGCCGGAACAAGACCTGAGGTTTTAGGGAGAAAACAGTATGAAAGAACTGATATTCCGTCTCACTACAAATACCGGAAATACAGGTCGATAACGTGTACCAGACCTACTTCTATGTACCGACAGTATGCTTTTGGCAGGAAGTTATTGATGCTCTAATGACTTATTTTGAATTCATATTTCATATGAAGCTTCTATTGCTGAGTTCAAAAGCTTAACTGACTTTAGTTTTTGTTGATGAATCAGTCACGGGCTTAAATTGAGTTGTGCTTTCTCTCAATATATATAATGGATACTTGTACATAGATTGGAGAAAAAAGAACAGAAGACAATTACCATGGATGCGTCAAATAACATATACTCTAATTTTGGAGACAGAAAGCATACCTCGTGGTCTGTAAAGAGAGAAAAAAGGAAAGGCCTATTGATGTACATGCTGGAGTATGTATATTTCACCTTAAGGTAAAGGGGAACGGGCCTACGAACTTTATGAATCATGAATGTCCTCAATCTTGCCCTTCTATTTTAATTCCTTATCTATTTTATACTAATTTGTTATCAAATTAAGTTTTAGTGTAATGTGTTTAATGATCCTAGTATTATGGTGAAGGGAAACAATCATTTCGAATAATAAGATTTGATCATGGATTGTATTTATAGAAAAATTATTTTATACATAATAATAATAAGTCCAAGATGATATGCTGGTACATACCATTTTAATGAACAAAACTATATTTACGACAGTAGGCTATATATAACTATGATTCAGACAGATACATGGGGAAATTGGAAACTAAATGTATAAGCCAAGTAACTAACAATAAGATATGCCACAGGCCCACAACTTTTGTCTGGATGACTTCAGCAGAAAGAGACACAAGGCAAACTATATATATATATATATATATATATATATATATATATATATATATATATCACAAGAATATATTCATTGAACATCATTGAATTCGTGCCCAGAACCAATCAAGATATTAAATCATGGTTTTTCAATGGCTTTCAACATCAAAAACTATGAAGCTCGTTTTTATAAAGGTGCTGCAATACCATAACTAAATATAAAGTTGAAACATTTAGCTGTTGCATAAATGTAATGGACAAGTTATATATTCGTCAGTCAGCTCATCTAAAATCTAACTACAAGTTCTAGGATATGTCAAAGCAAAAAAAACATATTTTCAGTAAAAGTAGTCAAGACCAGCCATCAGAAGGGATTATAATAAAGATATTCTCAGTGACCCCAGTACAATGGTAAACTGGGACTCAAAGCCCTTGCGCAATGTCCCGAACATCATATGGCATGTTAACTTAACTACATTTACCTATATAAATGATTCTAGATTATTATGATTCAAGGAGACACGTGAACAAATAGATAATAAATAGTAAATGGATTAGGGAAAAAAGTAAAGATCTCACATTTCCATTACAAATTGGTATCTTTATTGACACAACTTAAAGTCCCAATACTTGGGATAATTTCTAAAAGCACAACAAAAAAATAACTCTTCTCCTTAATTCCAAACATGCTGAAATGTTTCTTTTCTGATCTTTTTTCACTCTCTAAGTTCAAGGAAGGAGACTGTAAGGTGGCAGTTTAAGACCTGCTGATGTATTCAGTGGAGTCCAACAATAAGTGCATTAGGATAGTAATGTCTTTTGCTTGGTTAATTCAGGGTCAGTTTAGTCTTTTACGTTATAAGTTGTTAGGCTCATTTTCTAAGCTGTAGTTCATTCTAGAATCTGTTGATAGATGCTATCTATATTGGGTCACACACTGTAAGAGTGATTATGAATGAAATGAATTGTTTCCTTTGCTTTCCTTTCTTCTGGACCCTCTTCTCTCACTACGTTCTTCCTTTCTTCTCTATTACTTCTCCTCTTAGCTTTTCTCTTCCATAAAATTACACAATCTGGTATATACTCTGTTCCTATTACTGTAATCTCACCATTAAAACCTTACAATTGGTATCAAAGCCGTCCACTACCTCCCGGTTGCAATCGTGCGGCGAGGGTGGTGACGTCGGCATTGCAGTGTTTGCCCGGGGCTAGAATCGTCTAGCGCAAAGCCAGCCCGCGTGGGCGTCGGGACTGCGGAGCGTGGTGGAATGTTATGATCCTAATTGCAAGGTATGTGACTTGTGTCCCACATCGATGGTATGGGACTTTGATGTGGGATATTTATAAACTTTGGGCTCTCCAACCTTAATAGCTAGCTTTTAAGGTATGGGACTTGTGCAGCATCCGCTTGTTGCCTCTGTAGTGCCATGAGGGCTTCAAAGTTCTTCATCATCAACTCCATCTTAGAATCCAGACCTTGTTGCATTGATGAAACTATAGCCAGCCCAGGCCTTCTACAACCTCTTCCAGTTCCAAATAAACCATGGACTGACCTCTCTATGGATTTCATAGAAGGATTACCAAAATCTTCAGGCATGACTGTTATTTGGGTTATAGTTGACAGATTCACTAAATATGCTCATTTTATTGCCTTAAAGCACCCCTTCACAGCTGCCCAGTTGTCTCAAATCTTTGTCTCACAAGTTTACAAACTCCATGAACTTCCAACTACCATAGTTTCCGATAGAGACAAGGTATTTCTAAGCCTATTCTGGAAGTCCCTATTCAAGATAGTGGGTACTAGGCTGCAAATGAGCACAGCCTACCATCCCATATCTGATGGCCAAACTAAGAGGGTAAATCAGGTCCTTGAGTGTTACCTTAGATGTATGGCTACTCAAGAACCTCAAAACTGGGTGTCATGGTTGTCCCTAGCTGAGTGGTGGTATAATTCCCACTACCATGTGGGCTTACAAACCTCACCATTTGAAGCTTTGTATGGATATAATCCCCCCATCTTAACTTGCACCAGTTTGGACAGATTTCAGATCCCACTGTTAAACAGTTCTGTAAAGATAGGGCTCAGTTTATGCATATATTAAGGCACCAGTTGCTAACAGCTCAATCCAGAATTAAAAGTTATACAGACAAACACAGAACATAAAGGTCTTTCGAACCAGGAGATAGGGTGTATCTGAAGGTGAGACCTGACCTTAAAGCAGTCCAGATATGGGAAACTAGCCCCCAAGTACTGTGGTCCTTTCTTAGTTGAACAGAAGGTGGGAGCAGTTGCTTATAAATTGAAGTTACCTGAACAGGCCAGAATCCACCCTACCTTCCATGTGTCCTTACTCAAAAAGAAACTTGGCTCACAGTGCAACGCCTCTCCTGATTTACTTCCTGTGGACTCTGAAGGTTTTTTCTTAGTGGAACCAATTGCCATCCTTGATAGGAGATTGGTAAAATAGAACAATGCTCCTAATGTTGAAGTTCTAGTACAGTGGGCAAATACTCTACCGAGTGAGGCCACTTGGGAGAACTGGGATCAGTTGCACCAGAAGTTTCCTCAATTTTGCCCTTGAGGACAAGGGCCATTTCAAGGGAGGAGGAATGTAAGGTGGCAGTTTAAGACCTGCTGATGTATTCAGTGGAGTCCAACAATAAGTGCATTAGGATAGTAATGTCTTTTGCTTGGTTAATTCAGGGTCAGTTTAGTCTTTTACGTTATAAGTTGTTAGGCTCATTTTCTAAGCTGTAGTTCATTCTAGAATCTGCTGATAAATGCTATCTATATTGGGTCACACACTCTTACAGTGATTATGAATGAAATGAATTGTTTCCTTTGCTTTCCTTTCTTCTGAACCCTCTTCTCTCACTACGTTCTTCCTTTCTTCTCTATTACTTCTCCTGTTAGCTTTTCTCTTCCATAAAATTACACAATCTGGTATATACTCTGTTCCTATTACTGTAATCTCACCATTAAAACCTTACAGAGACCCATAAAAAATTTGAGGTATTCAAGTACCACTAATCATTCAAAGATTCCTTACAACGAAAATGAAGAAAAAATATAAGACAAAACTTAAAATCTGAACAGTAATATTGTAACAAGACCTATATATGTCCAACAATAACACAATCTAAACAGATTCCAAATCAGTCATCAAATAAAAATCAAAATTAAAGTAAAATATAAAAGAGAAACTCACCGGTTAGGAGAGAATATGTTATATTAAAAACTCACCGTCGTCGGATTGCAGATGGAGAGGATAAAGAAAGAGACTGCTGAGCTTTTAGTTTAGGTTTTCGGGACTAAATTTCAAATCTAACCCTTTGTCAGAACTCCTTCATCCTTTTCCACTAATAATAAAGTAATTTTTGTTAATTGAATTTGACAAAAAAAATACTAACCTATTAATCCGTTACATAAATTAAGATTATTATAATTATTATGTTCTCGACAATTGAATTATCCATTCTATCTACAATATTAATTTAAACTTTAACGAGTAACGACTACTTGAAACCTGATTTGATTAAGATGAATTTTAGTCTTAATTTAAAATTATGGTGTGCTTAAGATGAATCTGACCCCTAATTTGAGACATTTTAGCTCACATTTGTTATTTCTTGATTGTAAATATAAATTTTGCTGTTCTCAAATGCATTTCAAATAGGTCTGATTACGTTGACATTTTTGAAAAAACATAACAAATAGGAGAGTTAAATTTGAAATTTAGTTATAAATTGAAATTTATTAAGTGGTGATTTATAAATAGAAGTGTCTAACACACTTTTAACTTATAAATTATAAAATAAGTTAAAATAAAATGTAGATGTGTTTTGCTACAATGACTTATAAGTTAAAATAAAAAATAAATACTACTAAAATAAAGTCAAAACAATATTTATATTTTGTTAAACTTACTTATTTTAAAATGACTTATAAATCAATTTTTAATAAATCATAATTTGTTACTTATCAAAAGTAACTTATAAGTCAAAAAGTAAGTAAAAAAAGTCATTCCAAAACATTTCAATAATAAAAAACAACTTAAAATTTAATTTGACCAACTTACAAGTTGTTGTGAGGCACTAAATAGTGGGAGACAAAGCTTTTATAGTATAGTTGTGCTTGTAAGTATGGACTCTTAATGAAAATCTATATATACTAAAACACAGTTCATGACATATTATTTTTACATCTGTCATTCTAAAAACTCAACATTTGTCCATCCTAATTAATGTTCTTATTTATCTTATACGGATAAGTAGGATACACTAAAAAAACCTAAATTTGATTCTCAAATCCCCTAAATCTGAGATAATATATTCAAAATTCAAAAATGGCAACTAATTTAATTCCATATACATTTAAATTCTTTCAAACTCTTCAAACTCAAACATCCTATAGATTGCTATCCCCAAATATGGCATCTACTCTCTCTCTCGACGCATCGATTCCTACGATAAATTCTGTAGAGACAGTAAGGAAGAACACAGCCACCACCTGAGGCGGTACCCATGTATACGGGATACAAACATTGGTGAATTTAACATATTGATTATCTTCATTTTTCAGAAGACATGGTAATATCTTATTTTCAAAATAACCAAGATTAATTGATTGTCCATTAGTTTCTTATTTATGTATTTTCCAGTTTGTATTTGTTCAAATTCTTTCAATCGGCGAAGAAGAATCAGCCCCAAATGATGAACATCATGAATCGGACCCAAAGAAGAAGCAGACCACGGCGACGTCAGGTATCTGATAACCACCTAAAGCGCATCTTCAAATTTTCTTTATTCTCCATCCAACAAGTCTTCTTTCTTTTAATTCTTCTCTTTGCAATTTCATTTTACTAGGTTTACTGCTGCAACTCCTCGGAAAGATCGAACCTTTTACTCAGATTGTTGGATAAGGTAAGGCAATTCTTTCACTTTAGCTTTAAATCACATCGTTTATCCATTTTCATTGACTAATAAAAAAGTTCATTTGTGTATGTTTTTTCGTGAAAATTCAGATGGTAATTATTTTATTACAGATCAATATAATCAATTGTTCCTCACAGTTAGTGACCCTTTATGGCTGTATATGTATATGTTTATGTATATTTATATACACATACACAATACATATGTATAGTGGATTTAGGATAACAATCACTCTATTAGTTCCAAATTAAGGGTCCATCTTAATTTTCCATTGAAATGAAATATATTTGTATATTTTGTGAGCCAATACATTTGTGTGTTGGTTTAACCTTGGATGATTTTCCTTAAATAGGGGTTGGGATTGTTGATTGTGCAATCAGAAGATAATAAATATGGTAGGTCTTATCATCGTGGTTTTAGATAATTTGTTACTATCCTGTTTCTTACTCTGGTGATTAATTACATTGTTTCGATGCAATTTAAGCACTCCAACTTTTATTATTATTATTTTTTATTGTTTTCGGGTTTCATGATGATGGAGATCTGGTTGTTCGAGCTTATGTTTGTGAGAATGGGCATGTTTCTTGAGACTGGGATGGACCGTAGCCTTTACACACTTAACTTGCATAGTTTGGCTATTTTTTCATCAAATAAAGATGCAATTTGAGACAAAATTATGTATTTGAACTTATAAGCATCATGTTAACTTCTTTCTTAGGTTATAAAATTGCCACGTGTCTATTGATTAAATAGAAATATTATTAAAACAATTGGTAGTTTAAAATTTGGTATATGTGAGAATTGTTATTTATTTTGTTGACGTGCTTGATCTAAGTTTTTTTCCTTGATTCTTGATGTAATGTTGAATCTTAAAATGCAATGTACAATTTTAACTCTCCATATATTCTATTACTTATCAGATTATGTTCACGATATATGTTGTATTTATAAAGATTTGTATCTGAAGATGAATTTGAAGAAATTATCCTTTTTACAATTGTAGGAGAGACTACTGCTGCATTATCTTGATGTATGCTTCGAGAGAATTTGAAGAAATTATCCTTTTACAATTTGTTGGCAATGGTCAGCTACGATATTAGAATGATGCCTCCAGTCATTACTCTTTAACATTCAGAATAAATTGTACTAAAGGTAACTCATCATATAAATCATACACTGTTGCACATAATAAGTTGTTGGCACATGCATCAACTACAAGACTCTACCAGAAGAATTCCAAGGTATTATAAGTTATGCTAGGACTGATAAATGTTACATCTTTAAAGTATAAGTTGAACATTCATGTCTACTTATTAGCTAATGAATTTTCCATTGATTATACTCAAATCTTACTACATTATGTAACATGAGTTATAACACATGATGCAAGCTTCCCAGCATGGTTTCATTGGACTAAATGTTTTAGCCTATTGGTTTGTTCCTTACACAAATGCAATAGAAGATGTGATTAAAACTTAGAGAGCCAATGAATTTTTTGTTGGTTGGTGAGTCAGAATATGTTAAAATTCTTAATTGATTTATAATTGTTGTTTCGTTTACAATTAGGTTTCATGGACCAAAACACTTACAACATCAAAGTTATGGGAATGCAGGGCCATTTTGGAATGAATATATTTATCTCTTCATCTTAGGAAGAAATATATCATTTTTAATTTCATATGCCAACATCTTGAAGTCAATTAGTTGCATGTGTTTTATATCTAATTGCAGTAGCTTTTTATTATTTATCTATTTATGTGCTTCTTATGATTTTTGTGTGTGTATGTATGTTTATGCGTATGTGTGTTTGTTTAATGGAGTTGCGAATAATCTCTATATTTGCTGATCTCCCTTAAAATTTGCTCAAGTGTGAATGTCATGGTTTTGTGCCACTTTGTAAGGCCCCGAATTTTATGAAATAAAAGTATTCAATTTTTCTTATAATTACTATTCAGTAAATGGTTAAATTGATAAAAGTTAAAGTTAAGGGTGATATATATAATTTTTTCAAAATAAGCAGTGGTTATAAAATATTCATTATTATCGAGAAATATTAAATGCGGGCCTTGATCTTTTATGGGCCCCATAACTTGAAAGCGATTGGATGAAGAAAATGACAAATATAAGTTGTTTATAAATAATCTTGGCGTAGTTATTCTGATTAACATCTTGTTGGAATACCCGGTGGGTAAAAAGTAAAATGTCTGGCGTTGTTGCTTGCGATAGCACACCTGTATTGCACATGTATTTTTGAATTATTGACTCTTACGTGAAGACACTACTTAATAATTGTTCAATATTATATTTTATTGATTTAATAATTCTTTGCGTTGATATTTTATATTCTTTGTTGTTTTAAGAATTGTCATTTGCACGCGATTTTCCATTATCGAAGCAATAATTCATATTATCTGAATAATATTATTAGATAACATTATTGGCAATGTCTAGAAAGTTACGTACAAGAGAGGTTTGGTCACCTAATTGCTTGTAGAGTGAGGAGAAATCTTTATTAGAAAGCCCTCCACTTTCCTGAAGAGCAATTTGGTTGCACAATCTTTGTGATTCTGTAATATTATTTGTGAATAATTAATTATTGATTTATATGATGAGAAAAATATTGATTTTATGTGGATATAGATGGAGAAAATTTTAATGTGATAATTGTTGAAAATTAATATTTTATCTTTTTTTCCGATAAAATAATTCATTTAAATATATTATTTTAATAATATATTAACGGTGATATTTTATAATGAATGTGGGATATATGAGTATATGAGGAGGAAGAGTATTTTTGTGGCAATAAATGTTTAACACATGTTTTATGTGTGTATTGGACCCCATTTCTTGTTGAAATTTGATTATAACTTTGTAAATCGTCCGTTTGTGGATTTCGGTCAATTTTTGTTTGGAATTTGGAAAAACTTTCTTCTGTAGAGTTGTAGAGAATTTAATTTCCTATAAAAACTCGCAAGATTCGAATTTTCTGATAAAAGGACTATTTATTATGAATTATTGAAGTTTCGAAGCTCCGAAATAATTATTTTTCAAAAGTTTTAAATTTGTTTTAAAAGAAAAACGTTTTTAACAAGGTAGGTGTGCCCACTAGCATGTAAAAAGGGCTGAGATCAGATTGTCCAAGGTGTGCGTGAAGATTATATATATATATTAATATTTTCATAAATTTTCTGCTTTGGTGTTATAATTGAAAATCACACCAGAAACTGAAGTTTTCTCTCTCTATATTATCGAGCGTATTCTTGTGAGTATTTTGAGTATACTTTGAGTATTGCTATCTGATTGCAAGTTAGTCATTCGTTATTCTAGTTAAATCTTCGCTTTTTTTGAGGTAAGGGATAGTAAAGGGATTTTAAGGGTTATTATGTTTTTTAGTTTGAAATTTTTCTGAACCTTCAAAAATTCGGAAAATATTTGAAATGATATTTTGATGAGTTTTGTAGATTGTGTCCAAAAATGGCGATTTTTGGATGTATAGATTAGGAGTTATGGATTTTATGAGAAAAGACTATTTTAAAAGTAACCGCTTATAACTCCTTGTGATTAACTCCAAAATTGATGAAATTTTTATTGGGAGTACATCTATATAATATCAGTATACCGTGTAAATTTCAGAATTTTTGGATAAAAGTATAATTTATGATAAATGTTTAAATATTCGGTGGTTTTGGCCATTGAAAAATAGTAAATGAATTTTAAAAATTCTGAGAAAAATATATATTCAATATGGGACTATATTCTTCTAAATCCCAGAAAATAAATATTTTTGGAACTGATTTGGTATTTTTCATGAAAATGTTCTAGTTATGAATAAATGAATTAAATATGTTATGTGAAGTAAGAAAATTGGAAAATATGATTTATTGGCTTGAAAATCATATATGAGGTATATCTGATTTTTTAATGAGGGTTTTGGTTAATGATGATGAAATTTTATGAGTTTGGCATTTTAGATGATTAAATGCATTAATTATTAAAGTGTAAATAATTGGATTAAATTATTTATAAGTTTAAGAAATGATTAAAATATTATTGTAATAGTAATAATATTAGATTATGAGATTTCTAAGTGATTTATAACAATTGGATTAAGGTGTTATAAATATGGATATGAATTTTATTATGAAACTTTATCTTTTAGTTATCGAGAGATTCTTTGTACTTGCGTTATCACGGTACTATGTCACGAATCTGAAGTCTATTCACGACAAATTGGTTTCTTCTCGACCAAATTATCGTTGATTTATGAATCTTACTCTTGAAATTAAAACCATGTTTTGATTATATTGTTTTTATATAACATTCTTATAACCCTAATGATGATATTTCTCTTTGACTTGAGTGTAAAGATGGGTAGATTATTGGTATGATCGTGACTATAGGTTCTCTTTGGCGATGGTGCAAAGATGACTGTTGTTAAATATCTTTAGCTTTGTAGTGCAAGATGAATTATTGATGAATATCTTTGGTCCGTAGTCTGAAAGATGACTTTTGTTCTTTGCGTATCTTTGGCACATAGTGCAAAAGATGACACATTGTTAAATATCTTTGGCTCGTGGTGCAAAGATGACTTGTTGTTGAATATCTTTGCCATGTAGTGCAAGATGAGCTGTGATGAATATCTTTGGTAGTGGTGCGAAGATGAATTTATTAATATGATTATGAGCGAGGAATCGTGATTTGGTATAACCATGATCTTTGATGTTTCGGTAAAGGCGGTGATAAAATTATCTTAAATCTGGATAAGAAGAGAATTTAGAACTACAATTATGATTATAAGTTATACGTGTGATTGTGGGCGAGAAATTGTTGATTGATGTTACTGAGGAATAAACATTGTTGGTGGACTTTTAACATGGAGAAGATAATAGATTTTATGGTCTATTTGACTCTTCAATGGATTGTTCATTCATTTATGACTATGGTTGAAAAGTTTTATCATCTACCGTATGTTCTAAATCTACGATTTATTATTGATGAAGACTATTGATAATTTATTTATCTTTAGTCATAATATTCTTTACTGAGCTAGTTATGCTCACCCTTTTGTTTCACAATTCCTTTCAGGTAATAAAAGTGTAGCTGAGTTGAGCGGGGATAACAAGGGAATAGAACGGTGGTCTATAGTTGTAACGACCCCAAAATAGGTCCATTCCATCCTACCCATTCTGAGTCGCCAAATATATGGTACGAAAAATAACTTCTGAACTTTATTACAACAATTGTCGTGCAAAATCTGATAACACGTATCTTTGTGAGAATATATACCAACTGTGTACGTCACAATGACACCTTACATAAAGGTATAGTCAAAAAAGCTGCTTTTAGAAATTAGAATCTTTGGGAAGTGCTCAAGAAACCTTCGTGCATGGGAGGCCATGCTTTTAGGTTATGGTAGATATCATATGGCCTGAAATTATCCTTGGTTGACCCAATAGACCCCAAAGAAAAACGAGAAGATTACTATCATATTCTTCCCAATGATGAGTCTTCTCTTGACATATCATTATCTCCACTGTCTCTAATTGGGTATTATACTCCAAACAAACACCAAGATTATATAGGTAGTGCTTGTAAATATACTCGAAGAAGTGGATGAGCACAACCATGTCTTATGATGACACGAGGTTGTATGTCATTAGACATCTTGTATGATAGTGGCAAAACACCCTTCCAAATTAAATTCACCTCACCCTCAACATCTATAGACCACCATTCTATTCCTCATATCCCCCATTCGACCCATTTACACTTTTATTACACGAAAGGAATTGTGAAACAAAAGGGTGAAGACTGACTAGCTCGATAAAGAATATTATGACTAAAGATAAATAAATTATCAATAGTCTTCATCGATGTAAATCGTAGATTTAGAACATATGGTAGATGATAAAACTTTTCAACCATAGTTCTGAATGAATGAAGCGATCCATTAGAAGAGTCAAATAGACCATAAAATCTATTATCTTCTCCGTGTAAAAAGTCCATCAACAATGTTTTATCCTTGTAACATCAATCAACAATTCACATCCCACAATCACATGTATAACTCATAATCATAATTGTAGTTCTAAATTCCTCTTCTTATCCGGAACGAAGATAATTTCATCACATGTCTTTACCTCAAACATCAAAGATCATGGTTATACCAAATCACGAGCCACGCTCATAATCACACTAATAAATTCATCTTTGCACTTTCTGACCAAAAGATATTCATCAACAGCTTCATCTTTTGCACTACATGCCAAAGATATTCAACAACAAGTCATCTTTGCACTCACGAGCCAAAGATATTTAACAACAGTCATCTTTGCACTACGGGCCAAAGATATTCATCAACGATTCATCTTTACACTACAATTAAAGATATTCAACAACAATCGTCTCTGCATTCTGAAAAAAGATATTCATCAATAATTTATCTTTGCCTTTACAGAGCTAAGATATTCATCAACAAGTCATCTTTGCTACGAGCCAAAGATATTCATATATCAAAGAAATACATAATCATTTCGAAGTTATATAACAATAATTATAACCGTGTTGATCAATTCACCTTTGCACTTAAGCTAAAAATATTCAATTGTAAATTCAATGGTCATGATCATACCAAATCAACAATTCAACTTTGCACTCATCGGCCAAAGAAACCTATAGTCACGATCATACCAATAATCTACCCATCTTTACACTCAAGTCAAAGAGAAATATCATCATTAGGGTTATAAGAATGTTATATAAAATAATATAATCAAAACATGGTTTTAATTTCAAGAGTAAGATTCATAAATCAACGATAATTTGGTCAAAAAAAACCAATTTGTCGTGAATAAGACTTCGTAATCGTATATAAAACCGCAAGTATCGTGCGTAAGAACCTCGATACAAAAAAAGATAAAGTTTCATAATAAAATCCATATTAATATTTATAATACCTTAATCCAAATGTTATAAAATCACTTAATAATATCAAAATCTTAATATTCTCAATATTACAACATTATTTAATAATTTCTAAAACTTATAAATAATTTAATTAAATTGTTTACACTTTACTAATTAATGCATTTAATCATCATAAAATGCCAAACTCATAAGATTTCATCACCAATAACCAAAACCCTCATCAAAAATCTGCATATACCTCATATATGATTCTCAAGCCATAAAATCATATTTTTCAATTTTCTTACTTCACATAACATATTTAATTTATTTACTCATAACTATAATATTTTCATGAAAATATCAAATCAGTTCCAAAAATATTTATTTTCTGGGATTTAGAAGAATATAGTCCCATATTGAATATATATTTTTCTCGAAATTTTAAAATTCATTTACTATTTTTCACATGGCCAAAACCACCGAATATTTAAACATTTATCATAAATTATAATTTTATCCAAAATTCTGAAATTTACATAGTATACTGATATTATATAGATGTACTCCCAATAAAAATTTTATCAATTTTGGAGTTAATCACAAGGAGTTATAAATAGTTACTTTTAAAATAGTCTTTTCTCATAAAATCCATAACTCCTAATCTATACATCCAAAATCGCCATTTTGGACACACTCTACAAACTCATCAAAATATCATTTCAAATTTTTCCAGAATTTTTGAAGGTTCAGAAAAATTTCAAAACTAAAACATAATAACCCTTAAAATCCTTTACTATCACTTACCACTCAAAAGAGCAAAGACGAATCTTTGATATAACGGATATAATCTAATCTGAGCGAACTTGCAGTATAGCAATACTCAAAGTATACTCAAAATACTCACAAGAATAAACCGATAATATAGAGAGAAAACTTTAATTTACGTGTGTGAATTTCAATTCTAACCTAAACACCCTATTTATAGGAAAAATACTTAGAACACCAAAGTAGAAAATTTATTAAAATATTAATATTAATATTACAATTCCTACGCCCACTTCTAAGGATCTGAATTCAGCCACTTCTAACACGTGTAAGACCCACAACAATGACAAAAAACATTTTTGTCATTTTAAATATTTTATACTTCCAAAAATTAATTATTTTGGAACTCCGAAACTTCAATAATTCATAATAAATAGTCATTTTATCAGAAAATTTGAATCTCGCAACTTTTTATAGGAAATTCAATTCTCTACAACTTTGCAGAAGAAAGTTTTTACAAATTCCAAACAGAAATTGACCGAAATCCATAAATGGATAATTTTACAGGCTATAATCAAATTTCAGTCAAGAAATGGGGTCCACCGACACACAAAATATGTGTTAATCATTTAATGCCACAAAAATACTCTTTCTCCTCATATACTCATATATCGCATATTCATTATAAAAATATCACAAGTTAATATATTATTAAAATAATATATTTAAATGAATTATTTTATCGTAAAAAGATAAAATATTAATTTTCAATAATTGTCACTTTAAAAATTTTCCATCTATATCCACATAAAATAAATATTTTCCTCATCATAAAAATCAATAATTAATTATTCACAAATAATATTACATAATCACAATATTGACAACCAAAAGCGGTTCCCGGTGAAAGAAGGGCTTTTCAATAAGAATTTCTCCTACTTGGCTGCAATTAGGTGACCAAACCTCTCCTTGATGTAACTTTCTAGACATTGCCAATAATTTTATCTAATAATATTATTCGGATAATATGAATTATTGCTTCGATAATGAAAATCTTTGTGCGGTGACAATTCTTAAAACAAAGATAATATAAAATATCAACGCAGCAATTATTGAATCAATAAAATATAATATTGAGCGGTAATTCTGTAACAATTATTGAGTAGTGCTTTTCTTTACGTAAGAGTCAATAATTCAAAAATATCATATACAATCTGCAGTGTCTATCGCCATGCAACAACGCGTATTTATTTATTTTACCACCGGGTATTCCAACAATGTTAATTGGTAATAATTACGTTATTATTTATAAAACTCCTTTGTCATTTTCTTCATCCGAGCGAGTTATTATTCATTATGAGGGCCCATTAAAATGGTCAAGCTACCGTCGCATTTAATATTCCCCACGTAAAGAATATTCCACGACCAAACGAATATTCCCAAACAATAATGAATATTTTATAACCACTGCTTATTTTTGAAAAAAATTATATATATCACCCTTAACTTTAACTTTTATCAATTTAACCATTTATTGAATAGTAATTATAAGAAAATTGAATACTTTTATTTAATAAAATTCGGGGCCTTACAATAGTTGTTGAGGTTCTCCCTAAAGAGTATGGAAATAATTTTATTGAGGACTTTAGTGTGTTGTATTTTATACATCATTTAATAGTTATTTTTGGTGAATCAAATAGGGTGAGGCGAACCCAACTTTGGAAGGGTGTTTTGTCACTATCATACAAGATGTCTAATGATAAACAAACTCGTGTTATCATAAGACATGGTTGTGCTCATCCACTTGCTGAGTATATTTACAAGTACAACCTATATAATCTTGGTGTTTGTTTGGAGTATAATACCCAATTAGAGACTGTGGAGATAATGATATGTCAAGAGAAGACTCACCATTGGAAAGAATATGATAGTAATCTTCTCGTTTTTCTTTGGGGTCTATTGGGTCAACCAAGGATAATTCTGTGGCCATATGATATCTATAATAACCTAAAAGCATGGCCTCCCATGTATGAAGGTTTTCTTGAGCACTTCCCAAAGATTCTAATTTCTAAAATAGTTTTTGACTATACCTTTATGTAAGGTGTCATTGTGACGTACTACAGTTGGTATATATTTGTATCCAAACTCACAGCATATGTGTTGTATTTTGCACGACAATTGTTGTAATAAAGTTGTAGTTGTTTTCCGTACCATATATTTCGCGACTCAGAATGGGTTGGATGGAATGGACCTATTTTGGGGTCGTTACACACTTAGTCTTTGTTTGTGAGTTTTATTTTGGGAGGAAGAGAATGGGAAATTGAAACTTTTTGGAAGGAAGACTCCAACTTTCCCTTCCCACAAACAGATGGTTAGTGAGTATAATATGTCTTCTTATTGTATGGTTAATGAAGTTAGTCCATGTTTGTACTTTAAAGGTTAAATTATAGCTATTTTTAACTGCTTGGTGGGTGACAGGTAGATGGCACTTGAACATTAGCTAAATAACCCATTGCTGTGAGACCCCAGATTTTATCAATAAAGATTTAAATTTTGTCGAAATAATTTTTTAATATTATGGTGTGAATTTGAGATAATATTATAGTTGTGGGTAGTATTTATAAATTTTGCAAAGT
This sequence comes from Panax quinquefolius, assembly GCA_020205615.1. Lineage (NCBI taxonomy): Eukaryota > Viridiplantae > Streptophyta > Magnoliopsida > Apiales > Araliaceae > Panax > Panax quinquefolius. The sequence continues at coordinate 1,752,670 of CM035160.1, read as the reverse complement.
ATGCAAGTGGTTATATTATATTCGATTGGTTGGGGAATATTCGGTTTAGCGGGAATATTCGTATGCAACTACTCAATCATTGGTGGACCCTTACGTAATTATTATTTGGATTGAGAAAACGACAAAAATATTTTATTGAAATAACGGCGGAAGTTTTACCGTTGATCTTGTTGAACTACTCGGTAGTAAAAGTACGATGTACGTGTGGTTGCATAATAGCACTTACCAGTATTGATTATCGATCTTATGTGAGAAGTCACTCAGTTTGATTCCATTATTATCGATTAATAATATGAATTATTATAAGCGATAATGACGTTTTATTTTATTCAGACATTAACGTAATAAAATGAAACATCTTTTATATAAAATGAATACTTTATTAAAGTTATTCTATAAATAGAATATATTATATTTTATTATGCATAGTTTTGCATAGTGTTGCATAGTGTTTGTATAGTAAAATATTTTTATATAAATAGAATATATGATATTTTATTTAAAAGATTTTGCTTTAAATATAAACCGTCATTAAAGTAAATCAATCTGACCGTTCATGGATTAATTACTATGCATTCTATTTTCCTATAAATAGAGCTCATTCCTTCATTATTTTCTTACGAATTCAATTTGAAACTCTGAGAGAGAAAATTATAGAGAGAAATAGAGAGAAAATCTATAGAGAGAAAAGAAGAAGAGTATTCTCGGTACTTCACTACTTTGATATCCAATTGTCTTTTACTGTAAGGGTGTTATTCTTTCTTATTCATGAAGAGAACTTACATTATTCCATTCATTATTATTACATTGGAATAACTTTGTAAAAGTGTATACCATACTATACATAACTCATATATCATGCCATGATACCCTATACTTGGTGAAATCCTTATATTATTCCATTCTTATTTATTACATTGGAATAACTTTGTATCTGCGGACTCCCTATACTTGGTGATCTTCTTCTCATTATTCCATTCTTTATTATTACATTGGAATATCTGCATGCATGTGTTTTACCGGACACGGTTCCATTGTTTATTATTCGCATTTATTATTACATTGGAATATCACATGCATGTGTTTACACCGACACAGTTCCATTGTTTATTATTATTCAAATTTATTATTACATTGGATCATCACAGCCGATTGTGAATTTCACTTGACTTTGGTTCCGTTATTATTATTACATTGGAATAACTGTTATACATCTTGATCTGCGCATGCATGGTAATTTCCTTTGTTATTCCATTCTTTATTATACCAAATGGTTAAAACTTTGACTTCTATACTCCGTGAAATTGGTAGAATATCCTTGATATTTGCGTTTCATCCATATCTTTTCATGGAAATATTTTTACGATCATTCTTGAATTTTACTCTACAAAACAAGATATCTTGTTGACAATTTGGGCGTTACTAATTCTGGGATAAAATAATTTTGAACTTGTTTTATTGAATTATTATGTCATTGTCATCATCCTCATGTTATAATATGTCATCTTTGGCTTACGTGCGTAGATGGACTTAGTATGATTATGACCGAGGATCATTCGGTATAATCACGGCTTGTTATAAATGATGTGATAAAAGTCCTCGATGGGCTTTGTAATGCGGTGATGGATAGTTTTTGGTATGATTATGATCGGGGTGATTCGGTATAGTCATAACCATTGATAATTTGATGAAAATCCTTGACCGCGTGATGCGAGGGATGAATAGATATTGTGGTTTATTCATTAAACCGAGTCTTAGTGATAAAATTTATGAAAACCTTTTAAAACCTAAAAGATAGTAGACTTTGTTTTCTCTTGACTCTTTTAATGGATTGCGTATTCATTGCATGATTAAACCGGTTGTCTATTGTATTTTATCGGTTTAACATCTTGTTGAAGGCTAATGATAATTTATTACGCATTATCTTAGTCATAATATTTCTTCTTGGGCTAGTTGAGCTCACCCTTTCTTTCACCGTTCTCTTCGTGAAATGAGAACATAGGCGGGACGAGTCGTCGAACGGAGTAATGGTCCGGAGGATAGAATTAGTAGTCCTCAATATTCGTGAAATAGTGTGATAATAATTGTAATGAGGACTCCTTGAGTATGGATATTGTCTAAATGACAATATTCTATTAGAACTCTCGGTTTATGTATTGTCGTATGTTACCACGGCGGATGTATAATTAAGTTTGTATTTGAATTTATGTACCACGTAAGTGGCGACCAAGATGGGTGACGATACCTAATTTTGGGGCGCGTATATTTGTCATGTTGCATAGACTCAACATTTGAGGCATCATTTCTCGTCTTGACAAAACTACTATCTGATTATGGGAACAGTATATGTGTTAGATTTGATTTTTGTGCTTGATTGTATCTGCGTTCTTTCGATGAGATAATATTGTTTAAAATTTGAATGGCATAAGTGTGTCAAATGGGATTAGAATGCTGAATAAAATTAGTAAGAATAGACAAGAAAAAGAGAGAGCAACGATTCTCTAACCGCAAATTCGTGTATGGGTTCTGATAGATGTTTAATTTTAGTACTACAGTTGTAAATGGATTATCATATAGAAACTTGGCATATATAGTTCATAATAATTAATTAATAGGTTTCTACTTTTACCTTCAAGAGAGGTTAATCTTCATATTGTTATTGCAGGGTGCAGTCGCTCTTCACATATTAATTGTAAGACCCCAACTTTTATAAATAAAGATGAATTTTTTCTATAAATATTATTTTTGAATATTATGGAATAAATTTGATATAATGTTATAGTTGTGGGTAATATTTATAAATTTTGCAAAGTAAGCAAGTTGTTATAAAATATTCGTTTGGTGGAAATATTCTTTTTGTCGAGGAATATTATATACTGACTACTCAATCATTAATGGACCCCTATAAGTAAGTATTATTAAGTAGTTAGAAAGCGGCAAAATTATCTTTCTATAAAAATAACTAAGAGATGTTACAGTTAAAAGCGTTGAACTACCCTAGAGTAAAAGTATGCGATGTCTGGCGTGGTTGTATAAGAAGACACGATATTGATTATTGATCTTTACGTGAGAAGTCACTCACCTATGCTTTCAATTATTACTACAATAATTCTTTGCATCATATCTCTTATATTATTGATTCAATTATTGTCACAATTATAATCAGATAATATGTTATAGTATTAAATCAATAATTGAGACGACAAGTTATAAATGATTAATAATTGTTGAAAGATTAAATATGTGTTGATTAAAAATAAAATGATTTGTGGTAATATTTATTCAATCCTTGATGTATATAAAGAGTCTCATGAGACGTTTGTGGTAAGTTTGATTATTTTATGGGGGCCCATATGTCATCATCTAAGAGTCTCTTCGTCAATAGTAATTACCTTCGTCGATAGTAATTACCTTTGTGAATAGTAATTACCTTCGTTAATAGTAATTACCTTTCTTGGGCGTCAAACCACTTGCCGTTTCATATTAAAGGCGTCGAACCATTTGTCGTTTCACATTACAGGCGTCGAACCACTTGTCGTTTCACATTACAGGCGTCGAACCACTTGTCGTTTCACATTACAGGCGTCAAACCACTTTTCTTTTCACATCACCAAATTGCCAAATCGAGCCACTTGCCTTTTCACGTAAGCGGTCTTTAAAGCTAAAATCTTCTATAAATAGAGGCCTAGTGCTTCATTATTTTCACGAATTCATTCAAGCTATAGAGAGAAAGTATAGAGAGAATAAGAGAGAAAGAAGAGTATTTGTCACTACACTTCTTTAGATTCAATCTCCTACTAAAAAGTAAGGGGTGTTATTCTTTCTTATTCATGAAGAGAATCTGTTGTTATTCCATTGCTTATTATTCTATTAGAATAACTTTGTATACGTGGTTTACCCTATACTTGGTGACATTCTTCTATTATTCTATTGGAACATCACATGCATGTGTTTTACACCTGACTGGTTCCGTCTTATTATTATTCTATTGGAACATCCTCATGCATGTGTTTTACACCGACTGGTTAAAATCTTTATTATTATTCTATTGGAACATCACATGCATGTGTTTTACCACCGGACTGGTTCCGCTCTTTATTATTATTACATTTGGAACATCCTCGTCTGCATGTGTTTCGCCGGGACTGGTTCCATTCTTTATTATTACATTGGAATATCACGTCATGCGTGCGTTTCTGTGAACTTTGATTCCGTTATTTATTATTACATTGGAATAACTCATGCATGCGATCTATCGCATGCATGGTGATTTCTTTTGTTATTCCATTCTTTATTATACCCAGTTGGTTAAAACTTTGACTTCTATACTCCATGAAATTAGTGGAATATCCTTGATATTTGCGCTTCATCCAAGATCCTTTTCATGAAAATATTCTTCTCGGTATTCTTGAATTTTACTCTCTACAAAGCGATGTCATGTTGACAGTTTGGATGTTAATGGTTCCTAGATAAATTAATTCTTGAACTTGTTTTATTGAATTCTTATATCATTGCCATCATCCTCATGTTTATATTATGTTGAAAGTCATCTCGTGGCACAGTAGTGCATGGATGGACTTGGTATGATTATGACCAGAGACTATTCGGTTGTAATCATGTAGTAATGTTACAAATGATGTGGTAAAATCCTCGGTGGCCTGTAGTGCATTGATGGACGATTTGTTGGCATGATCATGACCATTAATGAATACACAAATATTCTTGGCCCGTAGTCATGAATAATTGTGGTCGTGATATCTAAAGAATATTCTTTCTTAGTAGTGCGGGGTGATTCGATGATGTGGAATATTTATTAAAATTTGAGTCTCAAATTATAACGATGATGAAAAACCTTTTAAATCATAAAAGATAGTAGATTTTATTTTCTACTGACTCTTTTAATGGATTCTTTTTTCATTGTAGTTAAACTTGATGTTCATTATATTTTATCGGTTTAACAACTGTTTGTAAGCTAATGATAATTTATTACGCATTATCTTAGTCATAATATTTCTTCTTGAGCTAGTTGAGCTCACCTTTTTCTTTCACTTTTCTCTTGAGGAAATGAGAATATAGTGGACGACGAGTCGTGAAACTGAGTAATGGTCGAGAGGATAGCATTAGTAGTCCTCACTATTCGTGAAATAGTGTGATAATAATTGTAATGAGGACTCCTTTTGAGTTTGTATGATCTCTAGTAGACAATATTTGTATTCAAACTCACGGTTTATGTCGTATTGCATACCTATGCACGTTATATTAATAAGTTGTGACGCCCCAAAATAGGTATACATCACCTATTCCGAGTTGTCAATACATGGTACGAAAACAACTACAACTTTATTATTACAACAAGAAAGCTGTGAGTTTGAATACAAATATTATCTTCTGACAATATCTATACTCAAATAAATCCTCATCACATTTATTGATAAATTATTTTACAAAAATGGTGAGGACTACTAAACAATCCTTTCTAAAACCTTCATTCCATACCCCAGGCTGCGTCTTCGCTATATTCTCGCCTCACGAGAAAAATGGAACAAAAGGAAAGGGTGAGCTCAACTAGCTCGAGAAAATATTATGACTAAGATAATATACAACAAATTATCGTTAGTCTTCAACAGAAAAAATATAATAGAATACAATAGACAACAAATTTTAAATCAATATTACAGTGAAATAATAATTCATTAGAAGAGTTAAGTAGAGAATGCAAACTACTATCTTCTATGTATGAATTTAAAAGTTCATCGCTCATCTTTTATCCTGTAACATCAATCAATATACATCCGAATCAAATATTCATCTTTGCACTACGGGCCAAAGATATTCATCATTGGTCATGTTCATTTAAACACTGTTCATCTTTGCACTTTCGGGCAAAGATATTCTTCAAAATCATTCATCTTTGCACTGTGCCAAAGATATTCTTAAGAAATCATTCATCTTTGCACTACAGGCCAAAGATATTCCATAATATCATCATTTAAGACTGAGGATGATGAAAATTTTTTTTTTTAAAGAAACGAATCCAGTGAAACAAAATGACAAGGATTAAGGATTAAGGATTAAGGATTCGTACTTGGTTTTATCCACGTCCAAAAATACCTCAAAAATAATCATAGTGGTGTAAAATTCAAGAATGATCAAAACATGGATACAATCAGAGTTAGTATCCAGAATAGATGTTTAGACGAAAAGAAGAAATTTTATTTTTCTATTGAATAAGATCAGAGTATCGTGAATAGTCTTGTGTATCGTGAATAGTCTTAGATATCGTGAATAAGAATTCAGACACCAAAAGATAGAAATTCCACAAAAATATCTTCACGCTTTATGAATAGTACTTCGTGAATAAGAATTTCGTGAATAAGAACTTCATGAATAATAACTCGTGAATAGTAACTCATGAATAGTAACCCATGAATAGTAACCCAGAGCATGAAAAAAGTTCCAAATTTGATAAAAACTTCGGATCAACATTTCAAAGATAATGATATTGAAGAAATAATATCATTACGAAAAAATAATATCCCTTACCTCGAAAGATCAAGATGCTTAAGCTAGAATCTGCAGGGTATAATCTCAAGGGAACTTGCACCTGCTCAGCAATACTCAAAGTATACTCAAAATACTCACAAGAATACGCCGATAATATAGAGAGAGAAAACTTCGATTTACGGTGTGATTTTCAATTCTAACCCAAGCACCCTATTTATAGAAATTCTTTAGAACACCAAAAGCGAAAAATTTAATATATTAATAATATTATTTTTCCACATCTTCCTCACGCACACCATCAGCTGAAATCAACCACTAACACATGTCCCATAAGTGACAAAAACGTTTTTCATGCAAAAGTTACTTAAAACTCCAAAAAATGATAATCAATTAATCCTAAACTTCAATAATTCATAATAAATAGCCTTTTCATCGTAAAATTCGAATCTCATGAGTTTTTATAGGAAATTCAATTCTCTAAAACTTTGCGAAGAAAGTTTTCCAAATTCCAAATAGAAATTGACCGAAATCCACAAACGGGTGATTTTACGTGCTATAATCAAATTTCAATCGATAAATGGGGTCCAATTTACATGTTTAACATGTTTTAAACATTTATTGCAACAAAATATACTCTTCTCCTCGTATACTCATATATATCCCATTCGTTGTAAAAATATCACCGTTAATATATTATTAAAATAATATATTTAAATGAATTATTTTATCGAGAAAAAGATAAAATATTAATTTTCAACAATTGTCATTTTAAAAATTTTCTCCATCTATATCCACATAAAATCAATATTTTCCTCATCATATAAATCAATAATTAATTATTCACAAATAATATTACGAATCACAATATTAACAACCGTGCGCCTCAGGATAGAGGGCTTTCAATAAGAATTTCTTCTTCTTTGGTAGCAATTAGGTGACCAAACCTCTCCTGCACGTAACTTTCTAGACATTGCCAATAATGTTATCTAATAATATTATTCAGATAATATGAATTATTGCTTGATAATGAAAAATACCGTGTAATGACAATTATTGAACAACAAAGAATATAAAATATCAACGCAATGAAAATTATTAACTCAATAAAATCTTTGAGCGATAATTATCGTAACCATTATTGAGTAGTGCCTTCTTCACGTAAGAATCAATAATTGGTGCAATCTGCGTGTCTTCTTCGTTCAACAACGCGTATTAGTGTGTTTTAACCACCCGGTATTCCAACAAGATAATCTGCAGAATAACTACGCCAATTATTTAAAAACAACTTATATTTGTCGCTTTTCTTCATCCAATCGCTTTCAGTTATGGGGCCCACACATGGTCAATAAATGCGCATTTAATATTCCCTGAAGCATTTAATATTCCACGACCAAACGAATATTCCCAAGCGATAATGAATATTTTATAACCACTTGCTTATTTTTGAAATATTTGCAGATTTAACCCTTAACTATCCACATTAATCAAATCAACCCTTACTATTTCAAAATAATAAATAAAGGAAATTCCTTTTTATTTAAAAATTTCGGGGTCTTACATAAGTTGTATTTAAATTCTGTACCATGTATCTGACTACCCAAGATGGGTGATGTATACCTAATTTTGGGGGCGTCACATTAATAATCACAACTTCAATTTTATATCCAGTCTTTGTGATTCTCAGGTTAGTTCTTAGTATAATTTATTAAAAACTCATGTAGCAAAATGGGTGAAATGAAATTGAAGGGAGTTGTTGTTGTTCCTGGGTAGTTCTTGAAAAAGCATAAAAGGAAGGCACGACTAATTTGAAAAATCATAAAAAATATAATGGTGGCTCTGAAAGAATGAAAAGTAAGAGAAAACAATTCACCATTTTATCTTATGGACATGTATTCTCTATTTATGATGCTTCATGTTTTTTTCTATATGTTGTGTTGCTTGAATTTTTAACAAAATACATTCATAAATTTGGCATACTTGGAATGTTTTAGTAGTGACTTTTTTTGATTTGGTTGCAACATATATTTAAATAAGATCATAAAACAAAGTTTTGATTCTTTGGTTCGATTAGCACTAAATGTAGTTTATGACTACAAAAATTCCTATACATTCATATTTTTCTATCTGAACTACAAGAATAACCGGAGGAGACTTGCTTACTACTGATTTAAACTTTAAAATGCATTTTGATGGAAAATCATCAAGGAAATTTGAAGTTGTGTTAGGTGATGTTCATTATTTGAGAAAAAAAATATGTTTCCGCATATGCCTCTTTCGCAACACAAATAGAAAATTATGCACAAATGTGTGATGAGTAACAAGTCACGAGTTACTTTTCCTACCTTATTTCAGTTTCATAAAATTTGTATGTGTTATTTCTTTTTGGCTGCTGTTTTTCAATATCATTTTTTTTATTTCACTTCAATTCGTAAGTATGTTCATTTTCTTCATCTTTTGAGAAGATTAATGTAATATTGTGATCATGTGTGAATGCACATTTCCTTTTTGTCACCGAGAAAGATAACAACTGACTATCATGTTAATACCTTACTCTTTCTGTGTAGCATCAGTGGTCTCCACATCTCATGCTCAACGTGCTTATTTGGCTGATTGACTTAATGAGGCCTACCTGTAGGTAATACTGATTATGAATATGTTTATATTAGGATGCTTATGTTTAATGTGGTGATGTCATCAGTGGTTGCGTAGTATTTTTAAGGAATTGATATTTACACAAGTAAAAATGTTTTTGTTTTATTAACATTTTGAACGTATCGTAAGACTTCTGGGAAGTTTAATTAGACTGAAGTAAGAAAATTATGTCAACTAAGTGCTCTCTGTTTTGTTATTCAGTTTACTATGACTGTATATGAATTTGCATGCATTTAATAATCTTTTTTTTATATAAAAAAAATATGCCAAAAAAATATTCCTTCTATTTTAAAATTAGAGATATAATTTGACTTTTGAAGTTAGTACGACTCATAAAATGTTACAATTAAATATTGTTATTAATAGTTTTTATCATATATTAAATAATTATATAAATTAAAATCAAATATAATTTGAAGTTTAATAAGTTGTTTGATTTTGAAAATTAAATTGTATATTTAATTTTGGAGTACTTGGTGATGGCGAGAAAAATAAACAAAAAGGAAAACTTACTTTTCTATTATGTAGAAAAATGGGTGAAATGGAATTGAAGGGAGTTGCTGTGTATCTTGAGTATTTCTTGAAAAGGCATAAAAGGAAGGAAGAGTGGTTCGTGAGTAGTTGTTATATGTCATGTCATTCAGGATGTGACCCTCTTAATGGTTGTCTTTAACCTTTTTTTAACTTTTGTTCCAGGGTCCTGGAGGTATCATTGTTAAGAATATCACCAAGGCCTTGATTTTTGGTATCTACGATGAGCCAATGACTCCAGCGCAATGCAACATTGTTGTTGAAAAGCTTGGTGATTATCTTATTGATAATGGATATTAGTTACTTTGGTAAGAGTTTTATTGTCACATTTTTCTTTCTTGACGTCATTACATGCTTTTGCTTAATTATTTGCTTTTAAATGCTTGCAGTGAAATGATGATACAAGTATTTGAGGCGGTGACTATGATTTTTTTTCCTGAATTCAGTTGTTTTTTCTTTTTATTCTCAAATGAAAAATATTTGTATGATTTTAAGTGAGGTGGTGGTTATCTTTGAGTGTTATTTTTACATTTTCTATGGATACAAAAATTGATTAAAATCTCAGTTGGCTACACTTTGGTCAAGAAAAACTGGAAAAAAAAATAAAAAAAGGGAAGAGTAGAAAAAATGATTTGTCCACAAGTTGAGGTCACTTACTTTGTCATTTGCTTAAAAGCAATAGTCATATACTTAGAGTGTAATGCAGAAACAGGTAAACTCTCACCACTACCTCTTATAATGTATATTCATTTATTTTTCTGTGTAAAATTTGATCATCGTACAATAATATAATATCTTCTTAAGTTCTTATTATATTTTAATTTATTAATTGTACATACATATTTATTATTAAAATTTTGAATAATCCCGCCGCAACGCGCGAATTTGTATCTAGTACTAACTATATACTACATTTTAATGTTTTTTGACTCGTCTTAAAAAAATAACTACATAAAAAAAGGAGATCAAGAGTCAAGACCCGTAACAACTCCCCTCAAGTTGCATTTGCTGTTGAACAGATAAAAAAGAATAAAATATTTAAATTAGAACAAAAAAAAATAAAATAGAAAATTCCCGTGAAGTTGCATTTGCTGTTGACGGAGACTAATAGTACAATTTAATGATTGTTTAATGCTCCCACACTTCAAGAACAATAACTTTATCTTTTGTATATCAAATCTTAACATAAATTATTTAAGAGTCCTTCTAGGGGGACATTTTTTTAGTGATATTTCTAGTGATATTTTTTTAAAAAAAAAAAATTGGTTTTTTTTGCGATATTCTCCCAAAATATATATAGTATTTATTCCAACCTGGAATTTTATAAAAAAGCAGTGTTTTAGGTGTAATTTAGATACATCTGAAGAAACATGGCATATATACGATCTGCATAACTTTTGTTTCTTTGATGTATCCAAATTACACCTAAAAACATATTTTTTACAAAAATTTAAGTTGAAATAAATCTTATACATTTTTTTATGGTATTATAAAAAAAAATACCAAATTTTTTATAAAAAATGTCATTAAAAATGTCACTAAAAAATATATCCCTAGACTTATTGATTATTTTAATATTGAAAGGCTATGCATTTCCTCATTTTAATTCTTTATGTGAAAATCCTAATCTGTTTAGAGTAATGTCCCAAAATATAAACCTAACTTTGATCTAGTAAAGTAAGTTCAACTTGAATTATCATGTATCAATCAAAACTCTTAAATAGCTTAAAATAATAAGTATATCTTTTTTTTTACTCTACTCAATATCTTATATTTTAAATTATTTAAAGTAGGTTTTTAAATTGAAATTATAATAACGCGATAGTATAAATGTTAAAGCACAAGAATGAATTGAATAGATAAACATAAAAATAAACAAAAACTTACAATATAAAAGTTATAAAAAATAAATAAAAAGATATAACCACGTGATTAATTTTTCTCCATTTTAAAAGTAGGTATACAGATAAATGTTTTTATGTTTATTTAAGGTTTATAAATTTTAAATTAATATCACTTTGTTTAAATTTTAAAATAATAAAATAAGATAATTAAGGTGGTAAAATGAATAAATAATTTGGGACTAAAAATTTGATTCGAGCTTAACTCGAAATATAAATGATTCAAATATGAGTAAATTTTAAGATTCGATAAATTATTGAAATATTCTTAAATTAAATTTTTTTATTAATATTCAGATCATATTCGTTAAAAAAATTAAACTGTCCGGACTCAATTTAAGATCGAACTAGACTCAATAATTAAATAAGTCTTAATCTCAATCAAATCTTATTTTATACTCAATAAATTTTATAAATCAAATGTAACCAACTCAATAAATTTTATACTCAATTAAAGATTCTCAGTAATGGAGAGTAAATTCAGTTCCAGTTCCAGTTCTTCCAATTCTCGTTCTTCTTCTTCTACTATCTAGACATAGACATATTAAGATAACCACCATACCGGTGGCGAATATGGGAAGCGGCGGCAGGGGCAACAACGACGTGGAAGCGGGTTTCGCAAAACTCCAAGGTGAAGACTTCGAATACTATATGCAAACCTACTCCATCGTACTCGGCCGCAATAGCAAGAAATCCACCGTCGACGTAGACCTCTCCTCCCTCGGCGGCGGCATGAACATCTCCCGCCACCACGCCCGAATCTTCTACGACTTTCAACGCCGTCGTTTTGCCCTCGTAGTCCTCGGTAAGAACGGCTGCTCCGTCGAGGGCGTTCTCCACCTCCCCGGAAACCCTCCCGTTAAGCTCGATTCCCAAGATCTCCTTCAAATCGGCGACAAAGAATTCTACTTTTTACTCCCCATCCGGAGTATTCTCGGCGGGCCAATTGGACCACGTCATAACCTCAATAGTAATAGCGGTTACCACCATAATTTAGCCCTGCCTCCGCCAACGAGTAAGAAGGGAGGCAGCCGGGCTAGGGTTTTTGAGGATGAGTACGAGGATGATGATGAGGATGGGAATGATGATAATGGCACTAAGAAGTATGGTGGTTCGGGTTCAAGTGGAAAGGGTGCATTAGCAGGACAATTTGGTGAGTAGTTTCATCCATTCTATTTGGTTTTGGTGGTAAAGGTTGCATTTTGAATGACTTTGCAATGGAATTATTGGTTATCCAGTTGATGTTGTTAATTTCTTGTTATACTGGTGCACATTCTATTCGATTTTGTAGATAAGTTTAAGAACAATCCAATCTGCTTTAGGTCAATTACCAATGGGTGGTTAGCAAGACATTAAATGTACTTATTGTTGCATAGTAACTTTCTTTTTTGATAAATAAAATTAATGCGTACCAGTAATAGTTTACCCTGAAGAAGTGGATCCGACTTCAAATCAGAAGCTATGATATGTACGTTCTTTTTGTCAGATCATCAAACCACGCTTATCACTTCATAAATTTATGAAGGAAGCAAGAATATCAGAGGATTACTATTTTGGAGGTGTAAATTTTAGGGAGATTGTAGAAATCATGTTTTGAGTCCTCTGCTAGATATTAGTAATGGTTACACCTTCAATTAGGCCTTTTCTATACCATTTGTGTTCATAAATACTTTTAATGGTTTTGGTTCCTTGGTTATTATTGGCTTGATTGGTTGAAGGTTTATCAACTCTCAATCCCATTGAACTATAAAGACAGGAGAAACTTCACTTAAATTGCAGTATAAAAATTATAAATCTTTTAATAGTACATGCTATGTCATATATGTTAAGATGCTTTATATCCTTAAACCTTTGCACCTCCAAAGAGTAAGAATCGCCTCCTCTCCCTATTGACCTACCTATCTTTAGTGTTTCTAATTTTTAATTTACAAGTCTCCCTTTATAGGTGATAGTGTTTTCTCTTTGGAGGGTGGATTGATAGTGTTATTTTAAAGTAATCTAGGTTATGTGGATAGTTTTGTACTTGGAATGCTAGATTGTAAAAATTGTAGTGCGTAGATCATTTAATAGAAGTTTCTTGTTTCTTAAATGGATGTACGAAAGCAATTGTATCCTCTTAACCCCATGATCTTAGTATTATTCTTTTCATTCATAGTCTATTGATTCCACATACAAGTTTGATAGTGGACAGTTGTCATTTTTTGTTTTGCCAAAATTATTCAGGTCAACTTTTGGCTAGATCATTTTAAGCTGACCTCCAACACAAACTTCGCTTCTGCTGGCATTGTAAACATTCATTTATTTGTTTTCTAAAATAAATTATGGTATACTTGGTACATCTATTTCGGCCTAGTACCAGAATTTTCTGTTTTGCACAGGGCATAACTATTTGAGCTCACTTCTGCTGCGCATGACCTAATTCTTTCAGCTGTCTGTTTTGTTCATTTTTCAGTTAAAGTTAAATTTAGTACTTCATACTCACAAATAGACATGCACAGACACCATTTGGAACCCCGCTTTCCATGTTATATGCAGTTGTTCAGGCAGCTAGGTTTAAATTGCGATGGCATTGCTGAATCAGTGTTATCTATTTTACCTGCAGACAAAAAGGGGGAGGGAAGATCAAGGATTGACAGGGATGCTGACACCCACCAGCTCATGCAGTTAGAAGAGAAGGATGTAGTATCATCTGTAGCTACTGTGCTTTCCGATCTTTGTGGTCCTGGGGAATGGATGCCGATGGAGAAGCTTCACTCAGAGGTGATTGTTAATTGTTGATTTTATTATATTGTAATTTATATTTTGTTCACTAATGGTCTGCACGTAGCAAGACTTAACTTTTATCTCACATCAATCATGCACTTGTCGATAAAATCATATCATGAGGGTGTCAGAACTCAATCTCAATTAAGAGATGGCAACAGCTCTGCCTTCTTTAATTGAATAGATATCCTATAGGGATCAAAGATGCCCCCAGTTTAGGCTTAATCACGTAAGAAATCACACACGTGTAGTTCACCTGGAAAAAAGAACGGATCATTATTCTACTTTTGATTTCCCCCTCCTGCTGGCAGTATCATCTGCTACTCCACACAACTAACTAAAGATCACTTTCCTCTTTGTGGCCATAGTTATAGGCCTGATGTGGTTTAGACCAGGGGTAATAAGAATTGGTGGAAGGATCTTATTGATAATAATCCTATTCTTCTTGTAAAAAAGAAAATAATTTAGCTACTTCAATTCCTCCCTCCCCCATGAAGTTGCTCTTAGGATCTAGGCTGAATAACACCTGATTCGTTTTTAATTGTTGTGCGTCCTTTTAAAAAATATTTCTAACCAGTCTTTTTTTTATCAGCACAGAGAAGCACGCTTTCATCCTATTCTGCTCAGCACTAGGGGGGTGTATCTACACTTCACCTGATCAGAAAGCTTTTAAACCTCTGCAATTTTTGTTCTTTTTTGATTCACTGAATTTAAACTAAACCTATTTGATTCATGGGCAAACAATCATACTGATGTGTCCTGTCTTTTTTTACTTTTGGCCCCTTTTTACTACTTCTCAAAACCAAGCATTGGTCTTTTGATTGGACATCAATTGTATGATGTTACTCGATGCTCGCATTGAGGACATCATAGCAATTTTTTTCTGCTTCATATATTATGGTCTTGTAGCTTTGATCTTGTTGCTAATATATCCTGAATTTCTGATACAACATGTTTGTTGGTGCAGTTGTTGGAACAATATAGCAGTGTCTGGCATCACAGTCGTGTTAGAAGATATCTCACATCTGAGGATTATCCTGGTGCTGAAGCCAAAGGAAAACCATGGTTTGGATTGCTTATGTTGTTAAGAAAATACCCTGAACACTTTGTTATCAACACTAGGTCCAAGGGAAGGGTAACGCTAGAATTCGTCTCTCTTGTCTCTCTGCTTTCTTAAGATCTTGAAGCATTATGGATCAGGGGTGGAATTACTTGTTGAACAAGATGGACAGCTGCCATATAATGTTCTCGTCAAAAAATTTATCTGTATTTATCAGACCTCTTTACTCTCTCTTTTCTTTTTGGGTGTAGAAATTTAAGCTTTTACTTCTACTATATACAACTTTGAGTACCCTTTATTTTAAAGAGAAAAATTATATTTTCTACTTTGATTACCATGTTAAGCATTGGGGTTAAAATATATATTTTCTACTTTGATTTTCATGTTAACCATTGAAAGTAAAATATATTTAAATATTGGGAAAATTTGTTTTATTAACATTTTCACCTACTATATACAACTTTGAGTACCCTTTATTTTAAAGAGAAAATTATATTTTCTACTTTGATTACCATGTTAAGCATTGGGGTTAAAATATATATTTTCTACTTTGATTTTCATGTTAACCATTGAAAGTAAAATATATTTAAATATTGGGAAAATTTGTTTTATTAACATTTTCACCTATGAAATTCTAAGTAATTTTTTGTTAAACAGTTGCATAGGCTTAGAGCTGACGAGGAGAGTGGCTTAAGGGGTTTGGCTTGTCTGGTTATGTGAAATGTTAAACTAGTCAAATTGGGACGAGCTTGAGATTTTGGTATATAAGTTCGGTCTGTTTAGAAAATGAGTTGACTTTCGGTTGGACTTATGCGAGCTGAATTTAATTCCAACTCGTTTTTTTACTTTATTGGAGTATAAAAATAAGAATGCTTAATTAATTAAATGTGTGTGTATATTTATATTTAAAACTTCAAGCATTTACCATAATGCTACATTGGAAGGAATCAACTGCGCACCAGCCAGTGTCTGGTGTTATGGTAAACAGAATAAATGACTTGTCGAAATCTGAAAAATTAGCCATTTATTTTCTTCACTTTTGCAAAATGTTTGGATTTTCTGAAATGGAAATCATCTCCTCCTCCAAGAAAGGGGATAATGAAATGATACGTAACTCAAACAGTGGAAGTAAAATAGAATTCAAGTGCTTCTCTCCTATTTTTTCTTATTCCTCTGTAACTCATTTACAACTGAGAAATTACCTATAAATTTGTTCTCTATTCTCCAAGGCATATGGACTGAGCTGAGCTCTAAGCAAATTCTTCAAGTCACAAAAACCGGTTGCACTATAACAAACAAACAGAATTATAAAAAACAGGTAACACTGTCAATCTTCTTTATCACTCAAATAGAAAAACCAATTCCAAGCATGCTTTGCAGCTCCATGATGCCAATTTAAATGCTAGAAAGGAAATAATGACCAAAAACAGCACAATATAACCATTTGCTTCAGTATTTTACAGAAGCAATGCCACTATTAGTAGGATAAAGGAGAAAAACAAAAGCATGATTACATAAATTCTAAGTACTCTTAAGACTCTTCTTTATTTAGATTATGGGGATTTCTGTGTGCAAACAACTGTTGTTCTCTAGCACGTTTGGCAGCAAGAGCTTCCTCGTCAAGTACTTGGATGGGTGACCATTCTGGCAATTTCAACCAACTATCATTATTCTGGAAACTATTCCGTAAGCTTTTCAAGAAAGGTTTTACTTTAAGAGCAGCATAATCCACTGCTGTTCCCGCAACGGCAAACATGACCGAGTAACGGACAGCACCAGCTCGACCACCTGAAATGTCATTAGAAAAACAAAAAGATTAGCTGCATATAACATCTGTCAAGAAATTTGATCAATTAATCATCCTTCCATTTCTGGTAAATACAACAAACATGGATATCTAGCTCAAAAATAGAAGTTCATTATCTAGTATCAACATCTTTAAAGACCACAACTAGATAAACTGCATAATTACGAACTTTTTAAATCTGCGAATATTTTGAACTTCATCAAAAAGGATATCCAGTTAGAGAATTTTATAAGACTCCTAAAATAGAAGACATCAATTTCAGTAAGAACGTATAAGAACAAATGACTCCACTAACTGTCAAACATTAGACGGAGTGAAACCTTTGCATGTGGCTCCACTTGAGGAGAAGAAATAAAAAACACATAATGGAAGGATGAAAGAGCTACAGAAGCTTTTAAAGGCAATGCAGTAAGAAGTTAGGTATACAACTGATCCCAAACTTGCACTACATCATTGACTCGAAAATGTAGGATAGCCGCTCTGCAAGAGCGCATATACAGCATACTGCATATATGATCTTATTTAATCATTAGGGAAAGGAATGCACTATTTAGTGTTACAGGACCACTTCTGCATTGTTTGAACTTTGAAGTGAATCCATCAAAGTTAAAAAAAGGTAAAAGGCACCCAAGTCAGAAATGATCGACAAAAGATGGACTGAGGTTTCACACAGGGACCAGAACCACAACCAGCCAGAATTCTACTTCAACATAATTGAAACCTACGTTTCTTGTGGATAAACAAAGGAAAAACCTTGAAAGGGCACTGAATAAGCAAAACCCTAAAATTCTAAGAATTCAAAAGCAAAAGCTAATTTTTAAATTCATCAAAAGTCTTTCAGAAGTTCGAAGTTCCATAATAATATTTTTTAAGAAAAGAAGGCTACAAAACACTAACAACCTCAAATCCAGTCCTTAAAATAATTTAATCTCAACCACATTATTTAACCTAATTAATAAAATAAGAAACATATTATTCAACTCCTAAATATAGAAAAATACAGTAGCATGAACAGCAGTACCGCACTTTTGCGACAAAATTGCTACAGTTCATGAAGAGTGAAGTAACCAGTAATATTCTACTTTCTTTCAGAATTTCTCCAACATCATATATCTTGTGAGATCACTATCTTTTTCCCATACAAGTATATTGTGAGTTCCCTACCTGATTACTTAAATATGAGATCCAATCATTTGTCTATTCCTTTCATGACTAGTTTTAATGGTTATTGGGTAAGCAGAAGATAGTTGCAAGTACATTTCACATATTTCTTCTATAGGGTAATATTTTACATAAATATGGTTAATATTAAAACATTAACTTTGGGATTAAATGCAACTTAATTATATTTTGAACTGTGTTTCTTGTGTGAGTGAGTGAGTGTGTCTGAGTGTGTGTGCATATGCGAGACAGATAGTCATGGAATTTCACCTTGAAGGCGGCCAAGGATAGCTCCACAACCAAAGCCACCAATTGCTGAGTTCAATAGATCATCAGGTGCTGAAGTTCTACTCATTCTTACAAACTCACGTGCACCTGTAATACCAAATGAATAATTACAGAGGTTACTAGAAACAAGATAGTCAACACAACAGGAGAACTGCTTGGTCCTCTACGTACTGGCTTAGAATTATTACAACAAAATAGCCAAAAATGATGTTGCCCTTCAAGCAAATGTATTCAGCCCTGCTCAGGCTCTGCTTGTTTAGCAAACAAGCTTAATTATCAAGCTAGCTTGGTTTGTTTACATAATGAACAAGTCCTACTGGAGCTCACAAACTAACCTCAGTTAAGTTTGTTAAATTATAAATGTTACGAATAACTGAAGAAGGGCATATAAATTTCCAAAATTAATATTAAATGAAACAAAATTTTCAACTAAATATAGCAAAAGTTTAAGAACTTCTTTTGCATTTTACTCTAATTTGATTTCAATAAAAGCATCATTCTTCAGGGTATGCTAAATATATATAGGCACTGATACATAAAGATTGTAGTTAATATGATAGGATATTAGCTCATAAGCTAGTCCTACCAAAGTTTGTGAAGTTTAAAGGATGCTCTTCCGTCACAGCTCGATATTTACATATCAAATATCCAGTTCAAAATTTCACAATCATTTCTTATAATTGGTTTTAAAATTTAAGGACTTTACAAATAAAAGATACAGAAACTGATAAAATATCAATAAGATTAAATAAAACAATCAAGGTGTAAAGAGAACAGAAATACCGCAATAGCAACCACTAACAATGGCAAAATTAGCTGCATAAGTTGCAGAAATGTTAGCGAGGCCGTGAACTTTTCGATGCTTTGACACCAACCCAGCTCCACCTCCCACAATCCCTAAAAGTTCGAATGAGAAAAACGAAAGTTATAGTAAATATAAGTAAAATCAAAATTAACAAGAAATAAGGATTGTAATGATGGAAACCTGCGAGCAGAGTAGGAAAGAGAATCCGCTCTTTCCAACCCTCCTCCGATGAAGAACCCTCTTCCAGGGTTTTTTCGGATGAATCCATTTTCTGATCACTCAGCAGGAGAGAATTTTGACGCAGGCAATGTGTACTACTTACTGTAGGGTGAGAGAAGAGAAAATCGAAAAACGGGTTTCCGGGCCGGGCTGTGAAATAAACAAGCCCACATTTTGTTACACGTGGCTTTGTTGAAGAGCAAGACGTTGTTTTGGAAGGGCTTTGCTAGAAACATGCGGAGTCTTATAATACTGGTTCTGTAATGGGTATTGTGACGAAGAGAACAAGTTTTTCTGGTTAGTTTCTGGTCATCACTTGGGCTTAAAGATGTTTTTTAAAAAAAAAAATAATAATTCTTGGACTGAAATATAGTAAGCTTGTAAATCAAAAAAACAAGAATGAAAAAATCTGATCTTTATAGCTAATTTGATTTCTAAACTTCCAAGTTGTGCCTTAAAAAATCTGCTCTTTATAGCTAATTTTGTACTGGTCCAATACATTTTTTTTTCTGTTTTAAACATATATACCAAAATTAAACTAATAGAAGTATTTATGAGCTCCTCTTTTAACTGTTTCTTTTTCAGATATTTCCAGAATAGTTATGTCTGAATTCTCAATGTTAATGTTGGCCATTGTTAAGTGAGGGCGAGCAAGGGAGAGAAGACGACATCAAAACAGAAGTCTGGTTACTAACAGAAGTTGAGATACCACTGATATCTGCCCTAATAGGGGCCTTTATACACAGCAAATATAACAAGGTTAAATGCCTAACATAGATTCACCAGAAGCTTAGAAGAACCAGGCTTCTCAGATTTTTTCTCCTGAACAAAAAATTTCACGAGTCTGATGCGTCTTGGCTTTAATCTTCTGAGCCTGAGAAACCTCCTTGATCAGCCTCCCAGTCACTACTTTGTGCAGGCTCAAACTTTCTTCGTGAACCAACCCCAGTTCTTCTCTGGTGTTCTGCATATTTACATAATATGGAAATTATTACGCAGAAAAGAAAATGCAAAACACTGAAGCAGATAACAATTGTGAAAGGTAGTTTTACTTTTGTTAGTAATTGCAGAACGAGTAACAGCTAAGAATTCGTCCCACTTGAATTTCCTAAGTTCTTGCTTATCCACCTCTGAGAGCTCAAAGTTGGGTTCCCTCCCACACATAAAAGCGGCTCTGCATATATGAAATTTCAATATTAAATTTCTAAAAATCTTATTCATCATGCTTCTGAAATAATATAACAGCGGTAGAGCAATGATAACTTTACAATAATAATAGAGCAACCGTCTGTTCAAGCTAAAACTACAGGCAACCATCAAATAACATTTGAAATATTGAAGTTTATGGGTGTGCTCAGAGACAGAATAAGATTTCAGAAGAGAGCAAGAATTGATGTCCACGAAATGCAGGTGTATACACCTGCGCCACTATCTTTTCCTTTTACTTTGCAAGAAAATAAAATAAATAAATTACCCCTCGTGCCAGTTACTTCCATCCTCAAACATCATTATTTCCCTTTTATTTTAAGGGGAAAATATTTCAACACTTAACTCTACTGCTTACTTAGATAACTCCAATCATATTATCACCTCATTATAAATCACATCTGACCTATAATTCTAACCAATATGGTACTGTGACCATTATGAATTCCATATGTAGTTTAGCAGCTGATAAAGTCAATTTGTCATTAACTTTAAGATCCACATAATCAATCTGATACCTTTGACCATTTTGGAAGAAGATTCCATATACGCAGAATAAAAGAATAATTGCATACTTGAAAGGATTGTGGTCCATCTCAATCAAATTAACTGTTGAACTCAGCAAATATATTTGTCATTGGTCCCAAAATGACTTGAGCCCCGCTTCCTCCTCATTCCACCTCCCCACCCCCCAAAATAATAATAATAAATAAATAAATGACTTCTAAATCTTGCGTCTCCAGTTGCATTTGTAGGCTCTATCCTTAAAAACAATAAAGGAAATGTAGACCATGAAACACATTATTTTCTGAAACTAAGTGCAGGGTATATTTGGTAGGAATAAATTCCTCTTCTATTACCATTTTCCACCCCCACTTTAATCCTGCAAATAACAAATTAAGCCGTAGTTCATTCACAATGAATAATAATGTTTGCACCGATGAATACCAATGCAAGCATCGGTCAAAACATTTAGGGGGTTGGGACAGCTAACATGCAATATATGCAAGCAAAGATTTGATCATATAATTTTGATATAAATTATGGACTCATCACTCATGCATAGCAAAATGGGAAATTAAACAAAGAGATAATGCTAATAGTTGGAAGGAAACTTTTGAAAATAATATCACCAATGAATTTTGATGTGTTCAAGTCTTTAACATCACAAATCAAGGGGGTTTTAGGTTGGAACAGCTTTGACATATTGCACTAACAATAGCTAAGTTGAGGTATATATATTAGTACCTGTCATACAATCGAGCAGCCTCTTCCTGTGAGCCAACAGTCCCCAAGTGGATTTGTTTCTTGTCAACTTTTATCGCTGCTTGCCATTTCATATTTTTGAAATAGACACCTCGCATCACACAAGGTTCTTGGTTTTCAAAATGCTTCCTCCTGTGTCGCTTTCTGCGCTTGACTTCTGGAACTGCCGAAAAGCATGATCAGTTAAAAAAAAGAAAGGATAAGAGCTGCAATCTGGCTTTGCCAAAATAAAATCTGAAATTAAAATGTCCACCAATAAACATACCATTCTTTGCAAAATCCATGGAAAATAGGTGTTCTTATACAGGACAAGATTTTGGAGATGAATATTTCGTAGAAATTAATGAAAAACTAGAAACACTACAACTAGGGTGAAGCTCTGCACTCCACTAGGAATCCTCAACCGCAATAGAGTAAATATTGATCACCCAACTGGAATAATCTCAATATCAATAATAATCAGTGTCTGGAAAACTTGTGCGAAGTGCATAGCTATTTATTATTTAAAGAGAAACAACCCCTAATAATTTTACTTGAAAAACAAGAAAAGTACAAAAGGATTAAAATAATCTTACTAAAGAATAAAATAACCTAATCACTACAAAATAAACTAAATCCCCAATATTTAATAAAACATCTAATTACATCAATTTCACCCAAAAAAATAACCAAATAATAAATATACGTATTTTCTTGTAGGCTCTTCACTTGTGGCCCCATCATGTTCGAAATTCGGCCATCGGGAATGTTTTAAAGAATAAAACTTCATTGAGATTCGTGAGAAGATGGAGTTTGTCACAGCTGTCATGAACTAGCTTATCATCAGAAAACAAATATCCCAACTTTTTTTCAGCCAATTTGTTCTATATCAATTTATATTCAGGAGGTTATCTTGTGTGCTCCTATATAAAGCTCCTGAAAGAAATTGACTAAAGGTTGGGGGTTGCCTTCGCCTCCCCATCAACATAGACAAAATGGGTTCCAATCCAATGCTTACCGTAGATCTACCAAGAGAGCTGACCAACAAGGCTACAGTTGCACAGCAGGTATATCGTTTGCCATTTTCAACATTGAATGATGTTTGCAAGGCATTCTAAGTCTTTTTTGGCACATCTGTAACTCTTTTTGTTTTCTTCTTGACTTGGGTAAATATGGTAATTAACAAGGAAAAATTAAATAAAAGTACATATAATGACAGCCTTTCTAGGGGTTCCAAATGGATATTTTTCATCCCAGTAGTTAATACAAACCAAAACATGTTTTTATCTCCAAAAAAAGGACCAAGTCAAACATTTGCATATTTCACATATGAAAATTCAGACCTGCAAACTGTTCATGCTGCTCTTTTGATGAGCTAGAAGTAGACGCGTTTGATGATCCAGGGTATACTGTTGGTATTCCTTTCTGAGAACAAGATAATAAGCAACATAAGTCACATTTTGAGTGGATGGCTGGATTGATGGCAGATTATAGACAACAGATGTAACGTAATCATAGGTAAAGTACATGATGCAATGCATATACACCTAGTAGATATTTGAAATACTGAGTGCTAGAGTTTATGTCTCGATTGATTAAACAAAAAGTATATCTATTAGCATACTAAATATTCCATTCGATTGAAAGCATGAATGATGGCTTATAAATGTCAAGTTCAAGTTGTTATAACTTATAATTCAGTCACTATGAACTGTTAAGCAGTACATAATTTTTTAAGGTTAAAGTTACTACTTAATAAAAGCCATAATTAGTTGTTCTGCTTCAAAACCAGAAATCTTTACATTTTTGTTGGCTTGATGTTTGGCTACACAAGACCTCACCATAGTATTATACAGTGCAATTCAACCTTTTTTTTTTGTTTCTATTTTTCTAAACTGATATACGATTCAACTCAAGCTGCAAGAGTCAGAATCTTAGCATTTCATGGACACAGGTACACGCAGGGTACACGTTTACGTTCAAGATTGGATTCATCTAATCTGCCAATCCAATGACTCGACTACTCAAGGGCACTGACAAGTATTATTTAATTTTCTTTTACATTCTTGTCATGTCAATTATATAACAAATTGTGGTGTTTATCCAAGTGGTAAGTATCTGACAGCATTACTCTATACACTTGGAGAGTCCATATATAATGTATTACCCATAAAGTGAAAACAAATCCACCAATGTATCACTAACTAGGAGTTTTTACAAAGCAACTTATGGCTTTTTTATTGACAACGCATTGTTTAGAAGTACTCATTTCTTGAGGGTCCAAACGAGTGGTATTATTAGAGAGCTAATTGTCCATATTTCATGATCGTCTTGCTTAATTTTGTGTCACGTAAAAACAGTAGTGTAACACCCCAGTCCCACATCGAAAGATAGGGAAAAATTTGTCTGCATATAAGGAATTAAGTAACTACCAATAGTACCTTCAAGTCATGACCTTTTGGGAGCCTGTGGTGGTATAAGATGACCCAAGAAGATACTATTGGGCCAGTAGTTTGAGACCTTATTTTGATGGATTTGATTCGATTCAGACTTGGGATATGACCTGAGATTTATTCCGGACTCGGGATTTGACCCGGGTTGTTTCATATGGTATCAAAGCCGACTCTTGAAAGCTCGGGTCGGGTCATCCGATCCGGTTGCCGGAGGTGGGGACACGAAGGCTGGTGGTATTATCCCATAATGGAGAGATGGAGGTCTGGAGGTGGGGACACAAAGCCAGCCGGTATTATCCCACAATGGCTAGAGAGGCAAAAATCTTTGGGCTGTGTGTGTGATCGAATTCTGACGGGGACGTCAGAAATTTAAGTGGGGGAGTTTGTAACATCCCAGTCCCACATCGAAAGATAGAGAAAAAATTTGTCTACATATAAGGAAATAAGTTACTACCAATAGTATCTTCAAGTCATTACCTTTTGAGTGAGCTTGTGGTGGGCTAAGATGACCCAAGAAGATACTATTGGGCCAGTAGTTTGAGGCCTTATTTTGATGGATTTGATTCGATTCGGACTTGGGATTTGACCCGAGATTTATTCCGGACTCGGATTTGACCCGGGTTGTTTCATATAGTATGGTTCAATATTCATGAGACACAAACAAAACAAATTTTAACAAGTACACAAACGCAACATTCATAAGTTTAAAGTCAATAGAATGTAGAGTTTAAATAATTAGTTATGGTGAAACTATATATGATGCGTATGTAAACAGACTAAAAGAAAGTGTAAGAATAAAGCTTGAAGTCCATATTTACCTCCTTTGATTGGTCATTATCAATTGAAGGCATAGGATGAACACTAAATGGTCGTGAGTTTAAGGTAGGGTTCTCAAGAGTACGCCCACTGCCAAAGAATCTAGGGAGTGGAGCAAGGAAAGAACTTCGCCCTACAAGACCCATTGGATTTCATGAGTATTGTTAAGATGCACACAAAGGGGAAGTTCACTAGAGGGTTTTTCATTTGCTGAATATGTCATTTAGTTAATCAATAAGCCAAGAAGTGTATAATCCAACAAACACAATGTATACTAATTGAAATCCTCCAAGTACATATCTTTTTTTTTATGATAAGAAGATATCCAGAACATATTGGAAGATCTAATTTAAGAAATCATTCCAACATTAACCAAAACAAATTTCAACTTCAGCGTACCAGAGCATAGTCCTAGGAGTTTGCGCCTTCTAATGCTCACCATGACTGATTGCAATATTCCTATCAACATTATACAATGATTCAGAAGAAAGCCAAAAAGATTCAAAAAAAAAGTAAGCAAAGCATGACAGCGACGCATGAAAATTTTCAGTCTTTCAGATAAGAGTTTAATTATGTTAATAACGAACATTTTTCCATCACCCTTAGGTATGCGAAGATAAATCTATTACCAGCTACTTAAGCAGTAAGAAAAGATTGCATCGAAACTATATAAACCAAAAATACAATGAGATGTGAAACTGCAGAAGTTAGTCAGATAAAAACTACTTCAAATCTGCCAGGTGACTTTACCGCAAAATTCACTGAAGAATCTTACTCACAAATTACAGAATACTACATAAAGAAGTAGTCTAGATTGAGTTGGTGAAACACATTATCATTGTAAAGTATGAATGCCAAGAGGTCAAATTATGTGTCGGTATTAGAACTTACAAACTATTTGTCTATTTGAGCACCAAAGATAGTAACTTTAGGTGAAAAAATGTACAAATATCCTTTTATTATCTAACAGCAATAATAAGTTTCTAATTTTAGCTACCTACCGCCGAATATCAACTGCAGATGTCAAAAAAAAGACCAACTGAAAACTAAATTCAAAAGGCCACTAGCTAACCATTACAAGATTCATGGCTCAAATACTTCCCTGAATAAGTTCCTCACAAAAACAAAAAGAATAAATTCCTCCAAAAAAATATGCAGCTTGGAATTCGGTGTTGAAGCAGTTTACCATAGTGAAGCAAAGATCAAAGTCATTGATGTTCATGCTACAAAGACCCATACAAGGATTCAAAATTCCAAGAAAACACAATATGTTAACTTATCAACCCAATAAAGAAGAAAACTTTGAACCACCGAAGTACGTAACCAAGGTGACAGAACCTCAAAACTTAAAGTTGCTATCTACCTTGTCAGAACTAAGTAAATCCATAACAATTATCTTTTTACCCAGAAATAGAATTCAAATAAACCAATAAAAACACCCAAATTTCTAGGAATTTACAATCCATCAGTTGAAAAATAAGTCAACCCACCCAATACCACCTTTTGTGGAGGCAGGATACAGAAACATAACAAACCCCAAAAGAAAACAAACCCCAATACACAATTCCAAACAAGACAAAAGAAATCTAAGGGGGAAAAACCCACATAACAAAAAAGTAGTTGAATTGAAAGTTGAAACCCTTCAAACCCATCATCAAACAAAAGAATTCCATAACAACACCATGCCCCTATAGAACGGACAATACAAAGTGAAAACAAAGCAGCCATTACAAGTATAAAGTGATAATTCCTTCATACCTGAAAGAGGCTAAGAAGATAAAGAATGTGGTGGGTAGGGCGGGGAAACCGAGGAGAATTAAACTGAGATTTTAAGCGAAATCAAGGAGTTAGATGATGGATTGGGACTGGATTCCAAAGAGGAAGGTGGCGGGGTGGGAGAGATAATTGGAAAGAAAGAGGAGAGAGAGAGATTGTAGTTGCTCATGCATCTACCTCTAGTCCTCTACCACCACCTTTCTTTTGTTTTTGTTTTTATTTTTATTTTTATTTTTATTTTTATTTTTATTTTTATTTTCTCATTATGTCTTGTTTGGAGGAGGAGGGGTGGAAGAGACTCTACACTCGAGTGTAGAGTAGAGAGAGAAGATAGTTGAGAAGCAGCTTCTATTCTATGTTTTGGAAAAGACGATAATGCCCTTGGGCCTTGTGAATCGTCCCAATGCATGAGAGTCCAGATATCTTTGACTTGGAGTGGAGTTACTAAAACACCCTTTACATCTATTATAGTGCAATTTACTTTTTTTTATAATGAAAGCTAGTTTTGATGCTATACAAAATAAAGTCAGGCACTTTATGGGCAAGGTATTAAGTAATTTTTTTTAAGTACTACAAATTTGAAAGCAAACAATCAAAATAGTTAGGTGGACAATATCTTAATCATCTGAAATAAGAAGGGTGAGTAATAAGTGGGTAGGTAAGGTAACACATGCACAAAAATATCAACTTATTTTATAGTAAATGGTGATTGTGAGATTTTTAATGGTTTAATCTTGTATCATTAATTATTAGATGATATTAAGTTATATACAGATAATCATAAAATAAGTTATATACGGGTGATCATTTTTTAGTAATAACACGTCATATGAGGATTTAAGAAACAAATTAAAGGATTTGAAATTTAATATGATTATTAAAATAGTTTTATTTTGGTACATAATAAATACTACAAAATTTGTTAATATAATCAAAATATTTTGATTTTCTCATAAATTCACTCCGTACGTGACATGTTATTGGAGGGTGTAAAACTCGGGCGGTCATTTACAATATTATATTGTGGAACAACTTAGCTATCACAATATTAAGTTACAGAAGATAAATAATCTTTTCCATTTAATTTGTCATCTGAAGAAAATTAACAATATTTTTATTATGTGACACAATCAAAATGTTATGCAACACAATGTTGTGAAAAGGTTCGTCTTTTAAAAAAAAATCTTGATGGTTAGATCTTAAAATGGACAATGCAAAATTATTTAAGATTTCTTAATTAACCATAATTTATTATTAATATACCCCACACACACACACACACACACACATATATATATATATATATATATATATATATATATATATTACTCATATTTCTTTTCTATCTCTTTTTAAAAAAAATACATACATATATTCCGATAATTCTTGTGTGGAATGCATGTGTCACTTAAATTTTTACAATAACAATTAGGTGTTTCGAAATTAAATTAAACATATATGTAATGATGCTAATATCATATACTACTTTAAGATGTATAGATGGGTCTAATATGAACAACATGCGCCTATTGTTCTAAGAGTGAAATGATATCGTGCAGTCACTTTTTGGTATTACATTACTTGGGCTTGATATAAACAATAATGCTTAGAAATCAAATCTGTTGTAGTGCCGTTGATGGCCATTAAAAATTAAAGCATATCCATCAATTTGTTGGGCCATAATCAAACTTGAATTAATAAAAATGAAAATAAAGGGTAGTCAAGTAACTTTAGATTGAATATTTAGAACTTTAGAGAGGTTGAAGGACGGTATGAAGGTGAGGGATAAAATGGGAAATAAGGAAATAGTGTAGGGTAATGGGAAGGAAAAGCCAATAATTAATGGGACGGGCGTTGGGTTGGTGGCAAGCGAGAGGAGACGAATGGCCTGCCTTTTAATCCTCTAAATAGATAACGTCCCGCCAACCTAACTTTAATTCTTTTATCTTCTCCTACAGTACGTACGTATAAATACACTACTAGTTCTGTCCCAAAATTACCTATTATGTTACTGTATCTATTCGTAAGAGTAAAAGTTTATTGTAATTAATATATAGAACAACTCTTTCTCAAGTGGAGTATTTTAGTTGAATTAAACTCTCATTTTTTGATAACTTTAAGAAAGAGAATGTTGATTCATATTTTGAAAAGATGGAGACCATCAAAATCATTATATCTTACCACAAATTAATAATTGGTTGGATTTAGCTCTTCTCAATTATATATGATAATATTATTAATTTGTGATAGCAATCCAAATTAATATTTAATATTTAATATTAGCCCCATGTAAATTCTAATAAACAAGTTTGTGATGGTTTAATATTTAATACTACTATTTAAGTAGTTGATTTTAAGAAGAAAAAAACAAAGTAGTAGTATCTAACATTCTGACTATAACTCTATTTAAAAAACAAACAGAGGAAACTTAATTTATAATGGAAAAGAGAAGAATATAAAAGTTGTATGTTTTCTTTCATCTTGTTTATAAAGGAAAAGAAAGAAAATTTAAGTTTCACATTTAAATTACTAAGTTAATTTTATTATGTTTATAATATAGAAGGTATAAAAGATGATGTTATATAATTTAATTTTACGTCTAAATTTTAAAAAAAAATGACAAGAAAAATGTTAAAATTTTCTATTAATTTCTTTAATTTTTTGTTCATTAAAAAACTAAATAATTTTTTTTTTTTAAGTTTTTCGTTCATTTTATTTCTTTTTCGTTGACTTAGTAAGCGAGTGTAAGTGAGAATAAAATGAGTGAGTTAAATGGTGTACCCCACCCTTCTCCATCCCATACCCCAATCCAAAACTTATTAATGATTAATCAGTTTCGTCTTTTTATTATTCAAACTTCAACACTTGGAAAATATAGACAGAAAGTATCCTCTTCCACATATGTGCTAATCAGTTTAGGATAAGATATCACCTTTCTTTAGCCATCTTGGGGAAAAGAAGCAAGTAAAAATTGTATTGGTTAATTCATAGGCATAGACCAGACAAATTGAGTCGAGGCGAGACGAAACGACAACGGAGAGTTTAAGCGTTTAAGTAACAAGGCAAGACGTACGATTAGTTGTTACTTTTCATCCTTTTAACTGTAATTCTAAAACTTAGAAAAAATTGGATATATTGCTGAATTTTTTATAATTCGTTACTGTCATCAAATTGAATTGGTTTGTTTTAGTGTTGCACAACAGGTAGACTTGATCTGGTCATGCCAGATTTTGACTTCGGTCCTTCAAACCAGCCAGGCCAGGGCCAAGTTGGTCCAGTCTGTTCTTGCACTTCTTTTTTTTAATTTTACATGTGGACTGTATAGTGGATGTGGCCTGGGGTCTAGGGCAGTGGTGCATGGGGTCTGGCGCCTTAAGCCTTCGCAGATTATATGAATACGCCCTTCAACAGGTTTAGAATCAGCCCAGTGTATATGTATATCATTCTCTCTTCTTTTGAAAATAAAGATTGTGGTTTATTACAAGGAAGTGACCCACTTATGATTAGTATTCTTCCCACCCCAAGTTTACGTACATATATATATATATATATATATATATATATATATAATAATAATAAATTTTGTGTTTAGTGGTACTTTTACCAAGTTATACAAGTTGGAGTACTTTTATCGACTAAAATTAATAGAATTCATATCAATTTTAAAGTTTTAAATGGCATTATTTGACTTTTAAAAGTCAAAATGATATTTTTGTAAAACAAATAGAGTAATATTTATGTGGGTCTTATTATTAATTATATATTTTAATGCAATTATTTTTAAAATTAGAGATACATTTCTAGAACTAGTACTTTCTCTAACATTAACTTACATGTATTTGTGTAATATAATATTACTCAATCTAATTGGAATAAGTAATAGCAAAACATGAACTTCATAGATACTACTTTATAATTTATAATTAAAATATATTTTAATTTTAGAACAAACAAAAAAAAAAAAAATGTATGCCTAATTTTAAAATAGATGGAGTAATATACAATATAAATTCTTAAAATGTGAGTAATAATAAATCCATGTACTAAATTAATTTTAGTCCCTTAATTAACTACACATTATCCCTAAAAGTTAACAAATAGTACTTCATATAAAAGGTAAATTACCAAAATTCCTGCTTGGGGTTTAGACCCCACTGGTCTCTAGGAGCATTCGCCCATAGGCTGTAACCGTGTCACATGTATGATGTGCGTGAGATATTTTTGAAATTCAAATGCACATTGAGCTGCCTCAACGAGGGGATCAACGTCCAACTTTCTTTTATCCTCAATTTTATTAGTTATCATATTTTAATACTCTCTTCTATTCATATTAAGTTAATGCGTTTTAGAAATTTTATTTTATTGATATAAATTATCGTTTTGAAATTCCTACTTGATATTATACTATTTTTTTTTTAATTTATCCTCTATTTAATAGGGTTAGTAAATGCGAATTTAATTGGGTAATTTAGAGAGAGAGATAATTAATTAGGGATCTGAAAAGATATTTTGTGTTATTTATTAATAAGTGTCTTAATTCTAAAAAGACATTTAATATGAATAGGAGGGAGTATATCTTAATAATTCAAATTATTGTATTAAAATGTCATCTAAATAGTTAAAATATAAATATAAAAATATGAGTTATTCAGATAAATTAAATTAAGAGGGGGAATATTCAGATACGTTAAGATGATGCAAGTTGAGCGGTTAAAAAGGTGTGAGATATTTTTGAAATTCAAATGCACATTGAGCTGCCTCAATAAGGGGATCAATGTCCAACTTTATTTTATCCTCAATTTTATTAGATATAAGAAGACTGAAGTTGTGATGTTTGATTGTATTTTAATAATTTATTTTTTAATATATATTAATAATTTAAATTTTTATATTAAGAGATCATTTAAATAATTAAAATATAAATATTATAAAAATATGTAAGTTGTGTTAAAGATTGAGTCGGCACGGTCCAATATCACCATGACATCTAAGTTAAAGGCCGCCACCTCTATAAAAGATCGTTTCTTACCAAGCGAAGCCAATCAGCCAACAGGAAGCCACGCAAACCAAAGAGGAATTAGGGTTTCGAATTAAGGAATAAGCTGAAGATGATCTACGACGTGAACTCACCTCTCTTTCGCTCCTTCCTTAGCCAGAAGGGAGGTTCTTCCGATAAGAGGTCATTTCTCTATCTATATATTTCTTTGTAATTTTTGGTTAAACTCATAGGTTTAATTGTTTGCGGAATATATATCCAATTTTGCTCGATGAATAATGAAACAGCCATATCCTTTAAGGTTATTAATATTATTATTATTTTTTGTAATAATTATTTTAGTATGTTCATGCTGGTAATGAAAACTGGTTTATAAGGTTTTTAGTTCTGTAGCGACATTTTGCAATGCCTTTTGGAATGAATTAATATGGTACCAGAGGCTTTGTTGTCCTACGGATTTGTGGTATTACTGTAAATTGAATTTTACTGAAGGCAACCCGTAGATTTAGCACCTCATTAAATAAGTTTTTGGCAAATAAAAGCTGAAGATGGAAATGTTGTTGGTTGCATTAGTTTCAGGTTTAGAACCAATGTATATTTGTGAATAAACTTGTGACTAAAATTGCAAAATTGCTGTAATTTGGATGGAAGAAATAGTAGAATGGCTTGGCGAACATCATACTATTTAAATAGGCTTGGGTTTTCAATGAGCATGGCATTAAATAGGTTTTCAATGCTCAAAAGTTTGTCTTATTTATTTTATACCTGGGTTATTGGCTTAATTGGTTAAATATTAGTCTACGCTCCTTCAGTGTAGGTTTTGTTTTTAATGACTTACTATGGAATGCGATTGTCATGTCTCCTTGGAAGTATCCAAGTTCTGAGGCTAAAATAAACATGTTAAATTATTCGCCAAGTTGTTTTGATGTACTTTTGTATCCTGGGTTGGATTCTCTTTTGTACATTATTCTGTAATGATTAGTGTGTGATTTTTAATCTTTTCTTGTTACGCTTCTTACATTTGAATGTTTATTCATTTTGGAAATTCAGGCGAACTGAAGAGCAAAAGCCAAAGGAACAGAGGCCGAAAGCAAACGAGAATAAGCCTCTAATGACGGAATAGGTGAATACTTGGTGTAGAAGCCAGCATGGGGCAGGTCTCGTGAATGATGTCACTAGTGTTGGTGAGGAGTTGTTTTTAAGTGATTTTTTTTATGTTGGAACTTCTTGTCTGTAATAGTTTGCTTTGAATTAAACTATGTTTCTGAAATATATGTTATCATGAGAACTTGATGGATGTGGCTTTTTAAACCTGATAAGTATTTGAGATTTATAATTCGAAGAGGATTAATATTATAGTAAAATGCTTTAATGGTGTTGGCATTGCTGTAGCAATGCATCCATCCAGTAGTGGCTTACTTGCCATTGTCTTTGTTGGATGGTCTTTGAATCATTCAACACTTTTTTTTATTGGCAGTTCTCTACATAGAAATTTGTCATTTGTATGGAACTTCATTTGTAAAACTCCAGCAGGTTGAAAATTTGGTTTTAGTTCCTCAACTGATTGACCTGATCGAACCTGAGAAACCCCCTGGACATATATTTCTGGCATGATTGTTATATGTTAATTATGCCTTCATTCTCTCCCACCCTCTCTACTTCTTCATCGCCACCTCTCTCCTCCTCAGCCTCGGTAACTCTGCTCCTAAATTATCCGAACCCGGAGCCAGTTTCCTCCTCTCCACAATATTCCATGCAATTACACACAGATTACACCATAAGGTTGAGTACGAAATCCAAGAGTTTCACACTAATTTGGAGGAGTATAGTATTGTGTTTCTGTTTCACACATCAACATTTGATGCAACAGAGAATCCAGTTGAAGTATACTGCTTACAAGCTTTTGACAATCTAGATGTTGCCAATTTAGAAGGAAAAACCAGGTGGTGAAGTTGCTCAAGTTGAGAGTATCCAATAAAGTTATTAAAGAACATGAAGAAAAAGAAGAAGAAGAGTCAACTAAGAGAGGCGAATCCTCTGAGGAGGCAAAGGATAGTAGTACCAATACAAGTGAGTGTAAAAAGGGAGGAGAATACACTGAAAAGGTAATGATACATACTAAGCCAGTACTCGTCGATGATAATGTTGATAACCAAGGATAATACACTTGGAATCTCGAGAGTTGGCCAAATTTGGGAACGAATGTCGGATCCATGAGAAAGGAAAAGGAGTGGCGGGGGGACAATGCTGCGTTTGAAGGATAGCGAGTCGAAGCGAATGGCCAGCCAATACGAAGAAGAGGAATATTAAGAATAGTAAAAAAGATTAGTATGGGGATGAAATAGAAGATGAGGAGGAGGAATTTGAGATGACAAATGGGAAGCCTTGCTGCTTACAAGCATTCAAGTTTGAATTTGGGGATGGGAAGGCCTAATCTTGTTAGGATTTCCAAGGCCCTCAAAGGAATTGGTTGGTTGCACAATGTGAAAAAGCATTCAAGTTTTACTTTCGTCTTTTTTGTTGGTGATGTTACTTCTCCTTTCTTCAAGATACTTGGGTGCTTTTTTTGGTGGGAGAGGCATGCTCCTTTCAAACCAAAGCTCATTAGACAATATATCAATGTAGTTAATTATGGTATTATTATATTGTCAATATTTTTAAAAAATCACAAATATGTCTAAACTTTATATGACAAACTGTGATATAAAAAAAAAAAAAAAAATCAAAAGCAAGAATAATATGGACTATTACAGGAACAATCACACAAGATTTTTCTAGCCTACTACAGAATGGAACTATGTGTAGTATTTAAGAGGTTAAAATAAATAATACGCATGAAATTTTATACTATTCTAATGACTATTTATTTGTACAAAAAGGGGTTGAAGTGTGGTAAAAAATAAAAATAAAAATCAACCAACTTTATTTTTTTTCTCAAAGGACAATTATAACTAGTAATAATATTTTTTCTCCAATACGAAGCTTTTAAATAATTCAACAAAGTAATTTTGGACCATTTTCTATCCATTTTCATTTTTTTACCACAAGAAAGTACTACTAATAAGCCAAAATTATTAGTCAAACAAACAAATTAAATTATGATAAATTTTTTAGAATAATCTTTGAAATATTACCAATTCTACAAAACGTTTTACAAATCGACGACGTGTCACTCACTTTCAAAGATATTGTGTATTGAAGTAAAAATTATATTGAAATAATTTGTTGATCAATATATTGAGGTAGAGTATGCTACATCAACAGTTTGTAAAATAGTTTGTGTCTGTAGTATTACTCAATTTTTTATTAGTGTTAAGTTCTGTTATATATTGCGAAAGTTTAATATTTGTGCATATATGAGATGGGTATAAATTAAATATAATTCTATCTTAATTTATTTTATTTTAGCGAATAATTTTATGTTAATTATAATTTCACTTCGTTATATATTTTTCCAAAGATTTATCATTTCCCATTAGTATTGACGAGACTACATTGCTTGCCTTAATTAAAGTAGATTCATTAGTTATTACATATAAAAAGTGATTAGTTTAAAATTAATTTTAATTAATTAATCAATACAGTACAGTACTGAGAAGTAACTCCGCTTGAATCACGGTTATTATATAAGAGTTATTGTTATCTATCATCGCGGGATGCGGGACCCACCCATCTCTGTCCAGCTCCGTCGCAGCACAATCTTTTCTCTCTCCGCGTTTTCTTCTTCTTCATTTTCTCACTTGCCAGTTTGTTACTACTTCCAGTTCCCGATGAAGTAGTGAGAGATCTCTTTCATTCTCTCTCCTAAATTTCCTCTTTGGTGTTCAACTAAATGACAATCATGATGCCTCCGGCCTTCAAACTCCTCGTCTCCACCATTTCCCTCGCCGTTTTACTCTTCTTCACGCTCTCCGTCCCATTCGCCTCCTCCTCGCCCTCTGATCTCCACCTTGTAAGTTATATACATTCATTTATAACAATCTAATTACATTTATGTAAATACAGTATATTTGTTTGATTATGTGTATTTCTCATGTGTTATGCTCAATTTGGGCTCTACATTTGATTCGTAAGTTCATTCCTTCACTTATGTGTATATTTAGTATCTCAAATTCGTGATTAGTTGACATTTCACATCTCACTGTATCTCTCTATGCTTATTTACTGCATATATATGTGATGGTTATATGTAATTATCGATTTTAGGATTCTAAATAGTCCTTTTATTTACTTTTTCATCTATCTCGCTTATATTTAGTTGTTTTTGGTGTAACTTAGGGCTCCGCTTATGATTCATATGGAGTTCAATCGATTCGTAGATCTATATTGGTTCTCAAGTCTGATCCTTTGAAACCGAGACTGGATCAGATCAGAAAGCAAGCTGTTGATCACAGATCTCTCGTTCTCGCTTACGCTTCCTATGCTCGCAAGCTCAAGCTCGAGAATTCCAAACTCGTTAGGGTTTTTGCTGATCTCTCTCGCAACTATACAGATCTCATTTCTAAACCTGGTTACCAAGCACTATTTGACTTGACTGATGTGAATTTAATTGACGAATCCGTGCTGCGGCAGTTCGAGAAGGAGGTTAAAGAACGGATTAAGGTCACAAGACAAGTGATCACGGAGGCAAAAGAGTCTTTTGATAATCAACTCAAAATTCAGAAGTTAAAAGATACCATTTTTGGTCAAAATGAGCAGTTAACAAAGGCGAAAAAGCAAGGAGCTTTTTCGAGTTTAATTGCAGCAAAATCAATTCCAAAAAGCTTGCATTGCGTCACAATGAGGTTAATGGAAGAGAGAATTGCGAATCCGGAGAAATATTCTGATGAAGGGAAGGCAAGTCCACCTGTACTTGAAGATCCAAAGCTTTATCACTACGCAATATTTTCGGATAATGTGGTTGCAGCTTCGGTTGTGGTGAATTAGGCAGTGAAGAACTCAAAAGACCCAAGTTGGCATGTTTTCCATGTTGTGACTGATAAGATGAATCTCGGGGCTATGCAAGTTATGTTTAAGATGAGGGATTATAATGGAGCTCACGTTGAGGTGAAGGCAGTGGAGGATTATAAGTTTTTGAACTCTTCTTATGTTCCGGTTCTAAAACAACTCGAATCTGCTAATTTGCTGAAGTTTTACTTTGAGAATAAGCTTGAGAATGCGACAAAAGACACCAATAATATGAAGTTTAGGAATCCAAAGTATTTGTCTATATTGAATCATCTGAGATTTTATTTGCCCGAAATGTACCCAAAGTTGCATAGGATTTTGTTTTTGGACGATGATATCATTGTTCAGAAGGATTTGACTGGACTTTGGGAAATAGATATGGATGGGAAGGTGAATGGAGCTGTTGAGACGTGTTTTGGGTCATTCCATCGGTATGCACAATACATGAATTTCTCTCATCCTTTGATCAGAGAGAATTTCAGCCCGAAGGCTTGTGCGTGGGCCTATGGGATGAACTTTTTTGATTTGGATGCTTGGAGGAGGGAGAAGTGCACTGAGCAGTATCACTACTGGCAGACTCTGGTAAGATGATACTTTTCTGTAAAAAAAATTGTTATGATAATAGCTTTACTAGAATTACATTTAATTTTACGTTGTGATACTATTACTTCGACACTTCGACAACCTAACTCCACTTAATATAGTTCCTCAAATATATTACAGTGTATGTGATGCATTAACTGGTTTTACAGTTCTGTAATTGCAAACTTTGTATATCTTTTTTTTTTTTGATAAAGAGGAATTTTCGGCCTTGCGACCTCTCCTCCTTGAACAAGGCTTTCAATAACATGCTTTTGCCCACGGTCCGTGGCTCTTATGCTTGATGTTAGTGGGAGTTGAAATCAAGACCTCCGGGTTTACAGCTGTTCCCAAGTTCTCCCTTAAATCATTACTTGGGCAGTTTAGTCGCATTAAGATAATGGTGGAGTAGCCATGCAGCCATGCTACATTCTAAACAGACCTTGTAATTAGTTTGATGCTGCATTTTGTTGTATTCATCATTTTTTCTTCGAGTTCTTGGTCCTCTTCTGCACCGCTTCTATTACAAGATTTTGTTTCCCTAACTAGAGATACTGATTTGTTTTATATTTGTTTTTTGGCAGAATGAAAACCGAACTTTGTGGAAATTGGGGACATTGCCCCCAGGTCTGATCACATTCTATTCCACAACCAAGCCGTTAGACAAATCTTGGCATGTTTTGGGCTTGGCTATAATCCAAGCATAAACATGGATGAAATCACCAATGCTGCAGTGGTGCACTTCAATGGGAATATGAAACCATGGCTTGATATTGCCATAAATCAGTTTCGCCCACTTTGGACCAAGTATGTTGATTATGATAATGAGTTTGTCCAGGCCTGCAATTTTGGTCTCTAACTAGATGCTGATGATTGAAGGCCATGTTTAGAGGATCTGCCAATGCTAATCCTACTGCAAGCATCTGCTTCGTGTTGCTCATCATCACTTCTACTTGCACGTAAACCTAGTGCTCTTATCTGATACCATAAAACTTCGTGTCTATGTCAGCATAGCAACCTTTTTGTTATAGCAATTTTAAAAGTTGCTTCAAAAAATGTTTATATAGTGTCTACAACTAAATTTTTATTTGCAATTAAATTAAAAATAAAATAAAATTGTTTACTACAATTTATATACATTGCTTGTCATACAGATTAATTTGATCCATGTGATAAGAAAATCTCATCGTCTTAGTCTATGCTATTTAGTTTGGCAGTTAGATAACCTATGTTGGTTGTATTGCAGTTTGGAAAGGATAGGGTCAATTTATTATTTGGTTGCGAAAGCTTCTTGTTGGGAGTATAAGAAAGTAACAAGGCATTGGAGGTCAATCTACTCTCTTGTCAGTCCAAGGACTGTTTAGTGGATTGAGGGATGATTGTGTAGGAATAAATCATTATTATTGCTAATTTCGAATCTCTATATAGTTGGTGAGCTTGCCCCCTATATGTCAGTAGACATATCCAGATGATTTAGTTATACAAAAGGCAGAATCATGTACTATGCATGTCAGTCACAATTTTGTCTCATTGTAAGAGTAATTATTTCTTCTTAGACTAATTATGCAACTGAAGATTAAACGTAGATGTAGTTTATCATGACCAACTTCGTCTATTCTTTAATATCTTAACAATGTCAACCAATGTAGTGATTATAAGGATTTTTTTTTTAAATTTCTGAAAATGTAGCCATTTTCGTCTCTTGGCTAAAACTCGGTTATATAGACCTAATGTACATTTATATGAACAAAGCCTAGTTCCTTACTGATTGGAGTCTACTTCTATCTAACTTTGGCCCTTTTATCTGCATTGATACGTGCCCTTGTTTGTGTAGGTTCAAATGGATGGTTATGGGTATGTTTTGTTCATTGAGATGAGTTTTAATTTGAATACTACACGTACTTTTATTTAGTGCCATACCTGTCCACTAGTAATACAAGTACACTTTCTTGGACACAAGTATGGAAAATTATGAATACCGACCGACAGGTATTTCACTGAAAGATTTACAAAATTATGAGAATTACAGAGCCATGGTCTGTGTGTGCGCCATAATTTGGGGTGCTCTCCTGGAGTCTCTTGTATTGTTCTGTATGCCGAACCATCGAAAGTTCAATTTCTAGGTCAGGTGCAAAACATTTGGTACTTTTGCATTATCAGTGCCCTCCCTAAAGATTAATTGCACGCTTCAAACGCAGTTCTGAAGATATAACAGTCTCACTCGTGGCTGAGCATTAATCAAAGTCAACCAAGAACCAAAAATCATTTTGTAAACAAAAAAAAAAAACATAACAGCGTCCGAGAAAGACAAAAATTACAATTCAGGACTGAAATCAAAAGCTTCATTGAGCTTTCTCCCAAGGACATCAATAAAATTTCTCTAGTACATAATTTAAAGTCATGACGAGATGACATGAAAATTTTAAGATGCAAGCCAACAGGTATATCTTAATTATCTACTCTTTTAGCAGTGTACACAATTCAAAAATCACAAGCTCCCACATGAACATAGCACCAGAAAAAGATCAAGAATAAAATATCAGAACAATGATAACAATAATACTTCACAAGGAAATGTTACCAGTACACTACAGAACACGAGCTTCCTTGCTTAAACTCGCCTTTCTATCCCCCTAATATTCTATTACCACAAAGGAAAAAAATGCGCCAAAAGAACGTCAAGAGAATCCCTCGATAAAATTTCAAACAGCTCTAAAGGATCAGAAGCTGTTCACCATAAAACTAAAATCTTCATTTTCTTCTTTTGTTTTGCAGGTTGGTCGACGACAACTTAATCACTACAATGATGAGAAAAGAAAACCAAAATCTCTCACTATTAATTTCTATCATAGGTTCCTCAAGCAGAAGCAGGTACCCGTGGTGCCATATTTTTGGCAGTTCCACTACCAGTCAGCCCACCAACACTGTTCACTCGGCCACCATTGATGCCTCCACTCTCAGGCCTCTGATATCCATCACCACCACGGTTCGATAAACCTCCTCGATTGTTGCCTCTGTTACTAAAATCAGTCCTGCCATTGAATTCTCCTCGGCCGAACCCTCTGCTGCTGCTACCCACATAGTACCCACGTCCTCTCATTCCATCGTTCCTGAATCCAACCTCGTTCCTGAACCCAGGCCCTCTTCCAGCTGGGAACCTTCCCCGATTGTTCCCTGCATTAAAGATTAGTTTATTAATAAAACCAACATGGAACCTTTGTATCAAACATTAAACCAGTGCTGTTCTTAAACAACAATTTGCAAGGACAAATGAAATTAATAGGGGAATCCAAGCAACCAGCCACTACTTCAGAAATGTAGAGTATAACTATGGAAAGAGCATCATCAAATTCTATGACAAGATTAGTGAAAATGTGATTTTCTACTCTTAACATTTAACAAGCCCTTTTACAGAGTGAACAAGTCCAGAAGAAATTAGAGTACAAGCACCTTTTAGTAATAATGCGACATTTTCCTGTTCATCAAGTACAACGAAGAAAAATCTATCATCACTCATCGTAGTTGCGAAAGGTCAAGAGTGTAACTCTATTTTATTCTAGTATGCGTCACAAGTAATTATTTATTGACTTAATCTTCACCTTCCTCTTTTTGTCTCATCCTGACCATGTGTACACACAATGACATGCATGCTGGCAATTAATTCCTAATCTTGTTAGCAGGTAACATCATAAAAGCCAATATACCTCTTGAGTTGGTGGACTTCTTTTCCTCGACAACCGCTGGACGTCCACCCATCGTAATTGGTGAAGCCTGAATGCTTATAAAATTAATCCAGTATACAAAATTAAAGAAACAAAGTGGCTCAACACCAAGAAATATGTTTGTTTTTCTTGCCGTTTGCCCAACAAAAAAAATAAGTAAAAGAAATGTTCTAAGAAATCAGTTGACACGTGAACGAAAAACAATATACAGAAACAATAAACAAGCATATTGCTAATCTATAAATGACAAATTTACCTCCAATAAAGAAGGCTCAGCTTAATTAAAGATGATTAAGATAGCGCAAACCACCACATTCTAATAGCTGATATATAATTTAACTACTAAAAAGAGCAATGGATGCAATAGATGTGTAATTCCCCGATGAAGCTGAGGGAAGTGACTTCCAGAACAGCTCATTTGCTGTTTTTTCCCGAAAAATATTGTTTATAGGTCTCATCTAATGTAATTGTAATGATAGAAATAAATACCACAACTTTTTTCCTTAAATTTCAAGGTGAGGTTGATAAACATACAACGAGGATGAAAGAACCAAGGGACAACATGCAATGAATCTAAACCCCAGACATGAATATTACTGATATTATACATGAAATCTTGATTTTATTTCACAATAGACATGCAAAACATGGTATGATACAAGAATATATCCAATGCTAGCTGAATTTTACTAATTATTCTTGGACCACTGCCTAGCAAGAAGTTTGTTCAGAGGTGCACTGTGCTACTATGCCACATTACTGCTGCCTTTTAATTTCTTTTCTGATAAAG
The DNA here is from genome assembly GCA_020205615.1 of Panax quinquefolius. Taxonomy (NCBI): domain Eukaryota; kingdom Viridiplantae; phylum Streptophyta; class Magnoliopsida; order Apiales; family Araliaceae; genus Panax; species Panax quinquefolius. The sequence goes on along the minus strand of CM035160.1, from coordinate 1,710,449 downwards.
ATGTTCAAGTATCTGTGTGTAGACATACATAGAGAGACTGAGAGAGATTAGAAGTCACATGGATCCAATTATAAATGAGAAATAAAAACATGGATCTTGCAAGTAGCAACTTGAATAAATGATCTTCCACCAAAATTGCTAATGCTTCAACAAGGCATAAATTAAATGTACCTCAATTGCTTTTTGTACAGCGCTTGCCTCCTCAAATTCCACAAAGCCAAAACAGAAACCTTGCTGCCGTGATACAGACTATATGTTAATGAAAATTTGCCAAAAAACAGACTATATATGAATAGGAAACTGATAAATCCACAACAGAAAATGATATTTCCACATGAAAACCGTCGCTATAGATCCTATAACGACAGTTTTCTCTGTCGCTATACATCTATAGCGACACTTTTAATATCAAAAAGCGTTGTGGAAATTCCATATGAATATGTTGATGCATACCTTGCTTCTAACTTGAATGCCGCCGTTCTTTATGGAACCAAACCTCTTAAACTCATTCTCGAGTAGAGCAGGTGTAGCGTTATATGGAAGACCCTTTATGTAGATTGAATAGCCATCAGCTGCCCAAATAATAAATAATTGAATATATATTTTACTAAGAAAATAAACAAATAAAAGAATGCATCAAAGAACTTGATCTTCTCTTCTAAAAATAGATAGATAAACAGACAGAGAGAGAGAGAGAGGTTAAGTATCATACCTTCCCCCTCTTGGTTATTCCCATTTTCGGCAGCTTCTAAACTGGAAACTGATACCTCAGCCAATGAAGCTGAAGGCAGAGCAGAGTTTACTTGTTGCTCTTGACTCTTCAGTGGAGTTTTACGCAGGGCGGGTGCGGGGGATGAAAAAGGCAGAGCACTGTCTTTCAGATTCATCACCTGGAAAAAATCACAATGTAGTCTACCATCAATGGATGAAAAGGGTATCAGGTTTAAAGCCTTTTCTTTCTCTGATATAGCCAGTTTTATTTTAAAGTAGGGAGGAAACACGGATGAATGTAAAATAAGTCGTCAGTTGTCATCAAATCATGGCATTTTAATCGTCAGGTCTAACATATTAAATATGCATGTGGAGATAACAATCATGTGATATGACAAAACAATCTTCTATTCAAGAAAAACATTTCAGTCAACCAAACTTGTGTCCTGGTTACTTACAATAGAAGCATAAGACTTCTTTGGCACTTCTTCAATTTTGATGTTGGATTCAACAATCAGCTGGGAATCATCCGGTACTTCATTAACAACCTCAGCTACTGACACTTCCCCTTCAGCAACTGCTATTTCTCCATTCTCAGAGGGATCGTGCACTTCTTCCTCACTGGTTTCCTCTGACAACTCATTGGTTTCCTCATAAATGGGATCCTCCTGTAAAGGAGCAGCCTCTGGGGACCCTAGCAAAGGAAAACAAAGAACACAGGATGTTGAACCAGATAGACGGCATAAACCATTTTAAAAAAGAAAAGATAAAAGTCAAAAAGTAGGACTATTTTGTTACCTTGCTCGAGAGTGGCAGAAGCCTCGTCATCTTTGACTGAAACCCGGTTTTCATTGTGAATATTGATCTTATCCACATATCGAAACATGTCATTCAACACGAAGTAACCCCCCCTCTCTTGTGGGGCAAGGAAGAATGATTGAGCAAAATTCCGCATCAGGTTGTCCTTTCCAGTCAAATACCCAGTTACGAGGACATGGACTCCCATATTAAATGACTCTTGCGCATCAACAGACATAATCTCTGGCCTAAATTCACCATAATTAAGAGACAAAACCTTTTCATTTATATCCTGCAAGTTTAACATCAAACAAAACGTTGAAAAGTGATTCAGAATTCCAAAGCTCTAAATTCTTATTACTAAATCGCAAATGTGTTCGTACGGATAGTGATTTGACATATTTATCCCAATATTAAACTTGTGAAATCAATTTTATTCCATGCTTAATATCTAAAAACACCCAAGGGGACTGGATATTCTCATCCTCCAAAATAATAACAAAATGTGAATACATAATTCAAGAATTTACATTTTTAAGCTACCACATGTTTCTCAGCAATCAAATGAAACAACAAATTTTATAACGGATGCAATCATACAAATATTAAACAGTTAGCTACATAGATTTTTAAGTGAAAAAATGCGGTTAATCAGAGAGCAAATACCGTCATAGTCGTAGTAATACTCATGGAACCATCATCCTCAGGACGGCCAAGTTTGCTAATATCCTGATAAAATCGATGAAGAAGAGCAGGGGAATGGTGGAGTATATGGTAATATTGTTGAACAAACGCAAGGCCAACCTATCAAAACATTACAATTAAACCCAACAAAAAACTCTAAAAAATAACTACTAGTGTACACAAAAGCGTAATTTTCAAACTAGGAATAAATAATAAATACATACAACTTTAGCAGAGACCGGTTGCTGCACCGCCGCCACCGCCGCCATCAGTGATCGATCTCTCACAAAGTAACCAGAACCCTAAAAAACACACTCATATCGCAAAACATACTCGTGTGGTATAGTGAAGATGAAAGATCTGATTAGGGAGATGCGAGTTTACCTGAATTTGGATATGGATCGGAGAGGAATGAATGAGGAGTGAGGTGAGAAAAAGATAGAATCTTCTTCTTTATGTCTTTTTCTCTCTCCTCCCGCGCGTTTTCTAGGGTTTTAGTTTTGTTGGAGATGGAGATGCTTGTGGATCTTAAGGAGGCGCGAGAAGGCGAACAGGCAGGAAGGAGGAGAGAGAGTGAAAAAGGAAAGGGTTTTCCAGAGAGACGAGTCTAATTCGGTATAGTGTAGTAGTAGTACGTAATAATGAAGGAAGGTATATACTTTTATGTGTTTTTCGGGAGCGGGGGCGAGAGGGGGGAGGAGAGGGGAGGGGAACGGCGGGTGGGGGGGGAACAAAATAAGAAACAAGGTATATATGCTTGCTTATATATATATATATATATATATATATATAATTTTGGATTGTATAAATATATATTAACGCAAGTATACTTCTATATACTCCAAATATAAGATTAATATTAATTTTTTAAGTTAATTTTATTTATTTTTGAGTTAAAATTAATATATTTAACTTTTAAAAAAAATTATAAATCACATAATTATGTTACCATATCCTGGGCTTAATATATAAAGAAAAAAATCCCTTTATTGATATTGTAATTACTAATCATGTTTGTAACCAAAATGATGTTTTATACTTTAATATTTAAAACAATATGGGAAGGGTTATTCCATGATGTTTAATTTATTAATGCTATGATGTTTTGTGTGTTTGAAAGAAAAATAAAATAAATATCTCTTTTGAATTAAAAAATGTTTCAAATTAATTTTATAAAGAAAATTTAATCATATACTTAAAAAGGAAAAAAATGTTTGATAGAGTGGCCAAAAGGAAACAAGTAATCACCAAGGGAGTAACTAATAATTAAGCATGCACAAAAACAAATTAAATATGAGTACCTTAATTAATTTCAAATTATTATAATAGAAAAAAAAAATAAAAATTGTACTGTCTTTTAAAAAGCTCAAAATCCACAAAAGATGTATAAGTAATAAAGTAACCAACTGACTAACTATATTTGCTCTCGTGGGTAAGATCTTAATTAAAATGGTTCCTTTTCCTCACATCATCATTCATCAGAAATGTAAACACATGGATGGCAGCAATTAGACTTACAACTCAAAAGTTGACAATGATTAAAATAGGAAGTTATGAAATACTATAATTAGTCAAAATAAATTTGAAAGAAGCACTCCAAACGTTAATAAATAATTTAATGTTCTGGTTCCACTGGTGGATGGCAGTACCAGTACCAGCAGGGCAAGAACTTGTTTAAATTCATGATCAAAATCTGTAAGCTAATTGTATATATATTACTCCAGTATATATTATATTGTTACACCCATAATCACAAATTTTATATTGTATATACTTAATAGTAACAGAAGTCTGCCAGTATGAAAGTTTGAACAATTTCTGTCCCAGAGCAACACCATTGGTAGCCAAAACAATCCTCTTCCAAATAACAGCTACAAATACGTTCCAGCCGTTTCATAAACCTGCAGCTGACATAAAGTATTTTGACTTGAAAATGAATTAAACTCGTTTCATTTTCATGAAATCAGTGAAGGCCCTTAAATTTAAGGTAATGGTAAAAGACTAGCTAAAGGCGTAGTACCTCAGCTGGAGGACCACCTTAGTCTTCTCCGATATAAGAAAAGCTACAATTTGATCACTTGTTTAACTCGAGTTTTAAAATGCATCTTTTTCTTACTCCCTCCTCCGTTCCAAAATTAAAGATACATTGACGCACTGCCTTCATGACGTTCTATGATGGTTCTAACTCGGCTGGTTTCTTTTAATAAATTTCTCTGAGCTTAGAAAAACAAAAGTTGTGGAGATTTATAACCAACAATCTTGGTGATGTTAATGGGAGGAGGATACAAGCCCCTAAACCAAAGTCAAAGGGTGCCTGTCCAATTATAGGCCTCATTCCTCTTCTTGGGGGCCAAACTCCTGTTTGCAGGACCCTGGCTGCATTGGCAGATAAACACGGCCCCATATTCGGAATTCAGCTTGGATTCCAGCAAGCACAAAGAAACAATAATGGAGTGTCTCAGTACTAATTAATGACCAAATTTTCATGACTTGTCCCAAAACTGACTCCTTGAGGTACAACGTGGCATTCTTTGGATTAGCTCCTTATGGACCTTTTTGGTACGAGCTTCTGCTTAAGATTTCCGTTCATGAGCTTGTGTCAAACACCCGCCTCAAGCTGAGCTGCTCAAACACGAGAGAGCCTTGGAGGTGCACAAGTGTATCAGTGAGTTGTACTCATTGTGTTGCAAAAATGGGACAATATTGGTTCAGCCAAGTTTGACATGGCTGAATGGTTTCACCAAATGGTTATCAACATAATGACACAAATGATTGCGGGGAAAAGACATAGTACTATTAATTGGTGCTGGGCCGGATGATTTGGAAGCTAAGCATTTCAAAAAAGCAATCACAGCAGGGGCTGGCAAGTGAGGGCTATGAAGGCGTCTGATGTGATACCATATACTGAGTGAGTGGATTGATTTGCAGGGACAAGTGAGGAGCTGAATTCTAAGCAGTTGGACTATCTTATTATGACCAATTGGCTGGAAGAACATATCAAACACATGCAAAACTAGCTAGGATGACTTTATAGATGTGATGCTAACGTTATTTACAGATAATGCACTTAACGCTAGCTCGTTTGCTTCAGAGTTTCGATTTGGATACAGCTACACCCATGAATGAGCAAGTTGATATGAGTGAAGGGTTACCCCACGCCTCCCCTGTAAGCTCTGCCAAATTTGCCAGCTTATACACTTCTTCGTTAATAAATATGGAAAGAGTTTGCAATTAACTTTAATTTGCAGTATACTAGGCTATTAATTAGCACACATCACCCTCTCGGTGATCTCTCTCAATAAGTCAAATATATTACTAGTATTTACTCCTGTACCCAAAAGTTTACATTCTTGTTCAACTATGAAGCTGAAGCACATACACTTCTTCCTCGCACAAATGGTGATTGTTTCTTTATTATTGGGCTGGTATTCAACAAACAATTTAATACTTGAACAGCATAAGGGATCGAATTATGACAAACGTGAATTAAACACTTGGGCCTTTATGTAGTGTGTGAATCTATCTATGGGCTTGTTCGTTTTACTGTTTATGGCGTTAAGCTTGTTAGGTCGGACGGCTTGCTTGTAAAGTAAGCTCAAAGCTTATAATCGAAAGTTTTTACAAAATAATAGTATAAAAGACACTTGAGGTGGGTTTGCATGCTTACTGCTTACATTAATGTAAAACATGTAATTATTATTTACTTTTAAAATTTAATATGATTAATTAAAAATTATAAAACAATCAACATTATAAACAATAATATTTTTTAAAATAATTTATAATTTTTATCGTTGAATTGAATTGATCAAAATTAAATAAATACACGTCAATTTTAAATATAAAAATATTTCCAATTAACTTTAAAAACACAATAATAATCTTATAAAGTAGTACCTATTTAAGAAGAACACATGGAGAATAATATTATTTCACGTTTGGGTCAAATCAATTTGAAGATGAGTTTCTCCGCCCATTGGTAATTCTTGTTCTCTTTTTTAAGTTTAATCCTTATGTAAGTCGAAATTATATTTTTACCTCTATTTTGGAAAAATAAAATTGAACAAAAAAAGTTCAACCTATGCAGCTGTCTATACTGCCCACTACTAAGTAGTTACATCCCTGCTCGTAAAAAAAACAATCATATTATAAGCAAATAAGTCTCACAAAGGGAAAAAAGAATTCGCATTTTCACATGTTCCTATTTTTTAGCAAGTTTCTGTTGATGGCTTTGCCTATAAAAGGCTTGTATCAGGTGAAGTTTCAATAGGTCATGAAATCATAAAAAAAATAAAAGTATTCTTTCCTCCCCTTGTTTGTCTTCTTTATTTACTGTTTAATTTCTACATTTGATATCAAAGTCAATCAAGAGGCACGTGAGGAAAAGTGTGAGTGAGAGACGGTCGTGGGAGTTCCATTCCATACTAGTTGCATAAATTTTTCTTTTGAGATGGGTGATCTTCAAGTCATTGACCGAATCAAAAAGCTCAATAATCAAAATTAATGCAATGCTTGGTCAACATGCATGATGTCTTACATGCAAGGCCAAGGCGTGCTCAACCGAAGGCTGAGGATGCGAATGGTACACTGCAGAAATGGAAGATAAAAGCGGGTAAAACGATGTTTGCTTTCAAGACAACGATCGAAGAAGATATGCTAGAGCATGTTCGAGATGCTAAAACCCCTCACGAAGCTTGGAATACGTTCGCCAAGCTATTCTCAAACAAGAATGATATGAGGCTCCAACTTTTAGAGAGCGAGTTGTTGTCGGTATAGCGAAGCGGGACTTGATGACGATCGCTCAATTCTTTCACAAGGTGAAGTTCCGAGTTGGATCCAGGAGCTCCAATCGGTGAAACTAGGATGAAGAGAATAGTCATCCATGGTTTTAGACCAGAATTCAGAGGTTTTGTTGCTGCAGTACAAGGATGGCAAAATCAACCATCACTTGTTGACTATGAGAATTTGCTTGCTGGTCAGGAAGCCTTGGCTAAACAAATGGGAGGAGTTTCGCTTAAGAGTGAAGAGGAAGCGTTTTATGAGCAGGTGGAATTCAAAGCAGCACAGCGTCGGCAGAACTAAAAAGAATGAGAACAAGGCAAAAAGTAATCAAGGTGAAAGGAGCATCCGTGTTGAGGGAGATTCTAAGAATCCTGGCATCAGAAAAAAATTTGAATTAAGGGAAGTGTTATTATTGCGGGAAGAAGGATCATATGGCAAAAGATTGTTGGTTGAAAAAAGGGCATATGGAAACTAATGTTGCTATTTCCAAAAGCGAAGATGAGTGGGATGCTCAGGCATCTTTTGCTGCACTAGAAGAGTTGGCTTTTACAGCAACAACATCTGAACAGATTGATTATGAGAAAGATTGGATCATTGACTCAAGCTGCTCAAATCATATGACTTGTGATAAAGAAAAGCTGTATAATTTGTCGGAGTACAAGGGAAGACGTGTAGTGGTGACAGCAAACAACTCCAAGCTACCAATAACTCACATTGGTAATACGGTAGTTTTTCCTCAATATAATACTAATGATGTGTTGCTTCAAAATGTCTATCACGTTCCAGATATGAAGAAAAATCTTATCTCACTAACACAATTAACGTCTTCAAGCCATTTTGTTCTGTTTGGCCCGCAAGATGTGGAAGTTAATCGTAACCTTGAGATTATTGAAGAGCCTGTAATGAAGGGACAAAGACTAGAGTCGGTCTATGTGATGTCTGCAGAAATCGCATATGTAGACAAGGCCAGAAAGAACGAGACAACAGAGTTAATTATGACATGTGATTAAGTCACGTTAGTTATTCCAATCTAACTGTGATGATTAAAAAGTTTATGCTGAAGGGACTTCCACAACTTGAAGTGAGAAAAGATACAATCTGTGCAGAATGTCAGTACGGCAAAGCGCATCAGTTGTCGTATGAAGATTCAAAATGGAAAGCAAAGGAGCCGTTAGAGTTAATTCACTAAGATAGTAAGATGTGTTTGCACCTGTTAAGGAAGCCTCTCTTAGTGGGATAAAGTACGTGGTGACCTTTATTGATGATTTTTCCAGGTGCGTGTGGGTGTATTTCATGAAAGAAAAATCTGAAACTTTCTCAAAGTTTAAAGAATTCAAGGAAATGACGAAAGTAGAGGTTGATAAAAGAATTTGTTGTCTGCGTATTGACAATGGGGGAGAGTATACCTCAGATGAGTTTCTTTATTTCCTCCGAGAATGCCGAGTACGCCGTCAATTCACATGTGCCAACATTCTGCAGCAAAACGGCATAACAGAAAGAAAGAACAAGCACTTAGCAAAAATCTGTCGAAGTATGCTTCATGCAAAGAATGTTCTGAGACAGTTTTGGGCAGAAGCAATGAAGACTGCAGCTTTCGTGATCAATAGGCTTCCTCAACAAAGGTTAAGTTTTTCCTCGCCTTTTGAAAAATTGTGGAACATAAAGTCTACTGTTAGTTATTTTCGAGTTTTCGGATGTGTTTGCTATGTTTTTGTACCTAATCATTTACGTAGCAAGATGGACAAGAAGGCTGTCAAGTGTCTTTATAGGATACGATAGTCAACGAAAAGGATGGAGATGTTGTGATCCTATAACTGGAAAATGTTACACATCCCGAAATGTGGTGTTTGATGAATCATCTTCATGGTGGTCCTCAGAAAAGGAGATATTACCAGATTTAGATGTTTTTAAGGATGAGTTGCAGACTGCTCAAATTTAACTAAGCTTAGGTGAAGATGAAAATGGAGCGGATGGTGATATCAGTGATGGCGAAACTCAAAGCCCTTGGCAAACTGGTGTGCATGGACAACCAAGCGAATAAGGTGAGAATAGTGCTTAGAAGCACCAATTCCACTCAGAAGACGAGTAAGACCCAAAAAGTCAAATCCCAAATATGCCAATGCTGCTATAGTAGAAGACGCAAATGCAATAGAACCAGAGACATTTACAGAAGCATTTCTGAATCCAGACTAGAATAAATCCATGGAAGAGAAAATTGCAGCATTAAGACAAAATCAGACTTGGGAGATTGTGCCAAAGCCAAGAGATGTAGAGCCTATTTCTTGCAAATGGATCAATTGAAACGTTTGGTTGGTAGCTCGTTTGGTAGCTCTAGGATTCTCTCAACAATATGGACTAGACTTTGATGAAACGTTTAGTCCAATTGCTAAGCTTACAACTATAATAGTCTTACTTGCACTAACAGCTAGCAAATATTGGAACTTGTGGCAGATGGATGTGAAGAATGCATTCTTACATGGAGAGTTGGATCGGGAGATCTATATGAATCAACCGTTGGATTTTCAGAGTCTAAGTCATCCTGAATATGTGTGTACGTAAGTCACTCTACGGATTGAAACAAGCACCCAGGACATGGTATGATAAGTTTGCTGAATTTCTAACTCAAAGTGGGTATTCAGTAACATCTGCAGATTCCAGCTTGTTTGTTAAAGCTGATGGAGGAAAGTTGGCTATCGTGCTTGTATACTTAGATGATCTAATCATCACCGGAGATGATGTTCAAGAAATTTGCCGAACGAAGGAGAATTCAGTTTTTCATGCGAGAACAGAACATGTGGAAGTGCATTATCACTTTATCATGGAAAAGGTCCTAGAAGAAGAGATTGAGCTGAGGCAGATTAAGTTGGAAGACCAAGTCCCAGACTAATTCACAAAAAGTTTGAGTGGCAAGAAGTTTGAAAGTTTTTGTCATCACTCATCAGCTTGGAATGGTAAAGAGTTTGAAAGCTGATTTTGAGGGAGAGTGTTAGAGTTATCAACATCAGCATGCGACTATGAGGATGTGTTGAACAGGTAATGTTTGTTTTAGTTTTAATAAGTTAGGAATTTTCCTAGTCTTAGGGAAGTTGTTGCAGCACGTTGCTGCACATGTTTTTATTTTTTATTAAGTTTCTGTTGATGGTTTTGCCTGTAAAAGGCTTGTATCAGGTGAAGTTTCAATAGGTCATAAAATCATAAAAAAATAAAAGTATTCCTTCCTCCCCCGTTTGTCTTCTGTATTTATTGCTTTCTGCAGAAGTATGCAACGAAGATGAATTTTGATGTAACACCAAATTCCCCATCAAAAAATATGAAATTTTTTTGTCAGTACTTAAAAGAATTAAGTTACCACCAAGGTATCTTCCGTAATGACTTTTTGTAGTGGGCTAAGATGATCCAAGAAATATTATTGGACTAATAGTTTAAGACATTATCGGGTCATCCGATTGAGTTGTCGGACACAAAATCAATCGGTATTATCCCACAACAAAGATATGTGGACCATGTGTGTGATTCTGACATGAAAATATATAACGCTTCAATCCAACATGGAAAGATTTTTTGGATGAGTTTGTCATGGTTTAAGGCCTTATTTTGATAGATTTGATTCGATTCGAATTTGAAATTTATTCTGAACTCGAAATTTGACTCGGATCGTTTCATATGAAATAACAAGAGTGCTGATCCATCAAAAAGGAATGACGGTCCTTCAAATTGGTACAGAAAGAATGATTTGCATAGATGAAGAGAGAAGATATATTGAGTATCGTATTCAGTAGAAGATGATGAATAATACTTCAATTTTATTTTTATTTTTTACCTTTCCTGTGATATAAGTTGCTCTACAGATTTGGGTCTCATCTTTTGCGGAACAATAACGCAGATTTGGGTTCTATGTCGGCCTAAGGGAAGTGGTTTGAGTTGGATTAGATGGTGAATTGTTGTTTGTTTACTTGTTTGATGCGATGATGTTAATGATGGATAGATATGCATAATGAAATCGAACCTTTACTGGAACCATAGCTTTCTATGATTCACGGATAAAGATGCAGGGTAGAGAGAAAGTTGTAGAAAGGAGACTTGCACCTGGGTATTGTGGCAAGAGGGTAAATTGGGCAATAACAGATGAATTTTGTTACAAAGTAGATAGTCACTACTTAGGGTCTCGATACGAATCCAACCGAAGCGAATATGGAACTACTCGAATTCAATTCGAAATATTATATTTATACTCGAATTCGAATTATATTTGAAAATTTGTACTCAGATTCGACTCAACTTAAATATTTATCATTCGAATTTGATCCGACTCGAACCGAATTATATTCAAACTACTCGCGAACTTCAAATTTAAACTCGAATTCGAGTCTCCACATAATAACTAATTTTATATTAAATATAATTATAAATTGAATTTGTTATTTTACTTAGAAATGAGAAAATATATTTATTATTACACTTTACAAATATAAAATCACAATTAAAATTAAAAACAAAACAATAATAATTAGTTATTCTAATATTATAAGAGAATGTATCGAGTATCAAATCGAGTATGTATCAAATCATAATCTCGAATTTGAGTAGTTTGAATCTTAAACGAGTTGAATATAACTTTGTTCAGATTCTACTCATATTTTTATTCGAACTATTTTTAATACTCAAATTTGGATCATATTATTAACGATTTCGAGTTTCATTCATATTTTTTCGAATCGAACCCGAACCATTTGACTCGTTTACAGTTTTAAAGACTACGTGCGAAAATATCAAAATATGTTGTGGAAATATCAATTCTTCATATATATATATATATATATATATATATATATATGATGGATCTAAAACACTCATCTTTTAAATAACACTCATTTATTAAAACTACGTCATTTTGAATATTCTTTTAAAATATAAAATAATATTAAAATAGAATGATCTCACTTGTTTTATTTTAATTTACAAAAATATCACTCGCGACCTCATTTGTTTTTTAAAACAATTTTCAAAACGACGTAGTTTTAATAAAAGAGTGTTATTTAAGAGAAGTGATTTAGATCTGTCATATATATATATATATATATATATATATATAGGGTTCTTATCCGTGTACCGCTGTTTGACACGGATCTTATTAACAACCATGATCTTAACCCTTGATCTCGATATTGAATTGCCCAATTTAATCACAATTTCTCCCTGTCACTAGAGCCTCTAGCGGTAGTCACTTCCTTAAATCGGAACAACAAATTACCAAAAAGCCTCCCATCTCAAGCAAATCACGTCTTGCCACAAATCACAGCGACAACTTGTATCATCACCTATATTAAGGCTATGGTTCATTTGGCAAAGTATACATAATGTAAAAATAAAAGATAATGTAAAGATGAGTTTATTTTTATGTATACATAATGTAAAAATAAAAGATAATGTAAATATACATAATGTAAAACTAAAAGATAATGTAAAGATAAGTTTGAATAAAAGATAAATTTATTTTATTATAAAAGATAAATTTATTAATATTTTCAAATAATTTATAATATTATGAAAATTATAAATTATTTGAAAATATTAATTAAATCATAAATTTATATTTTAAAAATTAAAAATAAATTACATGAATTTAAATCTAAAAATAATTTATATAAATTTTATAATTAAAACTTATCTTATTTTTAGGATAGAGGTGTACTTTCATGTGTGGCCTTCAAAATTAGGTATCGTCACCCATCTTGGGTCGTCGATACACGGTACAAAATTCAAATACAACTTAATAATACAAATTGTCAGTAAAAATACGACAAAACATATCTTGTGAGTTTTAATACAAATATTGTCATCTGAAATAATATCCACACTCAATGGAGTCCTCATTACATTTATTATTACACTATTTTACGTAATAGTGAGGACTCTACTAATACACAATCTAGGACCATCACTGTTCCCCGACTAGTCCCATTACGTTCTCATTTCACAAAGAACAATGAAAACGAAAGGGTGAGCTCAACTAGCCCAGTAAAAAAATATTATGACTAAGATAATGCATAATAAATTATAATTAGCCTTCAATAGTATAACAACTGATAGAATATAATAGAAAATAAGTTTTAGATCAAAAATTCAAATGAAATAAGCAATCCATTAGAAGAGTCAGTAGAAATAAAATCTACTATCTTCTATGATTTAAAAGGTTTTTCATCACTTTTATCATTTGAAACTCGACTAATAAATAATCCACGCCATTAAATCATCCTGCCTACAAGCTGAGCGAGGATATTCTTTAAGTATCACGACCACGAATTATCCACGCACTACTGGTAAAGATAATCGTGTATTCATTAAGTATCACGACCACAAATTATCCATGCACTACGGGCGAAAGATAATCGTGTATTCATTAAGATCACGACCACAAATTATCCATGCACTACGGGCCAAAGATAATCGTGTATTCATCAATCCGGTCCCGATCACGCCATAAAATAATTCATCTTTTTACTACGGCAAAAGAGAATCCATAGCCATAATCATACCAAAAAGCGTCCCATCAATGCACTACGGGCCAACGAGGACTTTTTCCACATCAATTGTAACATTACGGTCATGATTACAATCAATAATCCCTGGTCATAATCATACCAAGTCCATCTATGGAATACAGGCCACAGATGACTTTCAACAAAATATAAACATGAGGATGATGACAATGATATAAGAATTCAATGAAACAAGTTAAAGAATTAATTTATCCAGGAATTAATAACGTCTAAATTGTCAACATGATACTTCATTGTAGAGTAAAATTCAAGAATGCTCGAAAGAATATTTCCATGAAAAGATCTTTGGATGAAGCGCAAATATCAAGGATATTCCACTAATTTCATGGAGTATAAAGTCAAACTTTAACCAACCGGGTATAATAACGAATGGAATAACAAAAGAAATCACCATGCATGCGGTATTTGCGCCAGATAGGTTATTCAATGAATAATAAGTAATCTTAACTAGGTCAGTGAAATTACATGCAAGCGGGATGTTCCAATGAATAATAATAAAGATTTTAACCCGGTCCCACGTAAAAGCGCATGTGACGTGGATATTCCAACGAATAATAACGAATGGAATAATGTAAGAATTTCACCAAGTATAGGGTAGTCACATTATCTCGGGTTATTCCAAAGAGAATAATAAATAATGGAATAACGTAAGTTCTCTTCATGAATACAAAAGAAATAATACATGTGACAACCCCAAAATAGGTCCATTCCATCCAACCCATTCTCGAGTCACCAAATACATAGTACGTAAAACAACTACAACTTTATTACAACAATTGTCGTACAAAATACAACAACACATATCTTTGTGAGTTTGGATACAAATATATACCAAATGTGACACATGTCCCCCAACCGTGGACAAGACACCTCACAAAGACACCTTACATAAAGGTATAGTCAAAAACTATTTTAAAAATAGAATCTTTGGGAAGTGCTCAAGAAAACCTTCGTATACGGGAGGCCATGCTTCTAGGTTATGATAGATATCATATGGCCACGTAATTATCCTTGTTGACCCGAATAGTCCCCAAAGAAAAACGAGAAGATTACTATCATATTCTTCCCAATGGTGAGTCTTCTCTTGACATATCATTATCTCCACTGTCTCTAATTGAGAATTATACTTCAAACAAACACCAAGATTATATAGGTAGTGCTCGTAAATATACTCAGCAAGTGGATGAGCACATCCTTGTCTTATGATGATACGAGGTTATATGTCATTAGACATCTTGTATGATATATAGTGGCAAAACACCCTTCCAACGTTGGGTTCGCCTCACCCTATTTGATTCACCAAATATAACTACTAAATGATGTATACAACACCTTTCTATACCGCTAGGAGAACCTCCATGCCTAGAGACCACCGCTCTATTCCCTATTACCCCAGCTTCGACCCCGGTACCTCACTTTTATTACCGAAAGGAATTGTGAAGCAAAAGGGTGAGCACAACTAGCTCAGTAAAGAATATCATGACTAAAGATAATTAAATTATCAATAGCCTTCATCAATAATAAATCAGAGATTTAGAACATATGGTAGTTGATAAAAATTTCAACCATAGTTGCAGCGGAACGAACAATCCATTAGAAGAGTCAAATAGACTATAAAATCTATTATCTTCTCCATGTTAAAAGTCCACCAACAATGTTTTATCCCTGTAACATCAATCAACAATTCCTGTCACCAATCACATGTATAACTCATAATCGTAATTGTAGTTCTAAATTCCTCTTCGCACCCAGGACGAAGATAATTTTCATCACCTATCTTTACCTGAAACATAAAAGATCATGGTTATACCAAATCACAGTTCATGTTCATAATCATACTAATAATTTCATCTTTGCACTACGGGCCAAAGATATTCATCAACAAGTCATCTTTGCATTACGAGCCAAAGATATTCAACAATAGGTCATCTTTGCAGTATGGGCCAAAGATATTCAACAGGTCATCTTTGCACTACGGGCCAAAGATATTCAACAATAATTCATCTTTGCACTACAGGCCAAAGATATTCAACAATAATTCATCTTTGCACTAAAGGCCAAAGATATTCAACAATAATTCATCTTTGCACTACGGGCCAAAGATATTCATATCTCAAAGAAATATATAATCATTTCAAAATCTATATAAACCATAATTATAACCATGTTGATCAATTCACCTTTGCACTTAAGCTAAAAATATTCAATTGTAAATTCAATGGTCATGATCATACTAGTCACAATTCATCTTTACACTACTGGCCAAAGAGAACCCATAGTCATGATCATACCAATAATCTACCCATCTTTACACTCAAGTTAAAGAAAAATTTCTTCACCAGGATTATAAAAATGTTATATATGATAATAAAAATAATATGATCAACAACTGCATTTAATTTCAAGAATAAGATTCATAAATCAACGATAATTTGGTCATAAAAAGAAACCAATTTTGTCGTGAATAGTACCCGTGAATAGTAACCGTGAATAGTAACTCGTGAATAGTACTCCGTATTCGTACATAGTACCGTATACATAAATAAAGTCATATACGTAAATAATGTCATATACATGAATAGTCTTGCCATATCGTGAATAAAGGTCGTATACGTGAATAAGAAACCCGCACTCAAAAGGTAGAAATTCCACAATAAGATCCATACCAATATGTCGAGATAATGATATTGAAAGAATAACATCATTATGAAGAATATAACATCCCTTAATATCCCTTACAATCCTTTACTATCCCTTACTATCCCTTACCTCAAAAGAGCAAAGACTTCCATTTGGATATCTGATATACGTTGAAGGAAACTTCAGACCGATGAATTGCAACTCACCAAATATCTAAATACTCACAAAATACACTCAATAATCTAGAGAGAAAAAGAGAGAAAACTTATGAATTCTGGTGTGATTTTCAATTCTAACTTAGCTGTGACGCCCCCAAAATAGGTATACATCACCCATTCTGAGTTGTCAATACATGGTACGTAAACAACTACAACTTTATTATTACAACAAGAAAAGCATGAGTTTGAATACAAATATTATCTTCTAGACAATATCTATACTCAAATAAATCCTCAACACATTTATTGATACATTATTTTATAAAATGGTGAGGACTACTAAACAACTCTCTCTAGAACCTTCATTCCATACCCCCCTTGTACTCGCTATATTCTCGCATCCCGAGAAGAAAAATGGAACAAAAGGAAAAGGGTGAGCTCAACTAGCCCAAAGAAAGAATATTATGACTAAAATAATATACAACAAATTATCATTAGTGCATAACAGGAAAAAATCTAATAGTAATACAATAGACAACAAGTTTTAAATCAATATTCGCAATGAAAATAATAATTCATTAGAAGAGTTAAGTAGAGAATGCAAACTACTATCTTCTATGTATGAATTTAAAAGTTCATCGCTCTATCTTTTATCCCCTCAGAAGATCAATCAATATACATCTGAAATCAAATATTTATCTTTGCACTACAGCCAAAGATATTCATCACCGGTCATGTTCATCTAAACACTGCTCATCTTTGCAGACTATGGCCAAAGATATTCATCGAAATCATTCATCTTTGCACTACAGCCAAAAGATATTCAATAATATCATCATTTAAGACCGAGGATGATGAAAATATTTTAAAAGAAACGAATCCAGTGAAACAAAATGACAAGGATTAAGGATTAAGGATTCGTACTTTGTTTTATCCATGTCCAAAAATACCTCAAAAATAATCATAGTGGTGTAAAATTCAAGAATGATCAAAACATGGATACAATCAAAGCTAGTATCCACAATAGATATTTTGGACGAAAAGGAAAATTTTCATTTTTCGATGAATAAAGCCAGTATTCATGAATAAGATCAGATATCGTGAATAAAGTCCAGATACGTGAATAAGAACTCGACACCAAAAGTTCCAAATTTGATAAAAACTTCAGATCAATATTTCAAAGATAATGATATTGAAGAAATAATATCATTACTGAAAAAAAAATATCCCTTACCTCGAAAGATCAAGATTTAAATAAAAAAACACGGATATAAAGCATGACTTGAACTTGCACCAGTATAGTAATACTCAAAATATTTTCAAAATACTCACAAAATAATACTCGATAATATAGAGAGAAAATTTGATTTCTTGTGTGATTTTCAATTTTAACCTAAGCACCTATTTATAGGAAAATGCTTAGAACACCAAAACAAAAAATTTAATAAAATATTAATATATATATATTATAATTTCTACGCCCACTTTTAAGGATCTGAATTCAGCAAATTCCAACACATACTGCAAGACCCACAATAATGACATAAAACGTTTTCATATTTAAAATATTTTAAACTTCCAAAATTAATTATTTGAAGCTTCGAACTTCAATAATTCATAATAAATAGCCCTTTTATCGTAAAATTCAAACTCGCAAGCATTTTTATAGGAAATTCAATTCTCTACAACTTTACGTAAGAAAGTTTTTCCAAATTCCAAATAGAAATTAACCAAATCCACAAACCAGGCGATTTTACAAAGTTATAATCAAATTTCACCGATAAATGGGGTCCAATTTACATGTTTAACATGTTTTAAACATTTATTGCAACAAAAATACTCTTCCTCCTCGTATACTCATATATCCCACATTCGTTGTAAAAATATCACCATTATTATATTATTAAAATATAATAATATATTTAAATGAATTATTTTATCGTAAAAAGATAAAATTTCAATTTTCAACAATTGTCACATTAAAATTTTCTCCATCTATATCCACATAAAATCAATATTTTCCTCATCATATGAATCAATAATTAATTATTCACAAATAATATTACGTAATCACAATATCGACAACCGAGCAGCCTCAGGAAGAGGGGGCTTTCGAATAAGAATTTCTCCTTCTCGGGCGCCGCAATTAGGTGACCAAACCTCTCTTTAGACGTAACTTTCTAGACATTGCCAATAATATTATCTAATAATATTATTCAGATAATATGAATTATTGCTTCGATAATGAAAATACTGTAATGACAATTATCAAACAACAATGAATATAAAATATCAACGCAAAGAATTATTAAATCAATAAAATAAAATATCGAATAAGAATTATTCACGTAACCATTATTGAGTAAAGCCTTCTTACGTAAGAATCAATAATTGGTGCAATACCGCGTGCTCTTCGTGTTTTTTAACCGCCGAGTATTTTTAACAAAGATTAATCTGTAATAACTACGCCATTATTTTTAAACAACTTATATTTGTCGCTTTCTTCATCCAATCGCTTTTCAGTTATGGGGCCCACAAAAATCAAGCTACCGTCGCATTTAATATTCCCCAAATAATAATATTCCACGACCAAACGAATATTCCCCGACAACAATGAATATTTTATAACCACTTGCTTATTTTGAAATATTTATGTTTTTACCCATAACTATCCACATTAATCAAATCAACCCTTACTATTTCAAAATAATAAATAGAGAAAATTAAATTTCATTAATAATAAGTTGGGGTCTTACAACCTCCCTCCTTATGAAATTTCGTCCCTCGAAATTGACGTGACGCACTCGGTGTTTTTCAAAAGTGAGGATACCTCGCTTTCATTTCCGCTTCCAATTCCCTGTGTCATTTCTCTATAGCATGATTCCTCCACAAAACTTTAACTTGTGGTATGACCTTTCATAGCGTAGGGACATGCTCCTTCCTATCCAAGATCTTGACAGTACCTCCTCATACGTTAAGTCTTCTGGGCTATCTCATCCTGGTTCTAACTCAATAACGTGGTTCGGGTCTTTCACATATTTACGAAAGTACGATATGTGAAACACATTATGAACACGAGACATACTCGAGGTAACGCGAGTCTATATAGGCTACATTTTCTACTCGGTCCAAGAATTTGAAATGGACCAATAAATCATGGATTGAGCTTTCCTCTCTTCCCAAATCTTGTAACTCCCTTCCACGGAAGCAACTCGCAACAATACATTATCCCCTATACTAAATTCCACGTCCTTTCGATGAAGATTCGCATAACTCTTTTGTCGATCTTGTGTCGTTTGTATACGTTGTCGAATCATTTGGATCATTTCGATAGTCATACGTACTAACTCGGGTCCCAACAATGTTGCTTCACCCACCTCATCCCAACATATTGGAGAGCGACACTTTCGTCCATATAATGCTTCAAATGGAACCACACCTATACTTGCTCGATAATCGTTGTTGTAGGAGAATTCCACCAATGGTAAATACTTATCCCAACCGCCCTTGAAGTCTAGGACACGTAGTCTTAATAAATCTTCAAGAGTTTGAATAGTCCTCTCTCGATTGTCCGTCCGCTTTTGAGGATGGTATGCGAATCAATCGTAAATCCGCGCTCCATAGCTTTTTGCAAGCTAACCCAAAATCTTGAAGTGAATCTTGGGTCACGATCCAAACTATGGATACTGGCATGCCATGCAACCTCACAATCTCATTCACGTATCATACTAGCAAGAAGCGTTCAAGGAATAAGTCTCCGTGATTTCGGTAAGAAATGAGCGGACTTGGTTAATCTATCAACAATAACCCAAATAGCATTGATACCTTGAGAAACCGTAGGAAGACCCGTAAATCTAAATCCATGGTAATGTGTTCCCACTTCCATTTCTAATCTCAAGTGGTTGCAACGGACCCTTAGGTACTAGATGCTCGCCTTTACACGTTAAGCAAGTTAAACACATCGAGATAAACTTTGCAATCTCTCTCTTCATATTGTTCCACCAAAATGTATGTCAAGATCACGATACATTTTAGTACTTCCGTGATGGATTGCAAATGGTGTATTGTTTGCCTCCATCATAATCTTGTACTTCAAATCGAGTTGTTAGGAACACAAAGTCAGAGTGGACTCAAGTATTCCTTCTTCATCAATTCTCGCTTCCTAATAGCTCCTTCTTGTACTTTCTTCTTCATACGCATCATTTCTGGGTCGGTGGCTTGAGCAACCTTAACTTTTTCTATTAAAGTTGGCTCTATCATTATACTTGACATCATCACACTCATTCCGCATATGATCTTCTACTCAACGCGTCGGCTACCACCACGCTCGCTTTTCGGGATGGTATTGAATAACGTGGTCGTAGTCTTCAATAGCTCGAGCCAACGTCATTGCCGCGTGTTGAAGTTCTTTTCTTTTGAGTGAAGAAATATTTAAGGCTTTTATGGTCCGAATATATCTCCACTTTCTCCCCATATAGATAGTGCCTCCATATCTTTAACACGAAAACGATCAATGGCCGCTAACTCTAGATCATGAGTAGGATAATTCCTCTCATACTCTTAAGTTGTCATGAGGCATAAAGCTATGACTTTCCCACGCTGCATGAGAACACATCCTAACCCTTTGCCTCAAAGCATCATTTGAGATAACAAATCCATCCGAACCGGATGGTATTGTTAGAACAAAGTCTTAAAATGAGTCTCCTCTTGAGCTCTTGGAAACTCTTCTCGCATTCCTCGCTCCATACTTAATTTTATTCCACGACAAAACGAATATTCCCGATAACAATGAATATTTTATAACCACTTGCTTATTTTGAAATATTTATGTATTTTACCCATAACTATCCACATTAATCAAATCAACCCTTACTATTTCAAAATAATAAATAGAAAAAATTAAATTTCATTAATAATAAGTTGGGGTCTTACATTAGCCCTCTATTTATAGGAAAATGTTAAGACGTCAAGCGAGACTTGACCACGCTTATTCAATGGCTTTACTCCGCTACTACTCCACCCACCAAAATTAGCCATCTTCCCAATAACCAAAAGTGGGGCCCACCCATTTCTAGATTTTCTACCAAAATCGCTTATAAACCTAATTTTCGAATCACCACCTCTTAAAATTCATAACAAATCATTCGCTCATTTTAACTCTGCTCAAAATTTGTGGACATATACTCAACTTATATATGTATAACATATCCAAAAATTACAACGATCTAACGGTCGGATTAAATATTATAACTCACACAATAAAGCTGTAAGAACACCGATTTGATCTTTTAATACCTCTAATCTGATAAAATACTGATAAAACACCTCAACATTAACTCCTTCATTTATAACCACATAAATAAATCCATCATTTATATCCGCATCAAATAAATATTTCCTTATCATATAAATCAATAATTAATTATTTACAAATAATATTACAGAATCACAACAATGACAACCAGGCAGTTCCCAGGAAAGCGGGGGCTTTCCGATAAGGATTTCTCTTTACTGGCGCGCAATTAGGTGACCAAACCTCTCCTTGACAGAACTTTCTAGACATTATCAATAATGCTATCTATTAATATTATTCAAATAATATGAATTATTGATCTGATAATGGAGATATTGTGCGCGAGGACAATTATCAAAACCACAATAATATAAAATATCAACGCAACAATTATTGAATCAATAAAATAAAATATTGAATAAAGAATTCATCGTAATAATTATTTAGTAGTGCCTTCTTAAGTAAGAATCAATAATTGAAAAAATATCGCGGCAATACTGGTAATAACATCGCAAGTAACTACGCCAGATTACTATATTTTAACCACCGTGTATTCCAACAAAGGTTAACGATAACAACTACGCCTAGTTATTTATAAAAACTCAAATTTGTCGTTTTCTTCATCCGACAATTATTCTACATTATGGGCCCATGAATTGGATGCGCTGTCAAATTTAATATTCTACGAAAAGCAAGAATATTCCACGACTAAACGAATATTCTCCGACAATAATGAATATTTTATAACCACTTGCGTATTTTGAAAAATTTTCACATTTAACCCATAACTTTAAACTTTTTATCAATTTAACTATTTACTAAATAGAAAAATTGAATACTTTTATTTTATAAAATTCGGGGTCTTACAATACCCCTTACGAGTACAACAAATAATATCCCTTACCGTAAACGAAACTGGATTTAAGAGTAGGGAAGTAGCAGAATACTTTTCTTTTTTCTCTCTAAAATTTTATCTCTCTAGAGTTTCAGTGAATTCACAAGAAATAATGAAGGAATGAGCTTCTATTTATAGGAGAATGGAAAGGTACTGTGTAAGGATTTCTTCACAGATCAAATAATTCAAAGACTCACGGATGAAAATTTGATAACCTATGGTTGCAAAAGTCAAGCCTTCCTCCAATAAGATTAAATCAAACAAATATAATATATATCTATATATATAAACCCACACATGCTCAAAAGGAAAACTCACCCACCCCTGAATAACTTGCTAGATTCCTTTCTCCCAAATTCATTTTCTCCCACATAGGCCCCACATGTTCCCCTCCCACCAATATCCACTCACTCATTCAATATATATATATATATATATATATATATATATATATATATATTCACACACTCCACCACTCACATACAAATTTTTTACTTTCCCACCAACATGTCCACATTACACACATCCACATCCACACACACTCACACACTAAATTCCACCAACAAGTCATTCTCACACATCACTCTCACCCATATCACATTCATATATATATATATATATATATATATACACACACATCTCACACTTCCTCTCACCCCCAATTTCCTCCTCTATACGTAACTTCCTCTCACCCCCAATTTTAAAATCAGTTTTTCAACATATATGGGCCCCACATGTGGGACTCACCTTTAAATAATTTTCTACCGATTATTTTAAAAAATGGGTAAATAGGAATCCAAATAATAAGTAAAACTGAAAGTGACTTTCACGTAAGATCAATAATCAATACCGTGTGTTACTACGCAACCACGCCAGACATCGTAATTTTACTACCGAAAAGTAGTTCAACAAGATTAACAGTAAAACTTATGCCGTAATTTTCATAAAAATATTTTTGTCATTTTCTCAATCCGACAATCATTCCATTGTGGGGTCCACCAATGATTGCGCCGTTGTACGAATATTCCCTGCTAAAACGAATATTCCCCGACCAATCGAATATAATACAACAACTTGCATACTTTGCAAAATTTCTAAATACTACCCACAACTATAACATTATATCAAATCCACACCATAATATTAAAAAAAATATTTCAAAAAATTTAAATCTTTATTCATAAAATCTGGGGTCTCACATCATGCATACATAATATAAAAATAAGATAAGTTTGAATACATGGTATAATAAAATAAATTTATCTTTTATAATAAAATAAATTTATCTTTTATTTAAACTTATATTATTTTTACATTATGTATACATAAAAATAAATTTATCTTTTATTCAATCTTATCTTTACATTATTTTTTATTTTTACATTATGTATCTTTATATTATCATTTATTTTTACATTATGTATACATATATAAAAATAAACTCATCTTTACATTATCTTTTATTTTTACATTATGTATAATTTACCAAATGAACTATAGCCTTAATATGGGTGAGAGACACACTTCTTAGTCATCAACTTGTAGCGCATGCAAGATGTAATAAGGCGGAGGAGGAGGCTTTTTGATAATTTATTGTCTTGATTTAAGAATGTGGATGCCATTGCCAGAGGCTCTAGCCAGCGAGAAAAATTGTGATTAAATTGGGTCATTCAATATCGAAATCAAGGGTTAAGATCATGGTGCCACGGATGGGAATCCATATATATATATATATATATATATATATATATATATATATATATATATATGGGTGTGTGTGTGTGTGTGTATTTGGTTCTAAAATATATCTCTTAAATAGCTTAGTTCTATTAAAATTATGTCGTTTTGGATATTTTTTTTAAAAATAAGTGAGGTCACGGTTGGCATTTTTACAAATAAAAAAAAGCAAGTGGGAGCATTCTCTTTTAATATTATTTTGTTTTTAAAAACGACGTAGTTTTAATAAATGTATATTATTTAAGAGAAGTATGTTGGTTAAGAGATATGTTTTAAATCATTATATATATATATATATATATATATATATATATATATATATATATATATATTAGTTGGGTCATATGTCTCCGACATTTGTATGATGGATGAGATTTATTCAACTTTGAGCAATACCAGAGATAATTTATTGAGTGAGCGAGAAATTTAAAATTATTTATATTTTATTAGATATATATATATATAATAAATTACAAATAATTTTGAATTTCCCGCTCACTCAATAAATTATCTGGATCGTTCAAAGTTTGAGATAAATCTCATCGCTCATACAAATCTTAAATACATGCATCTTAATAATATATATATATATATATATATATATATATATATATATGACGCTACTTGATTCTTCGTCAGCCATGACACATGCAATAAAAGAAACAAAATTATTCTTCAAACTGCTCCAATTTTCTAAAGAAACACTTTTTTCTACTTTTTTTTATATTTGGCAATTACTAATTCACTAAGCAATCTATTATCTATGTCTATGTAAACGAAACATGTGTGTGTAATTTTATATGTATTTAGTGCATACCACATTTTAAATTTTCAAAGAATAACCTATCAACTTTTAACGAGTTTAATATAATCAACTTGTTTATGAAAGTACATTTATTTGGCACACAGTTTATCTTAAATGGGTTTGAACATAGTTATAGAACATCTATTTTAGATTTTCGACCATCAACAATAAATTTACTTGTCACATAAAAATTGTTTACAAGTATATATTAATATATATATATATATATATATATATATATATATATATATATATATATGAGTGTATGTGAATGATTTTATGTGATAGTAGTATTACTCGACCATCAAAGCTTAGTTATTGAAATTTAGAATTTCACATAAAAACCGCTCACATACTGCTTGCATACACTCTTATGCATATTTATATTGCTCACATGCAAATCAAGTTATGTGGGCCATACTATTATATATGTGATTGTATGTGAACGTTTTTATATGATAGTAACATTACTCGACAACCAAAACCTCTATTTATTGAAATTTAGAATTTTATATCTAATCTAAGTCGCCACATCTTTATGTACCAAATTAAAAATAAGGGAATTGTTAAATCTACATTATTTTTTATTATTTTCACAACAAAAGTGTCGCTGTAGATGTATAGCCGTCGCTATAGGATCTATAACGATACTTTTGTAGTGAAAATAACATTTTCTAGTGTGAATTTAACAATTTTCTAAAAATAATAGTCCTACATCTTATGTACCAAAAAAAATAGTCATATATCTTAGCTACCAAAAAATAGTCATAAATTTTTTCTATTTTTGTAATTCATTACACACTAACCACTTGCATACATTTTTTAATAATTTCCAAATATATTTAGATATAAAATTACTCAAAATACTTCCATACAAATCAATTATTATTCATTGATGGTAAAAAAAAAAATGTTTGTATAAATAAAATAATGTTATCTTTTATATAAATGCGGTGAAGACATGCATTTTATCTATGTCAAAATACAAAAGACCTTTTATCAACTATGAATATTGTGACGCCCCCAAAATAGGTATACACAACACTCATTCTGAGTCGTCAAATACATGGTACAAAAAGAAAACTACAACTTCAATAATACAAATGTCGTGTGTGAAATACGACAATATATATAATGAGTTTAAATATAATATTGTCTTCTGATAATATCTATACTAAAATAAATCCCCATCATAATTATTGATTCATTATTTTACAAAAATGGTGAGGACTACTAAACAACTCTCTCTAGAATCTTCATTCCATACCCCGACTAAGACTCGCTACATTCTCGCCTCCCGAGAAGAAAAATGGAACAACAAGGAAAAGGGTGAGCTCAACTAGCCCAAAGAAAGAATATTATGACTAAGATAATATACAACAAATTATCGTTAGTCTTCAACAGGAAAAATCGATAGAATACAATAGATAACAAGTTTCGGATCAATATTCGCATGAAATAATAATTCATGTAAGAGTTACGTAGAGAATGAAATCTACTATAATCTATGAATTTAACAGAATCCATCATCAATATTTTATCCTCAGTAACATCAATCAATATGCATCCGAATCAAATATTCATCTTTGCACTGTGCCAAAGATATTCATCATTAATCATGTTCATTTAAACACTGCTCATCTTTGCACTACTGCCAAAGATATTAATCAATCGGTCATGTTCATCTCAACACTGCTTCATCTTTGCACTACAGCCCAAAGATATTCTTCAAAATCATTCATCTTTGCAGACCACAGGGCCAAAGATATTCAATAATATCATCATTTAAGATCGAGGATGATGAAAATATTTTTAAAGAAACGAATCCAAAGGAAACAAAATGACAAGGATTAAGGATTAAGGATTCGTCTTTGGTTTTATCCACGCCCAAAAATACCTCAAAATAATCATAGTGGTGTAAAATTCAAGAATGATCAAAATATGGATACAATCGAGTTAGTATCCGTAATAGATATTTTGGACAAAAAGAAGAAATTTTATTTTTCTATGAATAGTCTTGTGATACGTGAATAGTCAGATATCGTGAATAAAGGCCAGACATCGTGAATAAGAATCCAGACACCAAAAGATAAAAATTCCACAAAAATATCTTCACGCTTAATGAATAAGACTTTGAATAAGAACTCGTGAATAAGAACTCATGAATAAGAACCCATGAATAAGTAACCCCGACATGAAAAAGTTCCAAATTTGATAAAAACTTCAGATCAACATTTCAAAGATAATGATATTGAAGAAATAATATCATTACAAAAAAAATATCCACTTACCTCGAAAGATCAAGATTTCTAAATTTAAACACCTGATATAAAGCTGACTGACTTGGACTTGCCGTATAGAATACTCAAAGTATACTCAAAATACTCACAAGAATACGCCGATAATATAGAGAGAAAAAACTTCAGCTTCAAAGCGATTTTCAATTCTAACCCAAGACCCTATTTATAGAAATTGCTAGAATAACCAAAAAGCAGTAAAATTTAATATAATATTAATATATTTAATAAATTCTCTACGCCCATCTAGACAATCTGATCTCAGCCATAAAGCACATGTTAAAGATGGCCAACAACATTTGAAAAACGTTTTTCTTAAAAACATAATTAAAACTTCCAAAAATTAATTATTTCGGAGCTTCAGAACTTCAATAATTCATAATAAATAGCCCTTTCATCAGAAAATTCGAATCTCGCGAGTTTTTATAGGAAATTCAATTCTCTACAACTTTGCAGAAGAAAGTTTTTCCAAATTCCAAATAGAAATTGACCAAAATCCACAAACAGGCGATTTTACAGGCTATAATCAAATTTCAGTCAATAAATGGGGTCCACCGACATGTTTAACATGTTTTAAACATTTATTGCAACAAAAATACTCTTCCTCCTCAGATACTCATATATCCCACATTCGTTGTAAAAATATCACCGTTAATATATTATTAAAATAATATATTTAAATGAATTATTTTATCGTAAAAAGATAAAATATTAATTTTCAACAATTGTCATTTTAAAAATTTTCTCCATCTATATCCACATAAAATTAATATTTTCCTCATCATATAAATCAATAATTAATTATTCACAAATAATATTACGTAATCACAATATTGACAACCAAAAGCAGCTTCCTGGAAAGAGGGCTTTCCAATAAGAATTTCTTCATCACCTGCCGCAATTAGGTGACCAAACCTCTCCTTAGATGTAACTTTCTAGACATTGCCAATAATGTTATCTAATAATATTATTCAGATAATATGAATTATTGCTTCGATAATGAAAGATAATCGTAATGACAATTATCAAACAACAAAGAATATAAAATATCAACGCAAAGAATTATTAACTCAATAAAATAATCGAATAAGAATTATTGTAACCATTATTGAGTAGTGCCTTCACGTAAGAATCAATAATTGGTGCAATACCGTGCTACTTTGTTCAACAACGCCGTAATAGTGTGTTTTAACCACCGGGTATTCCAACAAGATAATCTGCATAACTACGCCTGCTATTTAAAAACAACTTATATTTGTCGCTTTCTTCATCCAATCACTTTCCGTTATGGGCTCCACACATGGTCGCTACCATTGTACGAATATTCCCTCGAATCGCATTTAATATTCCACGACCAAACGAATATTCCCCGACAACAATGAATATTTTATAACCACTTGCTTAATTTGAAATATTTGCATATTTAACCCTTAACTATCCACATTAATCAAATCAACCCTTACTATTTCAAAATAATAAATAAAGGAAATTCCTTTTTATTTAAAAAAAAATTTCGGGGTCTTACAACCTCCCTCCTTATGAAATTTCGCCCTCGAAATTGACGTACGACCGGTGTTTCAAAAAAGTGAGGATACCTCGCTTTCATTTCCGCTTTCCAATTCCCGTGTCATTTCCTCTATAAAGCATGATTCCTCCACAAAACTTTAACTTGTGGTATGACCTCTACACATGTGACATGTTCTTTCCTATCTAAGATCTTGACAGTACCTCCTCATACGCTAAGTCTTCTATATCTCGTCCTGCTCTAACTCAATAACGTGGTTCGGGTCTTTCACATATTTACGAAGCACGAGATATGTGAAACACATTATGAACACGAGACATACTTTGAGGTAACGCAAGTCTATAGGCTACATTTCCTACTCCTGGCCAAGAATTTGAAATGGACCGATAAATCGTGGATCGAGCTTTCCTCTTTCCCAAATCTTGTAACTCCTTCCACGGAGCAACTCGCAACAATATTAAATTCCACGCCCTTTCGATGAAGATCCGCATAACTCTTTTGTCGATCTTGTGCCGCTTTGTATACTTTGTCAATCATTTGGATCTTTTCGTAGTCATACGTCTTAACTCCTGTCCCAACAATGTTGCTTCACCCACCTCATCCCAACATATCGGAGAATGACATTTTTGTCCATATAATGCTTCGAATGGAACCATGCCTATATTTGTTTAATAACTATTGTTGTATGAGGATTCCACCAATGGCAAGTACTTATCCCAACTTCCTTTGAAATCTAGGACACGAGTTTTAATATATCTTCAAGAGTTTGAGTAGTCCTTTCGATTGCCCATCCGCTTTGAGGATGGTATGCCAAACCTCGAATCGTGAAATTGCGTGCCTATAGCTTTCTAACCCAAAATCATGAAGTGAATCTTGGGTCACGATCTAAAACTATGGATACCGGCATGCCATGCAATCTCACAATCTCATTTACGTATATACGAGAAAAGACGTTCAAGGAATAAGTCTCTCAGATCGGCAAGAAATGAAAGCAGACTTGGCTAATCTATCAACAATAACCCAAATAAGATTGATGCCTTGAGAAACCGTAGGAAGACCCGTAAATGAAATCCATAGTAATGTGTTCCCACTTCCATTCCTAAATCTCAAGTGGTTGCAACGGACCCTTAGGTACAAGATGCTCCGCTTTTTACACGCTGGCAAGTTAAACACATCGAGATAAACTTTGCAATCTCTCTCTTCATATTGTTCCACCAAAAATGTATGTCAAGATCACGATACATTTTAGTACTTCCAAGATGGATTGCAAATGGCGATTGTGTGCCTCCATCATAATCTTGTACTTCAAATCGTAGTCGTTAGAACACAAAGTCTAGAGTGGACTCAAGTATTCCTTCTTCATCAATTCTCGCCCTAATAGCTCCTTCTTGACTTTCTTCTTCATACGCATCGCCGAAGCCTGTGGCTCGAGCAATCTTAACTTTTTCTATTAAAGTTGGCTCTACGCGATATACTTGACATCATCGCACTCGCTCCTCGCATATGATCTTCTACTCATCGCGTCACCACCACGCTCATTTTCGTGATGGCATGATCGTAACACGTGCTTAAATGAGTCTCCTCTTGAGTTCTTCAAAATCTTCTCGCATTCCTCGCCCATTCGAATTTTGTATCTCTACGAGTCACCAAGTTAATGGAATAGCGATTCGAGAATATCCTTCAACGAATCTCCGATAATAACCAACTAAGCCTGTAAAGCTACGCCTTTCGATAATCGACTTTAGGTTGCTCTCAACCGTGACTCATATCCCAATCTTGGATAAGACGTCACAATGACACCTATCGCTTTTTACTATCGCATCTAATATGACGTCCCCTAGAGTTCGGCTTGGGTGAATTCCACAAAGGAAGTCACAAGATAAAGGCTCAGTGTACCAAATTTATAGTTGAATTTTTAACTCCTCAAGTTCAATAGAGCCATTCGATATGAGATTTTAGAAATGAGTTTTGTACCGGTTCAAAGTCGATACAAAATTTAATATCGCTTGGGAGTAAGCCAAGAAATTCTTCAGAAATACGCCAAAAAAATCAATAACAACAGGAATATTATTCAAATCGACGTGTCTTTATTCAAATCCATAACACGGACTAAGAAAACTTGACATCCGTAATAAACGAATGACTTCATGGCTTGATATGAAAATGTTTGACTACAATGGTTTGATTGCTTGAATTCAATAACAAAGTTGCTTAGAATATGAAAACTAACAACCTTACAAAAGCAATCAATTTGGCGATGATGAGTAGTTAACCTTAAAATCACATCAAAAGCAAATATCTCTATAGAAATAAAGTTAACGGTAATGTGATAGTGCCAACTTGAATCAAGCAAGATTTTTAAACAACGGATGTAATGAAAGTTTCTCCTAATGGAGTCTCCACAAGATAGGTCAAAGTTTAATTTCTCCGTAGTCAAGTTCAAACGCTGAGCGCAAAGTAAGAGAGATAAAAGAATAGTAGAACCAATATCTAAGAAGGTATATACTTCGCAAGAATTTATAATTAACTAACCCGTATAACTTCGTTCGTTCCTCGCATTTTGACCAAATACAACAAACGCCTTCCCTAATCGTTGACTTTGACTTTTCTCGACAGATCTTTTTCGAGTCACCGTCCCTCACGAACTAGGTTTCGCTTACTATACAATCTCGAGCGATATGTCCTTCCTTTCCACAATTATAAGATACCTTGAACTGTCAGGTAAGCGCTTTGACTAATATGTCCCTCTTTTCCGCATTTCAGATAAAGATATGACCCATGGTCGCTTCTCTCCCTAAAACTAGTTGCTATCGGCACCGACGCCTTCACATGGTCGCTTGTTGAATCTCCTTTTAAAAATCCTCCCGACTCGCTTCTTCTATTTTTCATGGCCACGATTACCACCGTAGTGGTTACCGCTTTTGTCCGTATTCTTCTTTCTCCGCTGGGTTATCGTTATTCGATGATCGCTATCTTCTTGAGATGATCCTCGGTTATGGTCCCTCATTTGAACGTATTTCGTTATCTCGCCTAACAATCGAGCCCTCATTGACAACATCCGAATAGAGAAAAATTTATGAGAAATGAGATATCGACGTATGTCGGGTTTCAAACCTCTCGTAAACATCCGCCATACGCTCTCATTCTCCACCAAATGAGGTAACCTCGATAACTCCGCGAACTTCGCCCGTCTTTGGGACACCGCCATGTTATTCTCGCTTCTAGTCTAATAAACTCCACTTCCTTCATACGACGAATACTTTCAGTGGAAGTACTTGTCATTGAATCAAGCTTCAAACGCCTCCCACGACATCGCCGAAGCAAAATGATGGGTACGCTTCACGTATTCCCACCAAGAATCGCCGCGCCACTTTTAACATAAAGGCGGCGAATGGAAATTTCGTTCTTCGCATCCCAAGACATCGAATATCTTGGTAATTTGTTTGACCCACGCCTCCGCCTTTTAATCGGATCCGCTTCCCTGCACTCAGTGGTCCCAACTCTTTGAATCGCTTCAATGTCAGACCACCCGTGAATTGCTATCATTTCTCTTGATTTTGAACACGAGTCTCCTCGCCTTCGATTTTACATGAACCGTAAAAGCTTCTAAACATCCCCTCGCTCATCATCGCGCCAAAGGGTGTTGTTCACAGAGGAACATTACCACTTTCTGTTGACGCTTCTCCTCGTTGGTGAAAGACAGCATCTCCACTGGCCTCATTTACTCCACTCGTTAACGCTCTCAAAGAGCCCATTCTTAAAAAACTAATCATAAAACAAGGGTTAATTAAATAAATCAATATATCACATAATACCCTATAATACGACCAACCAACAAATAAGCTTAGGTAGACACACTAACAAGGATTTACTCGCCTCTCCCTCCTAGTTCTATTCCCCGATCTCCGCCAGAGATCATATCCCTAAGCTCGATATTAACTCGTGACGCCCCCCAAAATAGTATACACAACACCCATTCTCGAGTCGCCAAATACATGTTACAAAAAGAAAACTACAACTTCAATAATACAAATGTCGTGTGAAATACGACAATATATAATCGTGAGTTTAAATATAATATTGTCTTCTAGACAATATCTATACTAAAATAAATCCCCATCATAATTATTGATTCATTATTTTACAAAATGGTGAGGACTACTAAACAACTCTCTCTAGAATCTTCATTCCATACCCCGACTAAGACTCGCTACATTCTCGCCTCCCGAGAAGAAAAATGGAACAACAAGGAAAAGGGTGAGCTCAACTAGCCCAAGAAGAATATTATGACTAAGATAATATACAACAAATTATCGTTAGTCTTCAACAGGAAAAATCGATGTATCACAATGTATAACAAGTTTCAGATCAATATTCGCAATGAAATAATAATTCATAAGAAGTTACGTAGAGAATGAAATCTACTATAATCTATGAATTTAATACCCATCATCAATATTTTATCCTCGAACATCAATCAATATGCATCTCGAATCAAATATTCATCTTTTGCACTACAGCCAAAGATATTCATCACCGTCATGTTCATTTAAACACTGCTCATCTTTGCACTACGTGCCAAAGATATTAATCAATCTGGCCATGTTCATCTCAACACTGCTCATCTTTGCACTACAGTGCCAAAGATATTCTTCAGAATCATTCATCTGCACTACGTGCCAAAGATATTCAATAATATCATCATTTAAGACCGAGGATGATGAAAAATATTTTTAAAGAAACGAATCCAAAGAAACAAAATGACAAGGATTAAGGATTAAGATTCGTACTTGGTTTTATCCACGCCCAAAAATACCTCAAAAATAATCATAGTGGTGTAAAATTCAAGAATGATCAAAACATGGATACAATCGAGTTAGTATCCGTAATAGATATTTTGACAAAAAGAAGAAATTTTATTTTTCTATGAATAAGGTCAGATATCGTGAATAGTGCCGTATACGTGAATAAAGAATCTCGACACCAAAAGATAGAAATTCCACAAAAATATCTTCACGCTTCATTAATAAGACTTTGAATAAGAATCGTGAATAAGAACTCGCTGAATAAGAATCGTGAATAAGAACTCATGAATAAGAACCCATGAATAAGAACCCCGATATGAAAAAAGTTCCAAATTTGATAAAACTTCAGATCAATATTTCAAAGATAATGATATTGAAGAAATAATATCATTAGAAAAAAAATAATATCCCTTACCTCGAAAGATCAAGATTTCTAAATTTAAACACCTGATATAAAGCATGACTTGACTTGCACCAGATAGCAATACTCAAAGTATACTCAAAATACTCACAAGAATACGCCGATAATATAGAGAGAAAAACTTCAGCTTCGTGTGATTTTCAATTCTAACCTAAGACCCTATTTATAGAAATCGCTAGAACAATTCAAAAGCGTAAAATTTAATATAATATTAATATATTTAATAAATTCTCTACGCCCATCTAGACAATCTGATCTCAGCCATCAAGCACATGTTAAAGATGGCCAACAACATTTGAAAAACGTTTTTCTTAAAAAACATAATTAAAACTTCCAAAATTAATTATTTTGAGCTTCGTAACTTCAATAATTCATAATAAATAGCCCTTTCATCAGAAAATTCGAATCTCATGAGTTTTTATAGGAAATTCAATTCTCTACAACTTTGCGTAAGAAAGTTTTTCCAAATTCCAAATAGAAATTGACCGAAATCCACAAACGGACGATTTTACAAAAGCTATAATCAAATTTCACCAATAAATGGGGTCCAATTTACATGTTTAACATGTTTTAAACATTTATTGCAACAAAAATACTCTTCCTCCTCAGATACTCATATATCCCACATTCGTTGTAAAATATCACCAAGTAATATATTATTAAAATAATATATTTAAATGAATTATTTTATCGTAAAAGATAAAATATTAATTTTCAACAATTGTCATTTTAAAAT
The DNA here is from genome assembly GCA_020205615.1 of Panax quinquefolius. NCBI lineage: Eukaryota > Viridiplantae > Streptophyta > Magnoliopsida > Apiales > Araliaceae > Panax > Panax quinquefolius. The sequence goes on along the minus strand of CM035160.1, from coordinate 1,675,602 downwards.
TTTTCCATCTATATCCACATAAAATCAATATTTTCCTCATCATATAAATCAATAATTAATTATTCACAAATAATATTACGTAATCACAATATTGACAACCGTGCAGCTCCTGGAAAGAGGGGCTTTCCAATAAGAATTTCTTCATCTCAAGCTGCAATTAGGTGACCAAACCTCTCCTTATGTAACTTTCTAGACATTGCCAATAATGTTATCTAATAATATTATTCGTATAATATGAATTATTGCTTCGATAATGAAAGATACCGTAAATGACAATTATCAAACAACAAAGAATATAAAATATCAACGCAAAGAATTATTAACTCAATAAAATATCGAATAAAGAATTATCAGTAACCATTATTGAGTAGTGCCTTCACGTAAGAATCAATAATTGGTGCACATCTTGCCACTACTGCTCAACAACGCTGCATAATAGTGTGTTTTAACCACCGGGTATTCCAACAAAGATTAATCTGCATAACTACGCCGTTATTTAAAAAACAACTTATATTTGCTGCTTTCTTCATCCAATCACTTTCCACATGGGCCCACACACGGTCGCTACCAAGTTGTAATTTAATATTCCCGACCGCATTTAATATTCCACGACCAAACGAATATTCCCCGACAACAATGAATATTTTATAACCACTTGCTTAATTTGAAATATTTGCATATTTAACCCTTAACTATCCACATTAATCAAATCAACCCTTACTATTTCAAAATAATAAATAAAGGAAATTCCTTTTTATTTAAAATAAAATTTCGGGGTCTTACAAATATAGTCTTTTCTAAGCACGGGTGATAGGGTTGATCACCCTGGCCCCCGATTAGAGGGCCCCAATTATATATATATATATATATATATATAGGGAGCGGATTATGTCTGGATTCTTGTATTTTGTTAAAATACGGATTTTTAGTTGTTTTAAAAAAAACAAAAAAATAAAAAAAAATAAAATTCCGGACTTTAGATCCGTGACGTATAAAAAATAAAATTCCGGAATAAAAAAAATAGTTTAATTAACAATAATTACAATTACTTTTATAATGGATTAGGATTACACTCCGTGACGTGCACACTATTTGCGAGAGTGGTTAGCATAAAAAGAACTTTAGTTAATTGATTAATATAATGTCGACACATAGATCGAGAGATGAATTTTTTTTTCTATTTATCAATACTATATTGATCAATTAATTAATTTATCATAATATTAACTCCGTGACAACCGGATCCATGTTTGGGATTCAAAAGTAGGACACAAAAGTGGGACAACCGAACAACAACTAGGTCACCAGCACTATATATTAAAAAAATAAAGTTAGTTGTTTTAAAAAAAAGAAAAAAAAAGTCCAGATTTTACTCCCGTACGGGAGTCCGGACCTGATCAATTCTCTATATAATGCCGGATCATGTCCGGACCAAAATACGGGCCTTTTTTTTTTGTTTTTTTTAAAACAACTAAATAAAAATAAAAATTTATGAACTTGAATTTTTACATAATACAGTGTTTTTGGTGTGATTTGGATACATATAACAAAATATGTGTGTACAGTCTGTTCATACATATTTTATTATGTGTATTCAAATCACATTCAAAATAATCAGATTATGAAAAAATTTTCGCCCATAAAATATTAAACTTTTTTTAGTTGTTTTGAAAAAAGAAAGAAAAAATGTCCGAATTTTTCTTCAGACGGAGTTCTGACTTGATCAATTTATATATATATATATATATATACGTATAAAATGATCAATAGTGGATCCTACTTTCTTAAAATGAGAACTTTTTTTTTTTTTTTTGCTTTTTTTAAAACAACTAAAAAGTTTAATATTTATGAATCGAAATTTTATATAATACAAGATTTTGATGTGATTTGATACGATAACAAAATAGGTATGCATACATGCAAGTGCATCGCATATACATTTTTGGTATAGTATCCAAATTACGCCCAAAACATTATATTATGAAAAATTTCAGCCCATAAAATATTAAACTTTTTTTAGTTGTTTTAAAAAAAAAAAAAAGTCCTCATTTTAAGAAAGTAGGGATCCTTACGTGGTCCGAACCAGTATATATATATATATATATATATATATATATATATATATATATATATAGGGAAAATGGTCAGACATGTACCGTGTTTTTTTGTTTTCACACAAGATTCCAAAACTATTGTCGCTTTGGAAGATTTACGTGTTCTCTCCTCCCAAACCAAATAAGGCAATCTTTCTTTCAAATCGAAATCGATTCTCTCTCTTTAAACCATTTTCTCCCAAATCGTAAATAGTTGTCCTACTTTTCTCCCTCGTCCTCCTAATCGTTTTTCAAATCGAGGATTGAGAAGGAATGGGCGCCAAATAAATCACGGAGCTTTAATTTGATTCACCGATATATTGATTTCTAAAAACGATTTCACCAAGATTCAAGAAGAAATGATGAATTGTGAAGAAAGCGGGAGGAAGATGAATTTGAAGGTATGGGTAGCATTTAACGTTGATTGTTCGCTTTAGAAAACCCTTCACGTGTCACAAACAACTACCTTTTAACCATCGCTTCTTTGTAAATTTCTCAAATCTTTTGATTTTTGTGTGATGATGTATTCCTTCTTCAAAAGAAACTAAATCAATAATCGGGCTTTGCAGTGTTTTTTGTCCTACTATGCTTTTTTACCTTCAAAAGAAACTAAATCACTAAGATTTTTGTTTCATTTTTAACCCATTTTTATTGATTTATTTTATTTTATTTGGGTTTTCGTGGTAGAAGTCATAATTTGTTTAATATTCAGAGGTTCCTAAAGGGCATGTTTGGATTAAGGGAGATAAGAAGTATGTTTCTAATGATTCGAGTGAAGTTTGGCCCCTCGCTTCAGCGCCCCAAAATAGGTCCATTCCATCCAACCCATTCTTCGAGTCGCCAAATACATGGTATGTAAACAACTACAACTTTATTATTACAACAAGAAAACGTGAGTTTGAATACAAATATTATCTTCTGCATAATATCTATACTCAAATAAATCCTCATCACATTTATCGATACATTATTTTACAAAAATGGTGAGGACTACTAAACAACTCTCTAGAACCTTCATTCCATACCCAGTATAGACTACTTATCGCTACATTCTCGCCTCCCGAGAAAAAATGGAACAAAAGGAAAAGGGTGAGCTCAACTAGCCCAAGAAAGAATATTATGACTAAGATAATATACAACAAATTATCGTTAGTCTCAACAGGAAAAATCTAATAGAATCTGAATGCATTGACCAGCTTTAAATCAATCTTCGTGGAAAAATAATAATTCATTAGAAGAGTTAAGTAGAGAATGCAAACTACTATCTTCTATATATGAATTTAAAAGTTCATCGTCGATATTTTATCCTTGTAACATCAATCAACATATATACCGAATCAAATATTCATCTTTGCACTACTGGTGGGCGAAGATATTCATCATTGGTCATGTTCATCTAAACACTGTTCATCTTCACCACTACGGGCCAAAGATATTAATCGATCGGTCATGTTCATCTCGACACTGTTCATCTTTACACTACTGGTCCAAAGATATTCATCAAGAAATCATTCATCTTTACACTACAGGGCCAAAGATATTCGATAATATCATCATTTAGACTGAGGATGATGAAAATATTTTAAAGAAACGAATCCGGTTAAACAAAAGAACAAATATTAAGGATTCGTATTTTAAACAATCCAAGTTCAAAAATACTTCATAAGTAATCGAGTGGAGTAAAATTTAAGAATGATCAAAACATGGATACAATCAAAGTATCCATAGTAGATATTTTGGACAAAAGAAGAAATTTTATTTTCTAATTGAATAGTCAGATTCGGTGAATAGTCTTGTAGATATCGTAAATAGTCTCAGATCGTGAATAGTAACTCGAACACCAAAAGATAGAAATTTCCCAAAAGCGTCGTCATGCTTACGTGAATAGTATTATGAATAGTAACTCGTGAATAAGAACTCGTGAATAGTAACTCATGAATAGTAATCCAAATATGAAAAAGTTCCAAATTTGATAAAATTTCCAACCAATATTTCGCATAATGATATTGAAGAAATAATATCATTTTCGAATAAAATAACATCCATTACCTCGAAAAGGCAAAAGATTTCTAATTGAAACACTTGATATAAAGCTATGACTTGAACTTGCACCGTATAGCAATACTCAAAGTATACTCAAAATACTCACAAGAATATCGCTCGATAATATAGAGAAAAACTTCAGCTTACGGTGTGATTTTCAATTTAACTAAAAGACCCTATTTATAGAAATTGCTTAGAACACCAAAGCAGAAAAATTTAATATAATAATAATATATTATATATATATTCCTACGCCAACCAAGACTCCTGAAATCATCATGTTTACAACACATGGGGGCCAACCAAAACAATAAAAACGTTTTTGTTGATATAAATAATTAAAACTTCCAAAATCAATTATTTGAGCTTGAACTTCAATAATTCATAATAAATAGCTCTTTTATCGAAAAAATTGAATCACACGTTTTTTATAGGAAATTCAATTCTCAAACTTTGCGTAAGAAAGTTTTTCCAAATTCCAAAACAGAAATTGATGAAATCCACAAACCAGACGATTTTACAAAATTATAATCAAATTTCAAATAATAAATGGGGTCCATTTACATGTTTAACATGTTTTAAACATTTATTGCAACAAAATACACTTCCTCCTCGTATACTCATATATCCCACTTTTCGTTGTAAAATATCACCGTTAATATATTATTAAAATAATATATTTAAATGAATTATTTTATCGTAAAAGATAAAATATTAATTTTCAACAATTGTTGTAAGACCCTAAAATTTTAAATAAAAAAGAATTTCCTTTATTTATTATTTTGAAATAGTAAGGGTTGATTTGATTAATGTGGATAGTTAAGGGTTAAATATGCAAATATTTCAAATTAAGCAGTGGTTATAAAATATTCATTGTTGTTGGGGAATATTCGTTTGGTCGTGGAATATTAAATGCGATTTGAATATTCGCATTTATGTAGCAAGACCATGTATGTAGGCCCCATAACGGAAAGTGATTGGATGAAGAAACGCGACAAATATAAGTTGTTTTTAAATAACTTGGCGTAGTTGTTACAGATTATCTTTGTTGGAATACCCTATTGGTTAAACACACACTAATCTGGCGTTGTTGAAAAAGTAGCACTTTCGATGTATTGCACCAATTATTGATTCTTACGTGAAAAGCACTACTCAATAATGGTTACAGATAATTACTTATTCGATATTTTATTGAGTTAATAATTCTTGCGTTGATATTTTATATTCTTTGTTGTTTCAATAATTGTCATTACACAATCTTTTCATTATCGAAGAAATAATTCATATTATCTGAATAATATTATTAGATAACATTATTGGCAATGTCTAGAAAGTTACATCTAAGGAGAGGTTTGGTCACCTAATTGCAGCCATGATGAAGAAATTCTTATTGAAAGCCCTCTCTTTCTGAGAACGCTTGCGGTTTCATCGATATTGTGATTCGTAATATTATTTGTGAATAATTAATTATTGATTTATATGATGAGGAAAATATTGATTTTATGTGGATATAGATGGAGAAAATTTTAAAATGACAATTGTTGAAAATTAATATTTTATCTTTTTCGATAAAATAATTAATTTAAATATATTATTTTAATAATATATTAACGGGTGATATTTTACAACGAATGTGGGATATATGAGTATCTGAGGAGGAAGAGTATTTTTTATTGCAATAAATGTTTAAAACATGTTAAACATGTCGGGGACCCCATTTATTGGTGAAATTTGATTATAGCGTTAAAAATCGCCTGCTTTGTGGATTTCTTGTCAATTTCTGATTGGAATTTGGAAAAACTTTCTTCTGCAAACTTGTAGAGAATTGAATTTTCTATAAAAACTCGCGAGATTCGAATTTTTGATGAAAGGGCTATTTATTATGAATTATTGAAGTTCGAAGCTTCAAATAATTAATTTTGTAAGTTTTAATTATTTATTTTATGAAAACGTTTTTTATCATTTCTTTCTAGAAGGTGGCATGTGGAAATGCTAGGATCTGAATTCTAAGGTTGGCGATGAATTTGATATATATATATATATATATTTAATTTATTAAATTTTACTGCTTTGGTGTTCTAAGCGATTTCCTATAAATAGGGTGCTTAGGTTAAATTGAAAATCACACGGCTGAAGTTTTCTCTCTCTATATTATCGAAATGATTCTTGTGAGTATTTTGAGTATACTTTGAGTATTGCTATACTATGCAAGTCCAAGTCATAGCCTATATCCCAAAGTGTTTCAAATGTAAGATCTTGATCTTTCGAGGTAAGGGATATTTTTTTTTTTGTAATGATATTATTTCTTCAATATCATTATCTTTGAAATGTTGATCTGAAGTTTTTATCAAATTTGGAACTTTTTCATGCCTGGGTTACTATTCATGGTTACTATTCATGAGTTACTATTCACGAAGCCATTATTCATGAAGTTCTTATTCACGAAGTTACTTATTCACGAGTACTATTCATGAAACGTGAAGATGTTTTTGTGGAATTTCTATCTTTTGGTGTCTGAGAGTATTATTCACGATACGGCACTATATTCAATTAAAAAATAAAATTTCTTCTTTTTCGTCCAAAATATCTATTCGGATACTAACTCGATTGTATCCATGTTTTGATCATTCTTGAATTTTACACCACTATGATTATTTTTGAGGTATTTTGGGCGTGGATAAAACCAAGTACGAATCCTTAATCCTTAATCCTTGTCATTTTGTTTCAATCGGATTCGTTTCTTTTAAAATATTTTCATCATCCTCGGTCTTAAATGATGATATTATTGAATATCTTTGGCACAAGGTAAAAGATGAATGATTTCTGAAGAATATCTTTGGCCTGTAGTGCAAGATGAATAGTGTTGAGATGAACACGATCGATTGATTAATATCTTTGGCCCTAGAAAAGATGAACAGTGTTTAAAATGAACACGATTTAATCGATGAATATCTTTGGCACAGTAGTGGCAAAGATGAATATTTGATTCCGGATGTATATTGATTGATGTTACAGGATAAAATATTGATGATGGTACGTTAAATTCATAGATTATAGTAGATTTCATTCTCTACGTAACTCTTCTATGAATTATTATTTCCACTGCGAATATTGATCCAAAACTTGTTGTCTATTGTATTCTTAGTCGATTTTCCTGTTGAAGACTAACGATAATTTGTTGTATATTATCTTAGTCATAATATTCTTTCTTTGGGCTAGTTGAGCTCACCCTTTTCCTTGTTGTTCCATTTTTTCTTCTCAGAGGCGAGAATGTAATGCAGTACTAGTCGGGGTATGGAATGAAGGTTCTGAGAGAGTTGTTTAGTAGTCCTCACCATTTTTGTAAAATAATGAATCAATAATTATGATGGGGATTTATTTGCGTGTGGATATTGTCTGTAAGACAATATTATATTTAAACTCACAAGATATATTGTCGTATTTCACACGACATTTGTATTATTGAAGTTGTAGTTTGCTTTTTTGTACCGTATGTATTTGGCGACTCGAGAATGGGTGTTGTATACCTATTTTGGGCGTCACAATTATCACATTAAAATTTTCTCCATCTATATCCACATAAAATTAATATTTTCCTCATCATATAAATCGATAATTAATTATTCACAAATAATATTCACGGAATCACGATGTTGGCAGCAGTAGTTCCCGGAAAGAGAGAACTTTCGATAAAATTTCCACTAACTGGCGGCATGATTAGGTGACGAACCTCTCCTTGAAGCCAGAACTTTCTAGACATTGCCAATAATGTTATCTAATAATATTATTGAGATAATATGAATTATTATTGATAATGAAAAATCATGTAATGACAATTATTGAAACAATGATATAAAATATCAGCGCATGAATTATTAAATCGATAAAATCTTTGAGCGGTAATTACGTAACAATTATTGAGTAGTGCCTTCTTTACGTAGAAATCAATAATTGGTTCAATCTGAGTATCTTCTGCGTTCGACAAGCAGCGTATTATTAGTGTTTTAACCCAAGGGTATTCAAGCCGGTATTATGGTAACAATTCTGGCAGTTATTTATAAACACTTATATTTATCGTTTCTTTCATCCGATCGTTTTTTCCGTTATGGGGCCCACAAAAAGACTTGTTATATCGTCACGAATATTCCCAAGCGGTCTGAATATTCCGACGAAACGAATATTCCCGATAATGAATATTTTATAACCAACACTTTATTCAAAATATTTGCGTATTTTACCCATAACTATCCACATTAATCAAATCAACCCTTACTATAATAAATAGAGGAAAATAAATTTCATTTATTAATAATTTGGGGTCTTCTGACCTCCCTCACTTGTAAATTTAGTCCTCGAAATTGGCGTCGTCGTACAGTGTTTGAAAAGATGAGAATACCTGCGCTTTCATTTTATTTCCAACTCCGGTCGTTTCCTCGATAGCATGGTTTCTCACGAAACTTTAACTTGTGGTATAACCTCGAGTTACATATGACGTATTCTTTCTATCCAAAGATCTTGTGGGTACACTCACCGTGCGTTAAGCCTTGGCTATCTAAATCGGTTCAACTTCGATAGCGTGGTTGGGTTGATCCACATATTTACGTATCATCGATCGTGAAAAAGCGTTATGAACCGCAGCGTCGTACTTGGCGGTAAAAGCGAGTCTATAGGCCACGGTTCTATTCGATCGAAAATTTCAAATGGATTAATAAATCGAAGGTTTGAGCTTTCCTCTCCATACGATTCTTGCTTTTGAAATAACAACTTCTTGCCTCCTTTTCAAATTCATCGACTCGGTTGTGTAGCTTGAACAACTTTAACTTTATCGATTAAAAGTCGATTATACTCGTATATCATCACGTGGTATACCTGAGAGTTTTCATCTCCATCTCTATTATTTGTAAATTATCTCGAAATGAGTCTTTGATGATATCGTACTTCGTACTTGTATCGATCTTACACTCAACCACGTCCATTCTACGTTAGCTTTTCGAGGATGGCGTAGGTCGAGAACATGTCTGAAATGAGTCTCTCTTGGAGTTCTTGAAGCTCTTCCCACGTTCCTTGCTCCGTTGAATTTTGTATCTCTACGAGTCGGTTTGCGTTAATGGAATAGCGATTAGAATATCCTTGTTGAATCTCGATAATAACTTGACTAAGCACAGAAAGCTACGTATTTAGATTCTGCGACTTAGGTTGTTCTCAAGCTGTGACTCGTATCGACCTTGGATATGCGTTCTGATGACACTTTTGTCGGTTTCTGATCGCTTGCGAATATGGTGTCCCCTACGGAGAAATCGGCTTTGGTGCATTCCTGAAAGAAGTCATCGGATAAAGGCTCGGTACAAATTCTATAGTTGAATTTTTTAACTCTGAAGTTGATAGGAGCCATTGATGTGAGTTTTAGAAATGAGTTTTGTCAGGGTTTAAAAGTCGATACAAAATTTAATATCGATCTTTAGGAGTGGTAAGAAATTCTTGAAATCGTCGGGGAAAATCAATAACAACGGAATATTATTCAAATCGTGTCTTTATTCAAATCCATGCATGGACTAAGAAAACTTGACATCGTAATAAGCGAATGACTTTATGGCTTGATATGAAAATGTTTGACTCTGATGGTTTGATTGCTTGAATTGAAATAGCGAGTTGCTTTAGAATATGAAAACTATGACCTTACGAAAGTAATCAATTTGGCGTGATGAGTAGTTAACCTTAAAATCACATCAAAAGCAAATATCTACATAGAAATAAGGTTAACGAGGTAATGTGATAGTACTGACACTGAATCAAGCAGATTTCTAAACAACGGATGTAATGAAAGTTTCTCTAGCAGGTCTCCATAAATAGGTCAAAATCTAATTTCTCGTAGTCGAGTTCAAGCGTTGGCCTTGGCGAAGAGATAAAAGAATGGGTAGGCGGTATCTAGTAATGGTATAAACTTACGTAAGAATTTATAATTAACTAACGTCGTCTTAACCGTTCGGGTTCTCGCATTTTGGCCAAGTCACGACAAGCGCTCTTCCGAGGAATGCGTTGTCTTTGACTTTTACGGGACATCCTTTTGAGTCACCATTCCGTTTGGTGGGTTTACGATGTCGTCTGATCTCGGCGATATGTCTTTCTTTTCCTGAATTATAGCATACCTTGAACTCTTGTGGGCGGATTTGAATGATATGTCCTTCTTTTCAGCATTTGTAACATATAATGGGTTGAATGCTTTCTCCTCCTTAGAACCGATTCTTGTAAAACGGCTTTGTCGTCTTCACATAATTAGTTATTAAATCTCCTCTTTTAAAATCTCCTCTGGCTAAACTTCTTATTTTCATGGCCATGATTACCACGGAGTAGTTCTGCTTCTTTGTCAAGTATTCTTCTTTCTCATTTGGTTATCGTTATTACGATTAATTTGCTATATTGATATGATCCACAGTTATGGTCCCTCGGTTGAAACATTACTTTCGTTATCTCGCTTCTAACAATGAGCCATTGTGACATCGAATAGAGAAAATTTATGAGAAATGAGATCTTGGCGTGTCTTGGGTTTGAAACCTCTAAGAAACATCGCGTCATCGTTCCTCATTCTCCACTGAATGAGGTCTGAGCACTGGATAACTCCATGAACTTCGCCTCGTCTTTGGGACAAATCATTGTTATTACTGCTCGGTCTAATAAACTCCACTTCCTTCGTATAATGAATACTTTGAGAGTACTTGTCATTGAAATATTTCTGAAATGTCTCCCGTGACATCTTTGAGTGTAGGTAGGATGGATGCGCTTCACAATTCCCACCGATGTCTGCCTCGTTCTGGAACATAAAAGTAGCGAATGGAACTTTACATTCCTCCGTGCATCCCAGACGTGAATATCTTGGTAATTTGTTTGACCCGTCTCGCGCCAATCGGATCAAGCTTTCCCCAGTCTGCAGTGGTCTGACTCTTTGAAGCTTTGCATTTGTGACCACGGGTAATTCTTATCATTTCCTCCACATATTTTGAACACGAGTCTCCTGCGTGCGATTTTGCATGAGCTATGAAAAAGTTTCTAAACATCCCTCGTTTCATCATCTGCTTTCGGTGGTGTTGTTCACGGGAGGTACATTGTCGACTGTTGTACGTTCTCCCTCGTTGGTAAAATCTGAGGCATCTCCACGGTCTCATTTACTCCACTATTAATATTCTCGATTCGACATTCTCAAATCTTTGTCGTAAAAAAAGGAGGTTAATTAAGAAATCGATATATCACATAATATCCTATATCTTAACGACTAACAAATAAGCTTAGGTAGGACACCTTTAGCGAAGGATTTACTCGTCTCTCCCCCCTAGTTTTATTCCCGTCTCAGCTGGAGAGATCGTATCCTAAACTACGATACCATTGTGGCGCCCCCAAAATGGGTCCATTCCATCGACCCGTTCTGGTCTCCAATACATGATGCAGAAATAACTTCTGACTTTATTATTACTGGCGTATAAAGCTGTGAGTTTGATCTACAATGTTATCATCTGAAATGATATCCACTCAAATAAATCCTCATCATAATTATTGATACATTATTTTACAAAATGGTGAGGACTCTTAAACAACTCTCTACTAGAACCTTCATTCCATTTTCCCAGAGCTAGTACTAAGCTACATTCTAGCCTCACGAGAAAAAATGGAACAACGAGGAAAGGGTGAGCTCATTAGCCCGATAAAGAATATTATGACTAAGATAATATCTGACAAATTATCGTTAGTCTTCAGCGGGAAAAATCTAATAGAATCTGATAGACAATGAAGTTTTAAATCGATCTTGTTGAAATAATAATTCATTAGAAGAGTTAAGTAGAGAGATCTGAAACTATCTTATCTTATATATGATTTAAAAGTTCATCGTCGATATTTTATCCTTGTAACATCAATCGATATATATACGGAATCAAATATTCATCTTTGCTGCTACGGGCGAAGATATTCATCGATTAATCATTATTCATCTAAACACTGTTCATCTTTTGCTACTGGGCCAAAAGATATTAATCGATCAGTCGTATTCGTCTCGACACTGTTAAATCTTTACCTTTCTGGTCGAAGATATTCATCGAAATCATTCATCTTTTTCTACAGGCGAAAGATATTCGATAATATCATCATTTAGGGTATGAGGATGATGAAAAATATTTTAAAGAAGCGAATCGATTGAAACAAAAGAACAAATATTAAGGATTAAATATTTTAAACAATCGAGTTCAAAAATACTTCATAAGTAATCGAGTGGAGTAAAATTTAGAATGATCAAAAACATGGATCTGATCAATAGCTAGTATCCATAATAGATATTTTAGACTGAAAAGAAAAATTTCATTTTTTAATTGAATAGTCTTAGTATTAAGTGAATAGTCTTGAGTATCGTGAATAAGTCTTGAGTATATCGTGAATAGTAACTCAGACACCAAAAGATAAAAATTTCCAAAAACATCATCATACGTGAATAGTAACTAAATGAATAGTAACTTTCGTGAATAGTAACTTCGTGAATAGTAACTACATGAATAGTAACTCCAGATAATGAAAAAAAGTTCAAATTTGATAAAATTTCCAACGATATTTGAGCATAATGATATTGAAAAATAATATCATTTTCGAATAAAATAACATCCACCTACCTCGAAGGCCAGATTACAGAGTTGAAACAGGATATAGGCTATGACTTGAACTTGCCGTATAGTAATACTAAAGTATACTCAAAATACTCACAAGAATAAACTCGATAATATAGAGAAAAACTTGATTTAAATTGTGATTTTTCAATTCTAACCTAAGCACCTATTTATAGGAAATTGCTTAGAACACCAAGCGAAAAATTTAATATAATAATAATATATATATATATATATTCTCCTGACCAAGACTCACAGAAATCATCAATAAATTACAACCAGAGAGGCCAACAAAAAATAAAAAATCGTTTTTGTTGATATAAATAATTAAAAACTTTCAAAAATTAATTATTTGAACTTGAACTTCAATAATTCATAATAAATAGCTCTTTTATCAGAAAATTCGAATCACACGTTTTTTTATAGGAAATTCAATTCTCTACAACTTTGGAAGAAAGTTTTCAAAATTCCAAGCGGAAATTGGCCAAGAAATCCACAAGCAGACGATTTTACGGTATAATCAAATTTAGATTCGATAAATGGGGTCACTGAGCATAAACACATGTTTTAAACATTTATTACAACAAAATACTTCTTCTCTCGTATACTCATATATCCCACTTTCATTTGTAAAATATCCAAGTTAATATATTATTAAAATAATATATTTAAATGAATTATTTTATCGAGAAAAGATAAAATATTAATTTTCAACAATTGTCACATTAAAATTTTCCCATATATCCACATAAAATCAATATTTTCTCATCATATAAATCAATAATTAATTATTCACAAAATAATATTCTGAATCACATGATGTTAGCGGCCGGTAGTTCCGAGAAAGAGGGTTTTCGATAAAAATTTCTCTTTCTTGGCGGCTTGATTAGGTGACCAACCTCTCCTTGAAGCAGAACTTTCTAGACATTGCCAATAATGTTATCTAATAATATTATTGAGGATAATATGAATTATTACTCGATAATGGAAAATCACATGTAATGACAATTATTGAAAGCAACTGATGATATAAAATATCAATCTGTAAGATGACAAAAAATAAAATCGTGAGCAATGTAAGACCTAAAATTTTTAAATAAAAGGAATTTCCTTTATTTATTATTTTGAAATAGTAAGGGTTGATTTGATTAATGTGGATAGTTAAGGGTTAAATATGCAAATATTTCAAATTAAGCAAGTGGTTATAAAATATTCATTGTTGTTGGGGAATATTAGTTTGGTGCGTGGAATATTAAATGCTTGTCGGGAATATTAAATGCTGACCCAGCCTTGACCATGTGTGGGGCCCCATAACTGAAAAGTGATTGGATGAAGAAAATGACAAATATAAGTTGTTTTTAAATAACAGCGTAGTTATTCACCGATTATCTTGTTGGAATACCCGGTGGTTAAAAACACACTAATCTGGCGTTGTTGAAGCAGTTCTTGCACGGTATTGCACCAATTATTGATTCTTACGTAAAAAGGCCTTTACTCAATAATGGTTCTGAATTATTCTTGCTCGATATTTTATTGAGTTAATAATTCTTTGTTTGATATTTTATATTCTTTGTTGTTTGATAATTGTCATTTCGCGAAAGATCTTCATTATCGAAGCGATAATTCATATTATCTAGAATAATATTATTAGATAACATTATTGGCAATGTCTAGAAAGTTACATCTAAGGAGGTTTGGTCACCTAATTCATGGCATGAAAGAAATTCTTATTGGAAAGCCCCTTCTCTGGTGGCGCACGGTTATCGATATTGTGATTACGTAATATTATTTGTGAATAATTAATTATTGATTTATATATGATGAGGAAAATATTGATTTTATGTGGATATAGATGGAGAAAATTTTTAAAATGACAATTGTTGAAAATTAATATTTTATCTTTTTACGATAAAATAATTCGTTTAAATATATTATTTTAATAATATATTAATCGGTGATATTTTTTACAAATCTAATGTGGGATATATGAGTATCTGAGGAGGAAGAGTATTTTTGTTGCAATAAATGTTTAAAAACATGTTAAACATGTCGGTTGGACCCCATTTATTGGTGAAATTTGATTATAAATTTAAAAAATCGCCCGTTTGTGGATTTCGGTCAATTTCTGATTGGAATTTGGAAAACTTTCTTCTGCAAAGTGTGAGAATTGAATTTCCTATAAAAAACTCACTTGAGATTCAATTTTCTGATGAAAGGGCTATTTATTATGAATTATTGAAGTTACGAAACTTAAATAATTAATTTTTTGTAAGTTTTAATTATTTATTTTATGAAAAACGTTTTTATCATTTCTTTCTAGAAGGTGGCATGTGGGAAATGCTAGGATCTGAATTCTAAGGTTGGCGTATGAATTTGATATATATATATATATATATATAATTTATTAAATTTTTACTAACTTTGGTGTTACTAAGCGATTTCTATAAATAAGGTCTTGGGTTAGAATTGAAAATCACACCCTCAAGTTTTCTCTCTATATTATTATCGGTATTCTTGTGAGTATTTTGAGTATACTTTGAGTATTGCTATATACGGTGCAAGTTCAAGTCATACTTTATATCCTGTTGTTTTTAGAAATCTTGATCTTTCGAGGTAAGGATATTATTTTTTTTTGTAATGATATTATTTCTTCAATATCATTATCTTTGAAATGTTGATCGAAGTTTTATCAAATTTGGAACTTTTTCATGCCGGGGTTTCTATTCATGGGTTCTTATTCATGAGTTCTTATTCACGAAGTCTACTATTCAAGAGATTCTTATTCACGATTCTTATTCACGAGTACTATTCATGAAGCGTGAAGATGTTTTGTGAAATTTCTATCTTTTGGTGTCTGGAATTACTATTTACGATATCTGGCCTTATTCACGATATCTGACCTTATTCATAGAAAAATAAAATTTCTTCTTTTTGTCTAAAATATCTCTATTCGGATACTAACTCGATTGTATCCATGTTTTGATCATTCTTGAATTTTACACCACTATGATTATTTTTGAGGTATTTTTGGGCGTGATAAAACCAAATAATGTGAATCCTTAATCCTTAATCCTTGTCATTTTGTTTCACATTGGATTCGTTTCTTTAAAAATATTTTTCATCATCCTCGGTCTTAAATGATGATATTATTGAATATCTTTGGCACATAGTGCAAAGATGAATGATTTCTTAAGAATATCTTTGGCCCAGAGTGCAAAGATGAACAGTGTTGAGATGAACATGACAGATTGATTAATATCTTTGGCACGTAGTGCAAAGATGAACAGTGTTTAAATGAATATGACCTAATCATTGAATATCTTTGGCTGTAGTGCAAAGATGAATATTTGATTTCAGATGTATATTGATTGATGTTACAGGGATAAAATATTGATGATGGACTGTTAAATTCATAGATTATAGTAGATTTCATTCTCTACGTAACTCTTCTATGTATTATTATTTCCGCTGCGAATATTGATCTGAAACTTGTTGTCTATTGTATTCTATCAGATTTTTCCCTGTTGAAGACTAACGATAATTTGTTGTATATTATCTTAGTCATAATATTCTTTACTGGGCTAGTTGAGCTCACCCTTTTCCTTGTTGTTCCATTTTTTCTTCTCAGGAGGCGAGAATGTAGCGAGTACTAGTCGGGTATGGAATGAAGGTTCTGAGAGAGTTGTTTAGTAGTCCTCACCATTTTGTAAAATAATGTATCAATAATTATGATGGGGATTTATTTGCGTGGGATATTGTCTGAAAGACAATATTATATTTAAACTCACAAGATATATTGTCGTATTTCACTACCTACATTTGTATTATTGAAGTTGTAGTTTGCTTTTGTACCACGATTTGGCGACTTTCGAATGGGTGTTGTGTATACCTATTTTTTGGGCGTCCAATTGTCACATTAAAAATTTTCTCCATCTATATCCACATAAAATTAATATTTTCCTCATCATATAAATCAATAATTAATTATTCACAAATAATATTACAGAATCACAATGATTAGCAACCGTGCCGTTCCCTGAGCAGGGGCTTTCCAATAAGAATTTCCCTCATCGGTAGCCGCAATTAGGTGACCAAACCTCTCCTTAGGCGTAACTTTCTGTACATTGCCAATAATGTTATCTAATAATATTATTAGGATAATATGAATTATTGCTTCGATAATGAAAATACTTGTAATGACAATTATTGAAACAACAACGAATATAAAATATCAACGCAAAGAATTGTTAAATCAATAAAATAATCGAATAAGAATTATCGTGTAACAATTATTGAGTAAAGGCCTTCTTACGTAAGAATCAATAATTGGTTCAATACTGTAGCTACCGCTTCAACAACGCCAGCGTATTAGTGTGTTTTAACCACAAGGGTATTCCAACAAGATAATCAGAATAACTACGCCGTTATTTATAAACAACTTATATTCGTTTTCTTCATCCAATCGCTTTTAAGTTATGGGGCCCAAAAAGATTTCTTGCCGTCAATATTTAATATTTCCCAAAGCAAAGACGAATATTCCACGACCAAACAAATATTCCCCGGCAATAATGAATATTTTATAACCACTTAACTTATTCAAAATATTTGCGTATTTTACCCATAACTATCCACATTAATCAAATCAACCCTTACTATAATAAATAGAGGAAAATAAATTTCATTTATTAATAATTTGGGGTCTTACAACCTCCCTCCTTATGAAATTTCGCCTCGAAATTGACGTACGATACACTTGTGTTTCAAAAGATGAGAATACCTCGCTTTCATTTCTCTTTCCAACTCCCGTGTCATTTCCTCAATAGCATGGTTTCTCCACAAAACTTTAACTTGTGGTATAACCCCGAGACATATGACATGTTCTTTCTATCCAAGATCTTGACAGTACCTCCTCGACGTTAAGCCTTCCGCTATCTCGTCCGGCTTCTAACTCAACGACGTAGTTCGGTCGTCCACATATTTACGTATCATCGATACGTGAAAAACGCTATGAACACGCGTCATACTTGGCGGTAAAAGAGTCTATAGGCCACGCCCTATTCGATCGAGAATTTCAAATGGATTAATAAATCGAAGGTTCGAGCTTTCTCTCACCTCACCGATTCTCGCTTTTGAAATAACAACTTCTTGCACCTCCTTTTCAAATTCATCACCTCGCAGTAGCTCGAACAACTTTTAACTTTATCGATTAAAGTCGATTATACTCAGATATCATCACGTGGATACCTAGAGTTTTCATCTCCATCTCTATTATTTGTAAATTATAATGAAATTAGTCTTTGACAATATCGTTTCATGATTGTAGATAACGATCTTCTACTCAACACGCCGCCTACTACGTTCGCTTTTCCAGGATGGCATGGTCGTAACATGTCTTTGAAATGAGTCTCCTCTTGAGTTCTTGAAGCTCTTCCCACATTCCTCGCTTCCATTCGAATTTTGTATCTCTACGAGTCACCAAGCGTTAATGGAATAACGATTCGAGAATATCCTTCAACGAATCTCCGATAATAACCAACTAAGCTTCTGAAAGCTACGTATTTCGATTACCGACTTTAGGTTGTTCTCAACTGTGACTCATATCCCAACCTTGGATAAGACGTTACAATGACACCTATCGCTTTACAATCGCATCTAATATGGTGTCCCTACGGAGAGTCCGGCTTTAGTGCATTCCACAAAGGAAGTCATCGATAAAGGCTCGGTACCAAATTCAATAGTTGAATTTTTTTTAACTCCTGAAGTTCAATAGGAGCCATTCGATATGAGATTTTAAAAATGAGTTTTGTACCGGGTTCAAAGTCGATACAAAATTTAATATCAGTCTTTGGGAGTAAGCTAAGAAATTCTTCAGGAAATACGTCAGGAAAAATCAATAACAACAGGAATATTATTCAAATCTGACGTGTCTTTATTCAAATCCATAACATGGACTAAGAAAACTTAACATCCGTAATAAACGAATGACTTTATGGCTTGATATGAAAATGTTTGACTACAATGGTTTGATTGCTTGAATTCAAATAACAGGTTGCTTTAGAATATGAAAACTAACAACCTTACGAAAGTAATCAATTTCGGCATGATGAGTAGTTAACCTTAAAATCACATCAAAAGCAAATATCTCTATAGAAATAAGGTTACAATAATGTGATAGTGCCCGAACTCAAGCAAGATTTCTAAACAACGGATGTAATGAAAGTTTCTCTAACGAGTCTCCATAAATAGTCAAAATCTAATTTCTCCGTGAGTCAAGTTCAAACGTTGAGCCGCAAGCAAGAGAGATAAAAGAATGGGTGAAATGGTATCTAGTAAGGTATAAACTTCGTAAGAATTTATAATTAACTAACCTGCGCTAACTTCGTTCGGGCTCCTCGCATTTTGGATAAGGCCACGACAAACGCTCTTCCGTGAATCGTTGTTTTTGACTTTTCTCGACATCCTTTTGAGTCACCATTCCCGCTTGACCGGGTTTCGATATCGTCGCATAACTCGAGAGATATGTCTTTCTTTTCCACAATTATAAGCATACCTTGAACTCTTGTGCTTTTGAACGATATATGTCCTTCTTTTTCCGCATTTGTAGCATATAGGTAATTTGCTTCTCCTCCTCCTAGAAACCGATTCTTTGCCGATCGTCTTCTTCGTTGTTAAATCTCCTCTTTTAAAATCTCTCCCGACTTTCCTTTTCTATTTTCATGGCCACGATTACCACCAGAGTGGTTACCGCTTTGTCAAGTATTCTTCTTTCTCCGCCGGTTATCGTTATTCGATGATCGCTTATATTGATGATGATCCGGTTATGGTCCCTCGGTTGAACGTACTCGTTATCTCGCTTCTAACAACCGAGCCCCTGTTGACAACATCCGAATAGAGAGAAATTTATGAGAAATGAGATCTTTGACGTATGTCGGGTTCAAACCTCTCGGAAACATCCGCGTCATCGCTCCTCATTCTCCACCAAATGAGGTGCAAACACGATAACTCCGCGAACTTCGCCTCATCTTTGGGACACCGCCATGTTATTCTCGCTTCTGATCTAATAAACTCCACTTCCTTCATACGACGAATACTTTCGTGGGAAGTACTTGTCATTGAACTGCTTCAAATGTCTCCCACGACATGCCGAGTGTGAAGCTAGATGGGTGCGCTTCACGATTCCCACACGAATACGCTCGTTACGGAACATAAAAGTAGCGAATGGAACTTTCGTTCCTCCGCATCCCAAGACATCGAATATCTTGGTAATTTGTTTGACCCGTCGCCTCCGCCTTTAATCGGATCCGGCAATCTGCAATTGCGTGCTCGACTCTTCAATCTGCTTGGCTGTGACCACCCGTGAATTGCTATCATTTCTCCCCATATTTTGAACACGAGTCTCCCTCGTTGCGATTTTGCATGAATCGCAAAAGTTTCTAAACATCCCTCATTCATCATCTGCTCAATTGGTGTTGTTCACGGGAGGTACATTGTCACTTGTTGACGCTTCTCCCTGCTAGTAAATCTGAGGCATCTCCACGGTCTCATTTACTCCACTATTAATATTCTCATCGACATTCTCAAATCTGCCATAAAACAAGGGTTAATTAAGGAAATCAATATATCACACATAATATACCTATATACTAACCAACTAACAAATAAGCTTAGGTAGGACACACTAGCGAAGGATTTACTGCTCTCCCTCCTAGTTTTATTCCCCGATCTCCGCCAGAGATCATATCCCTAAGCTCGATACCAACCGTGACGCCCCAAAATAGGTCCATTCCATCCAACCCATTCTCGAGTCTCCAAATACATGGTACGTAAACAACTACAACTTTATTATTACAACAAGAAAGCGTGAGTTTGAATACAAATATTATCTTCTGACAATATCTATACTCAAATAAATCCTCATCACATTTATTGATACATTATTTTACAAAATGGTGAGGACTACTAAACAACTCTCTAGAACCTTCATTCCATACCCCACTAAGACTTCGCCACATTCTCGCCTCCCCGAGAAAATGGAACAAAAGGAAAAGGGTGAGCTCAACTAGCCCAAGAAAAGAATATTATGACTAAGATAATATACAACAAATTATCGTTAGTCTCCAACAGGAAAAATCTAATAGAATACAATAGACAACCACGCTTTAAATCAATCTTAATGGAAATAATAATTCATTAGAAGAATTAAGTAGAGAATGCAAACTACTATCTTCTATATATGAATTTAAAAGTTCATCGTCGATATTTTATCCTTGTAACATCAATCAACATATATCCGGAATCAAATATTCATCTTTGCACTACAGCCAAAGATATTCATCACCGGGTCATGTTCATCTAAACACTGTTCATCTTTTTAGACTACGGCCAAAGATATTAATCATCGATTCATGTTCATCTCAACACTGCTCATCTTTGCACTACTATTCCAAAGATATTCATCAAGAAATCATTCATCTTTACACTTCTGTGCCAAAGATATTCAATAATATCATCATTTAGACCTTGAGGATGATGAAAAATATTTTAAAGGAAACGAATCCAAAGGAAACAAAAGAACAAATATTAAGGATTCAGATTTTAAACAATCCAAGTTCAAAAATACTTCATAAGTAATCGAGTGGAGTAAAATTTAAGAATGATCAAATGGATACAATCAAAGCTAAGTATCCATAGTAGATATTTTGTACAAAAAGAAAAATTTTATTTTTCATTGAATAGTCGCGTATTTCGTGAATAGTCAATATCGTTGAATAGTCTTAGTATCACGTGAATAGTAACTCAAACACACCAAAAGATAAAAATTTCCCAAAAGCATCATCAATGCTTACGTGAATAAGATTAAATGAATAAACTCGTGAATAGTAACTCGTGAATAAGAACTCATGAATAGTAATCCCGATATGAAAAAGTTCCAAATTTGATAAAATTTCCAACCAATATTTCGGCATAATGATATTAAAGAAATAATATCATTTTCGAATAAAATAACATCCATTACCTCGAAAGGCAAGACTTCTAGTTGAAACACTTGGATATAGGCTATGACTTGAACTTTGCACCGTATAGTAATACTCAAAGTATACTCAAAATACTCACAAGAATACGCCGATAATATAGAGAGAAAACTTGATTTTACGGTGTGATTTTCAATTCTAACCCAAGCACTTATTTATAGAAATTGCTTAATAAAATTTAATATAATAATAATATATTATATATATATTCCTACGCCAACCAAGACTCTGAAATCATCATGTTTACAACACACATGGGGGCCAACCAAAACAATAAAAACGTTTTTGTTGATATAAATAATTAAAACTTTCAAAAATTAATTATTTGAGCTTCTAACTTCAATAATTCATAATAAATAGCTCTTTTATCAGAAAAATTCGAATCACACGTTTTTTTATAGGAAATTCAATTCTCTACAACTTTGCGAAGAAAGTTTTTCAAAATTCCAAACAGAAATTGACCGAATCCACAAACGACGATTTTACAAAGTTATAATCAAATTTCGGTCAATAAATGGGGTCCACCGACATGTTTAACATGTTTTAAACATTTATTGCAACAAAAATACACTTCCTCCTCGTATACTCATATATCCCACTTTCGTTGTAAAAATATCACCGTTAATATATTATTAAAATAATATATTTAAATGAATTATTTTATCGTAAAAAGATAAAATATTAATTTTCAACAATTGTCACATTAAAATTTTTTCCATCTATATCCACATAAAATCAATATTTTCTCATCATATAAATCAATAATTAATTATTCACAAATAATATTACAGAATCACAAAGATTTAGCAACCGTGTAGCTCCCAAAGAAAGAATGGGTTTTCCAATAAGAATTTCTCCTTACTAAATACAAGTAATTAGGTGACCAAACCTCTCCTTAGATGTAACTTTCTAGACATTGCCAATAATGTTATCTAATAATATTATTCGGATAATATGAATTATTGCTTCGATAATGAAAAAATATGTGTAATGACAATTATCAAACAATGTTGAATATAAAATATCAACGTTTGTAAGACCCTCGAAATTTTTAAATAAAAAGGAATTTCCTTTATTTATTATTTTGAAATAGTAAGGGTTGATTTGATTAATGTGATAGTTAAGGGTTAAATATGCAAATATTTCAAAATAAGCAAGTGGTTATAAAATATTCATTATCGTCGGGGAATATTCGTTTGGTCGTGGAATATTCGTGCTTCGTCGGGAATATTCGCATTTACTTGCGTAGCGGCTATGTGGGCCCCATAACTGAAAGCGATTGGATGAAGAAAATGACAAATATAAGTTGTTTAAAAATAACTACGTAGTTATACTGCTAATCTTCGCTGGAATACCCAAAGGTTAAAACACACTAATACGCCAGCGTTGTTGAAGCGAATTAGCATACCAGATTGCACCAATTATTGATTCTTACGTAAAAAGGCACTACTCAATAATGGTTACGCTTATTACTTATTGCTCAAGATTTTATCGAGTTAATAATTGTCGTGTTGATATTTTATATTCTTGTTGTTTCAATAATTGTTATTACACAAGATTTTTCTTTATCGAAGCAATAATTCTTATTATCCTAATAATATTATTAGATAACATTATTGGCAATGTCTAGAAAGTTCTGCTCTAAGGAGAGGTTTGGTCACCTAATCAAGCCGCCAGAAGAAGAAATTCTTAATCGAAAGCCCTCTTCCTGAACCGCTATGCTGGTTGTCAATATTGTGATTCTCAGAATATTATTTATGAATAATTAATTATTGATTCATATGATGAGAAAAATATTGATTTTATGTGGATATAGGTGGAGAAAATTTTATAGTGACAATTGTTGAAAATTGAAATTTTATTTTTTCTCGATAAAATAATTCATTTAAATATATTATTTTAATAATATATTAACGGTGATATTTTTACAATGAATGTGGGATATATGAGTATACGAGGAGGAAGAGTATTTTGTTGCAATAAATGTTTAAAACATGTTAAACATGCTCTGTGGACCCCATTTATCGAATCCGAAATTTGATTATAAATGTAAAATCGCCTGCTTGTGGATTTCTTGGTCGATTTCCATTTGGAATTTGGAAAACCTTTCTTCTGCAAAGTTGTAGAGAATTGAATTTCCTATAAAAACTCATGAGATTCGAATTTTCTGATGAAAGGGCTATTAATTATGAATTTTTGAAGCTCAAGTTCAAATAATTAATTTTTGAAAGTTTTAATTATTTATTTTATGAAAAACGTTTTTTCTTACTTTTCTAGAAGGTGGCATGTGGGAAATGCTAGGATCTGAATTCTAAGGTTGGCGTATGAATTTGATATATATATATTAATTTATTAAATTTTCTGCTTTTGGTGTTTAAAGCATTTTCCTATAAATAGGTGCTTAGGTTAGAATTGAAAATCACACCGTAAAATCAAGTTTTCTCTCTATATTATCGGCGTTTATTCTTGTGAGTATTTTGAGTATACTTTGAGTATTGCTAGATGGTGCAAGTTCCTTCAAAGACTATACCCTTGTATTCTAGCCTGTAAGACTCGATCTTCGAGGTAAGGAATATTATTTTTTCAGAATGATATTATTTCTTCAATATCATTATACCGAAATGTTGATCCAAAGTTTTATCAAATTTGGAACTTTTTCATGTTGGGGTTACTTATATTCATGGGTTACTATTCATGAGTTACTATTCACGAGTTACTATTCATGAGTTACTATTCACGAAGTTACTATTCACGAGTACTATTCATGAAGCGTGAAGATGTTTTTGTGAAATTTCTATCTTTTGGTGCTCTGAGTTACTATTCACGATATTAGACTATTCACGATACTTGATTATTCACGATACTTTGATTATTCAATCTAAAAATAAAATTTCTTCTTTTCGTCTAAAACATCTATTCTGGATACTAACTCGATTGATCCATGTTTTGATCATTCTTGAATTTTACACCACTATGATTATTTTTGAGGTATTTTTGGACGCTGATAAAACCAAGTACGAATCCTTAATCCTTAATCCTTGTCATTTTGTTTCACCGGATTCGCTTTAAAAAATATTTTTCATCATCCTCATTCTTAAATGATGATATTATGGAATATCTTTGCCCAGAAAGTCAAAGATGAATGATTTCTTAAAGAATATCTTTGGCTTTTGTAGTGCAAAGATGAATAATTTCGAAGAATATCTTTGGCCCGTAGTGCAAAAGATGAACAGTGTTTAAATGAATATGACTAATCACGATGAATATCTTTGGCTGTAGTCAAAAGATGAATATTTGATTCCAGATGTATATTGATTGATGTTACGGGGATAAAAGATGACGATGAACTTTTAAATTCATACATAGAAGATAGTAGTTTGTATTCTCTACTTAACTCTTCTAATGAATTATTATTTCATTGCGAATATTGATTTAAAATTTGTTGTCTATCAGATTCTATTATATTTTTCCTCATGAAGACTAACGATAATTTGTTGTATATTATCTTAGTCATAATATTCTTTACTTGAGCTAGTTGAGCTCACCCTTTTCCTTTTGTTCCATTTTTCTCGGAGGCGGTAATATAATGAAATACGAGCCTGGGTAAATGGAATGAAGGTTTTAGAAAGGATTGTTTAGTAGTCCTCACCATTTTTGTAAAATAATGTATCAATAAATGTGATGAGGATTTATTTGAGTATAGATATTGTCTGAAGATAATATTTGTATTCAAACTCACAGCTTTTCTTTGTTGTAATAATAAAGTTGTAGTTGTTTCGCATCATGTATTGACAACTCGTAATAGGTGATGTATACCTATTTTGGGGCGCCACAGTTGGTATCGAGCTTAGGGATATGATCTCCATGAGATCTGGGAATAGAACTAGGAGGGAGAGACGAGTAAATCCTTCGCTAATGTGTCCTACCTAAGCTTATTTGTTAGTTGAATCAAGATATAGGATATTATGTGATATATTGATTTCCTTAATTAACCCTTGTTTTATGACGATTTGAGAATGTCGAATTGAGAATATTAACAATGGAAATGAGACCGTGGAGATGCTCAGTACTCACCAACGAGGAGAACGTAACAACAGTCGGGCAATGTTCCTCCCGTGAACAACACCATCGAAAGCGTATGATGAACGAGGGGATGTTTAGAAGTTTTGCAGCTCATGCAAAAATCGATTTAGGAGACTCGTGTTCAAAATACGAGAGGAAATGATAGCAATTCACACGGTTGTCACAAACCAAGCGCTTCAAAGAGTTGGGACCACTGAATTTAAGGGAAAGCCGATCCGATCATGCCGGAAACATGGGTCAAACAAATTACCAAGATATTCGATGTCTTGGGATGCACGGAGAACAGAAGGTTCCATTCGCCACCTTTATGTTCCGTGGCAGCAGGCGGACTCATCAAGTGGAGTCTGTAAGCGTGCACCCATCCAAATTTCACTCAGTGTCTTGGGAGACGTTTGAAGCTATTTAATGACAAATACTTTCCGAAAGTTTTCGTCGTATGAAGGAATTGGAGTTCATCGATTGGAACAAAACAACATGACGGTGTCTCAAAGATGCGAGGCAAAGTTTGCGAGTTATCCGGGTTTCAGACCTCATTTGGTGGAGAATGAGGAACGTATGACGCGGATGTTTCTTAGAGGTTTGAAACCCAAGATACGTCAAGATCTCATTTCTCATAAATTTTCTCTTTATTCGAGATGTTGTAAACAGGCTCAATTGTTAGAAATGAGATAACGAGTACTAGTCAACCGAGGACCATAACCGAGGATCGTACTGCAGATAAGAATCAATGTAATAATGATAACTCGGAGAAAAGAAATGAGACGGACAAAATGGTTACCACTCGGTGGTAATCATGGCCATGAAAATAGAAGAAGCGAGTCGAGGAGGAGATTTTAAAAGAGGAGATTTAACAACGACTATGTGAAGACGACAGTGCCAAAGAAGAATCGGTTCTAAGGAGGAGAACGACCACCCATTATATGCTACTACAAATGCGGAAAAGAGGGACATATCGATCCAAACCGCCCACAACAGCTCAAGGTATGCTATAGTTGTGGAAAGGAAGGACATATCGCTTCGAGATTATGCAGAATAAACCTAGTTAAGCGGGATCACGACTCAAAAGATCGTCGGAAAAAGTCAAAGTCAACGATTCCGGAAGAAGCGTTTGTTATTTGACCGTCATAATGCGAGGAACCCAAACGAGGTGATCACGGGTAAGCTATTTATAAATTCTTGCGAAGTTTATACCTTACTTGATCCTCGGTGCTACCCATTCATTTATCTCTCCTGCGTGTGCTCAACGCTTAAACTTGACTCGGAGAAATTAGACTTTGACCTTATCTGTGGAAACTCCGTTAGGGAAACTTTCATCACATCCACTGTTTTATAAATCTTGTTTGATTCAAGTTGGCACCATTACCTTACCTCGTTGACCTTATCTCTTTAAAGATACTTGCTTTTGATGTGATTTTAGGGATTGATTGGTTAACTACTCATCATGCCAAAATTGATTGTTTTTAAATAGGTTGTTAGTTTTCATATTCCTAACCAACCTGTTGTATGCAATTCAAGCAACTAAACCATTAAAATCAATCACTATCATATCTAATCATAAAGCTATTCGTTTATTGAAAAACGGATGTCAAGCTTTCTTAGCCCATGTTATGGATTTGAATAAAGACACGCCAAATTTGAATAATATTCTGTTGTGATTGACTTTCCCGATGTATTTCAAAGAACTTCCCGCCTATCCCCGAAACTGAAGTTGAATTCTTTATTGATCTTGAACTCCGTACAAAGCCCATTTCTAAAACCCCATATCGAATGGCTCTATTGAACTTCATGAGTTAAAGGTCCAACTACGAGGAATTGTTGGACATCGGTTTCATTCGTCTAAGACATCTCCTTGGGGTGCTCTGCTTTTATTTGTAAAGAAGAAAGACTCGGAGTATATCGACTTTGTATTGACTATCGAATTGAACCATGTCACCATCAAGAATAGGTATCCTCACCTCGTATTGATGACTTGTTTGACCAATTTGCGAGGCACAATTCTTTTCAAAATCGATCTTCGCTTCCGGATATCATCAAGAAGATTAGAACCGAGGATATTCTAATGACGCCTTGAGTAACTCGGTATGGGCATTATGAATTCTTAGTCATGTCTTTCGGACTAACTAATGCTCCTGCGCTTTTTATGGATATGATGAACCGAGTATTCAAGGAATATTTGGATCAATTCGTTGTTGTTTTTATTGATGACATCCTCATATATTCCAAAAGCCGTGAAGATCATGAGCACCATTTGTTTGGTACTCCAAAGGCTTCGTGAAAACCAACTATATGCCAAATTGAAGAAATGCGAGTTCGCTTGAGGAAGTAGCATTCCTTGGGCACGTGGTGTCGAAACATGGAGTATCTGTTGACGTGCCAAGATTGAAGAAATCTGTCGGAGTTACCGAAGCTTAAAGTCGGTGGTCAAGATCGTAGCTTTTGGGCTTAATTGGTTATTATCGGAGATTCGTGGAAGGGTTTTCTCGAATCGCTACTCCATTAACTTCACCTTACTCGGGAAGGATACAAAATTCGTTTGGAGCGAAGAATGCGAGAAAAGTTTCCAAGAGCTTAAGAGAGACTTATTTCTAAGCTTTTGTTCTAACAATACCATCCGTTCGGATGGATTTGTTATCTCAAATGATGCTTGAGCAAAGGGTTAGGATGTGTTCTCATGCAACGTGGGAAAGTCATAGCCTATGCCTCATGACAACTTAAGAGTATGAGAGGAATTATCCTACTCATGATCTAGAGTTGACAAAGATCGTTTATTATTAAAGATATGGAGGCACTATCTATATGGGGAGAAAGTGGAGATATATTCGCACCATAAAAGCCTTAAATATTTCTTCACTCAAAAGAACTCAACATGCGGTAGCGACGTTGGCTCGAGCTATTGAAAGACTACGACCACACTATTCAATACCATCCCGGTAAAAAGCGAACGTGGTAGGCGATTTGAGTAGAAGATCATATCTTGGGAACGAGTGCGATGATGTCAAGTATACGACAGAGCCAACTTTAATAGAAAAGAGTTAAGGTTGCTCAAGCCACCGAATCTTGAAAATGATGCGTATGAAGAAGAAAGTACAAGAAGGAGCTATTAGGAGCGAGAATTGATGAAGAAGGAATACTTGAGTCCACTCTAGACTTTGTGTTCCTAACGACTGATTTGAAGTACAAGATTATGATGGAGGCACACAATCGCCATTTGCAATCCATCCTGGAAGTACTAAAATGTATCGTGATCTTCTACATACATTTTGGTGGAACAATATGAAGAGAGAGATTGCAAAGTTTATCTCGATGTGTTTAACTTTGCTAACGTGTAAAGGCGGAGAGATCTTGTACCTAAGGGTCCGTTGCAACCACTTGAGATTCCGGAATGGAAGTGGGAACACATTACTTTGGATTTTGTTACGGGTCTTCCTACGGTTTCTCAAGGCATCAATGCTATTTGGGTTATTGTTGATAGATTAACCAAGTCCGCTCATTTCTTGCCAATACGGAGACTTATTCCTTGAACGTCTTGCTAGTATGTGCGTGAATGAGATTGTGAGGTTGCATGGCATGCCCAGTATCCATAGTTTGGATCGTGACCCAAGATTCACTTCAAGATTTTGGGTTAGCTTGCAAAAAGCTATGGAGCACGTATTTACGATTTAGTTTCGAGATACCATCCCCAAACAGACGACAATCGAGAGGACTATTCAAACTCTTGAAGATCTATTAAGACTCGTGTCCTAGACTTCAAGGGCGATTGGGATAAGTATTTACCATTGGTGGAATTCTCCTACAACAACAGCTTATCGACAAGTATAGGTGTGGCTCCATTCAAGCATTATATGGACGAAAATGTCGTTCTCCAATATGTTGGGATGAGGTGGGTGAAGCAACATTGTTGGGACCCGAAAGTTAAATGCGATATGACTCACCGAAAAGATCCAAATGATTCGACAACGTATACAAAGCAAGCACAAGATCGACAAAAGAGTTATGCGGATCTTCATCGAAAGAACGTGGAATTTAATGTAGGGGATCATGTATTGTTGCGAGTTGCTCCATGGAAGGGAGTTACAAGATTTGGGAAGAGGAAAGCTCAATCCACGATTTATTGGTCCATTTCAAATTCTTGACCGAGTAGTAGAAATGTAGCCTATAGACTTGCGTTACCTCCGAGTATGTCTCGTGTTCATAATGTGTTTCACATATCTCATACTTAAGTAAATATGTGAAAGACCCGAACCACGTTATTGAGTTAGAACCGGACGAGATAGCTGAAGACTTAACGTATGAGGAGGTACCTGTCAAGATCTTGGATAGGAAGGAGCATGTCCTACGCGCAAAGGTCATACCACAAGTTAAAGTTTTGTGGAGGAATCATGCTTATAGAGGAAATGACACGAAATTGGAAACGGAAATGAAAGCGAGCTATCCTCACCTTTTCAAACACACGGTATGTGACGTCAATTTCGAGGACGAAATTTCATAAGGAGGGAGGTTGTAAGACCCCAAAATTTTTAAATAAAAAGGAATTTCCTTTATTTATTATTTTGAAATAGTAAGGGTTGATTTGATTAATGTGGATAGTTAAGGGTTAAATACGCAAATATTTCAAAATAAGCAAGTGGTTATAAAATATTCATTATCGTCGGGAATATTCGTTTGGTCGTGGAATATTACCGTCTTGTGGAATATTCGCATTAAATGCGACGGTGCGACCATGTGTGGGCCCCATAACTTGAAAAGCGATTGGATGAAGAAAACGACAAATATAAGTTGTTTAAAAATAATAACGTAGTTGTTACAGATTATCTTGTTGGAATACCCGTTGGTTAAAACACACTAATACGCGTTGTTGAAAGCGATTACACCCGATTGCACCAATTATTGATTCTTACGTAAAAAGGCACTACTCAATAATGGTTACGATGAATTATTGCTCAAAGATTTTTTATTGAGTTAATAATTCTTTGTGTTGATATTTTATATTGTTGTTGTTTCAATAATTGTCATTACACAATATTTTTCTTTATCGAGCAATAATTCATATTATCCGAATAATATTATTAGATAACATTATTGGCAATGTCTAGAAAGTTCTGTCTAAGGAGAGGTTTGGTCACCTAATTGCGGCATGAAGTAGAAAGAATTCTTAATTGGAAAGCCCCTCTTTCCTTGGAACTACTGGTTGTCGATATTGTGATTACATAATATTATTTATGAATAATTAATTATTGATTCATATGATGAGAAAAATATTGATTTTATGTGGATATAGATGGAGAAAATTTTATATAGTGACAATTGTTGAAAATTGAAATTTTATTTTTTCTACGATAAAATAATTCATTTAAATATATTATTTTAATAATATATTAACGGTGATATTTTTTACAATGAATGTGGGATATATGAGTATCTGAGGAGGAAGAGTATTTTTATTGCAATAAATGTTTAAAACATGTTAAACATGCTCGGTGGACCCCATTTATTGACCGAAATTTGATTATAACTTTAAAAAATCGCCTGGTTGTGGATTTCGGTCGATTTCCATTTGGAATTTGGAAAACTTTCTTCTGTAAAGTTGTAGAGAATTGAATTTCCTATAAAAACTCATGAGATTCGAATTTTCTGATGAAAGGGCTATTAATTATGAATTTTTGAAGCTACGAAGTTCAAAATAATTAATTTTTGAAAGTTTTAATTATTTATTTTATGAAAAACGTTTTTTCTTACTTTTCTAGAAGGTGGCATGTGGGAAATGCTAGGATCTGAATTCTAAGGTTGGCGTATGAATTTATATATATTAATTTATTAAATTTTACTGCTTTTGGTGTTCAAGCGAATTTCTATAAATAGGGTCTTTGAAGGTTAAATTGAAAATCACACCGTAAACTCAAGTTTTCTCTCTATATTATCGGCGTATTCTTGTGAGTATTTTGAGTATACTTTGAGTATTGCTAGACGGTGCAAGTTCCTTCAAAGACTATACCGTATTCTAAGTAAAAATCTTGATCTTTCGAGGTAAGGAATATTATTTTTTCAGAATGATATTATTTCTTCAATATCATTATCTTGAAATGTTGATCCGAAGTTTTTATCAAATTTGGAACTTTTTCATGTTGGGGTTACTATTCATGGGTTACTATTCATGAGTTACTTATTCACGAAGTTACTATTCATGAGTTACTATTCACGAAGTTACTATTCACGAAAGTACTATTAAGAAGCGTGAAGATGTTTTTGTGGAATTTCTATCTTTTGGTGTCTGAGTTACTATTCACGATATCTGGACTTTATTCACGATATCTGATTATTCACGATATCTGGTCTTATTCACCTAAAAATAAAATTTCTTCTTTTCGTCTCAAAACATCTATTCTGGATACTAACTCGATTGTATCCATGTTTTGATCATTCTTGAATTTTACACCACTATGATTATTTTTTTGAGGTATTTTTGACGTGGATAAAACCAAGTACGAATCCTTAATCCTTAATCCTTGTCATTTTGTTTCAATTGGATTCGTTTTTTAAAAAATATTTTCATCATCCTCGGTCTTAAATGATGATATTATGGAATATCTTTGGCTTTGTAGTGCAAAGATGAATGATTTCTTAAAGAATATCTTTGGCCTGTAGTGCAAAGATGAATGATTTCTGAAGAATATCTTTGGCCCGTAGTGCAAAGATGAACAGTGTTTAAATGAACATGACCAATCGATGAATATCTTTGGCCTGTAGAAGCAAAAATGAATATTTGATTCGGATGTATATTGATTGATGTTACGGGGATAAAAGATGAGCGATGAACTTTTAAATTCATACATGTAAGATAGTAGTTTGCATTCTCTACTTAACTCTTCTAATGAATTATTATTTCCATTGCGAATATTGATTTAAAATTTGTTGTCTATCATATTCTATTATATTTTCCTGTTGAAGACTAACGATAATTTGTTGTATATTATCTTACTCATAATATTCTTTCTTGAGCTAGTTGAGCTCACCCTTTTCCTTTTGTTCCATTTTTCTCGTGAGGCGAGAATATAAGCGAGTATGCAGTCGAAAAATGGAATGAAGGTTTTAGAAAGGATTGTTTAGTAGTTCTCACCATTTTTGTAAAATAATGTATCAATAAATGTGATGAGGATTTATTTGAGTATAGATATTGTCTAGAAGATAATATTTGTATTCAAACTCACGCTTTCTTGTTGTAATAATAAAGTTGTAGTTGTTTACGTACCATGTATTGACAACTTAGAATAGTGATGTATACTATTTTTTGGGCGCGCACAAACGCAAAGAATTGTTAAATCAATAAAATCTTTCGAATGATAATTACTTTAATAATTATTGAGTAGTGCCTTCTTACTTAAGAATCAATAATTGGTGCAATATCGTGTGTATACTGCTCAACAACGCCGATTAGTGTGTTTTAACCAACGGGTATTCCAACAAGATAATTGGTAATAACTACTGCAATTATTTATAAACAACTTATATTTGTCGTTTTCTTCATCCAATCGTTTTCCGTTATGGGGCCCATGAAAGATCATAGAGTAAATATTTAATATTCCCCGAAGCATTTAATATTCCACGACCAAACGAATATTCCCCGACAATAATGAATATTTTATAACCACTTGCTTATTCGAAATATTTGCGTATTTTACCCATAACTATCCACATTAATCAAATCAACCCTTACTATAATAAATAGAGGAAAATAAATTTCATTTATTAATAATTTGGGGTCTTACAACCTCCCCTCCTTATGAAATTTCGTCCTCGAAATTGGCGTGCGATACTGGTGTTTCAAAAGATGAGAATACCTCGCTTTCATTTCCGCTTCCAACTCCCGGTCATTTCCTCAATAGCATGGTTTCTCTACAAACTTTAACTTGTGGTATAACCTCGATACATATGACATGTTCTTTCCTATCCAAGATCTTGACAGTACCTCCTCGTGCGTTAAGTCTTCGGCTATCTCGTTCGGTTCTAACTCAATAGACGTAGTTGAATCGTCCACATATTTACGTAACATCGATCGTGAAAAAACGTTATGAACACGCGTCGTACTTGGCGGTAAAACGAGTCTATAGGCCACGCTTCCTATTCGATCGAGAATTTTAAATTGATTAATAAATCGAAGGTTTGAGCTTTCCTCACCTCACCGATTCTCACTTTTGAAATAACAACTTCTTGCACCTCCTTTTCAAAATTCATCACTCGGTGTGTAGCTTGAATACTTTTAACTTTATCGATTAAAGTCGATTATACTCAGTATATCATCACGTGGATACCTAGAGTTTTCATCTCCATCTCTATTATTTGTAAATTATACGAAATTAGTCTTTGACAATATCGTACTCGTACTTGTATCGATCTTCTACTCAACACGCCGCCTACCACGTTCGCTTTCCGGAGATGGCGTGGTCGTAACATGTCTTTGAAATGAGTCTCCTCTTGAGTTCTTGAAGCTCTTCCCACATTCCTTGCTCCATTCGAATTTTGTATCTCTACTGAGTCACCAAGGCGTTAATGGAATAGCGATTCGAGAATATCTTTCAACGAATCTCCGATAATAACCAACTAAGCCTGAAAGCTACGTATTTCGATTACCGAAGCTTAGGTTGTTCTCAATCGCGACTCATATCCCAACCTTGGATAGACGTTACAATGACACCTATCGGTTTACAATCAACGCATCGAATATGGTGTCCCCTACGGAGAGTCCGGCTTTGGTGCATTCCACAAAAAGGAAGTCATCGATAAAGGCTCGGTACCAAATTCAATAGTTGAATTTTTTTAACTCTGAAGTTCAATAGAGCCATTCGATATGAGATTTTAAAATGAGTTTTGTCTTAGGGTTCAAAGTCGATACAAAATTTAATATCAGTCTTTGGGAGTAAGCTAAGAAATTCTTCAGGAAATACGTCAGGAAAAATCAATAACAACAGGAATATTATTCAAATCTGACGTGTCTTTATTCAAATCCATAACATGGTCTAAGAAAACTTGACATCCGTAATAAACGAATGACTTTATGGCTTGATATGAAAATGTTTGACTACAATGGTTTGATTGCTTGAATTCAAATAACAGGTTGCTTAAGAATATGAAAACTAACAACCTTACGAAAGTAATCAATTTCGGCATGGATGAGTAGTTAATCTTAAAATCACTTCAAAAGCAATTATCTTATAGAAATAAGGTTAACAGGTAATGTGATAGTGCCAACCTGAATCAAGCAAGATTTCTAAACAACGGATGTAATGAAAGTTTCTCCTAACTGAGTCTCCATAAATAGGTCAAAATCTAATTTCTCCGTAGTCAAGTTCAAACGTTGGCGCAAGCAAAGAGATAAAAGAATGGGTAGAATCGGTATCTAGTAAAGGTATAAACTTCGTAAGAATTTATAATTAACTAACCTGTATAACCGTTCGGGCTCCTCGCATTTTGACCGGGCCACGACAAACGCTTCTTCCGGAATCGTTGTCTTTGACTTTTCTGGACATCCTTTTGAGTCACCATTCCCTGCTTGATGGGTTTCGATATCGTATAATCTCGAAAGCGATATGTCCTTCTTTTCCACAATTATAGCATACCTTGAACTCTTGTGGGCGCTTTGGTGATATGTCCTTCTTTTCCGTGATTTGTAGTAGCATATAATGAGGTTGTCGTTCTCTCCTCCCTAGAACCGATTCTTTCTTGACCGCTGCGTCTTCATATGGTCATTGTTAAATCTCCTCTTTTAAAATCTCCTCCCCGACTCGCTTCTTCTATTTTCATGGCCATGATTACCACCGTAGTGGTTACCGCTTTGTCCGTATTCTTCTTTCTCCGTTGGTTATCGTTATTACGATGATCGCTATCTTGAGATGATTCTCGGTTATGGTCCCTCGGTTGAACGTATTTCGTTATCTCGCTTCTAACAACCGAGCCTCATTGAAAACATCTGAATAGAGAGAAAATTTATGAGAAATGAGATCTTGACGTATCTGGGTTTCAAACCTCTCGAAACATCCGCGTCATACGTTCCTCATTCTCCACCAAATGAGGTGCAAACTGGATAACTCCGCGAACTTCGCTTCGTCTTCGGGACACCGCCATGTTATTCTCGCTCGATCTAATAAACTCCACTTCCTTCATATAGCGAATACTTTCGAGGAAGTACTTGTCATTGAACTGCTTCAAATGTCTCCCACGACACGCTTTGAGTGTAGTAGCTAGATGGAGTACGCTTCACGTATTCCCACCAATGTCTCTTCCTCGTTTAACATAAAAGTAGCGAATGGAACTTTCGTTCTCCGTGCATCCCAAGACATCGAATATCTTGGTAATTTGTTTGACCCACGTCTCGCCTTCTTTAATCGGATCCGGTTTTCCCACTTACGGTGCTCCCAACTCTTTGAACTCGCTTGCATTTGTGACCACCCGTGAATTAAGTATCATTTCTCCTCAGTATTTTGAACACGAGTCTCCTCGTCTGCGATTTTGCATGAATCGCAAAAGTTTCTAAACATCCCTCATTCATCATCTGCGCCAAGTGGTGTTGTTCACAGAGGTACATTGTCGACTGTTGCACGTTCTCTCCTCGTTTGTAAATCACAGCATCTCCACGATCTCATTTACTCCACTATTAATATTCTCAGTCGACATTCTCAAATACTGTCGTATAAAACAAGGGTTAATTAAGGAAATCAATATATCACATAATATCCCTATATACTAACCAACTAACAAATAAGCTTAGGTATGACACACTAGCGAAGGATTTACTCGTCTCTCCCTGCCTAGTTCTATTCCCCGATCTCCGCCAGAGATCATATCCTAAGCTCGATACCAACCGTGGCGCCCCAAAATAGATCCATTCCATCCAATCCATTCTCGAATCGCCAATACATGGCATGTAAACAACTACAACTTTATTATTACAACAAGAAATCGCGTGAGTTTGAATACAAATATTATCTTCTGCAGACAATATCTATACTCAAATAAATCCTCATCACATTTATTGATACATTATTTTACAAAAATGGTGAGGACTACTAAACAACTCTCTCTAGAACCTTCATTCCATACCCCGACTAAGTACTCGCTTACATTCTCACCTCCCGAGAAAAAATGGAACAAAAAGGAAAAGGGTGAGCTCAACTAGCCCAAGAAAAGAATATTATGACTAAGATAATATACAACAAATTATCGTTAGTCTCCAACAGGAAAAAATCTAATAGAATACAATAGACAACCAGGTTTTAAATCAATCTTCGCAATGGAAATAATAATTCATTAGAAGAGTTAAGTAGAGAATGCAAACTACTATCTTCTATATATGAATTTAAAAGTTCATCGTTGATATTTTATCCTGTAACATCAATCAACATATATCCGAATCAAATATTCATCTTTGCACTACGTGCCAAAGATATTCATCGATTAATCATGTTCATCTAAACACTGCTCATCTTTGCACTACTGGCCAAAGATATTAATCGATCGATCGTGTTCATCTCAACACTGCTTCATCTTCGCTACTACTGGTCCAAAGATATTCATCAAAAATCATTCATCTTTGCACTACAGGTGCCAAAGATATTCAATAATATCATCATTTAGGACCGAGGATGATGAAAAATATTTTAAAGGAAACGAATCCAATGAAACAAAAGAACAAATATTAAGGATTAAGTATTTTAAACAATCCAAGTTCAAAAATACTTCATAAGTAATCGAGTGGAGTAAAATTCAAGAATGATCAAAACATGGATACAATCAAAGCTAGTATCCATAGTAGATATTTTGGACAAAAAGAAGAAATTTTATTTTTCTAAATTGAATAGTCAAGTATTCGTGAATAGTCTTGTATATCGTGAATAAGTAACTCCGACACCAAAAGATAGAAATTTCCCAAAAAGCATCATCACGCTTACGTGAATAGTACTTCGTGAATAAGTAACTCGTGAATAAGAACTTTCGTGAATAAGAACTCATAAATAGTAACTTCGTGAATAGTAACTCATGAATAGTAATCCCGATATGAAAAAGTTCCAAATTTGATGAAAATTTCCAACCAATATTTCAAGTAATGATATTGAAGAAATAATATCATTTTCGAATAAAATAACATCCATTACCTCGAAAGACAAAGATCTTAGTTGAAACAGGATATAGGCTATGACTTGAACTTGCCGTATAGCAATACTCAAAGTATACTCAAAATACTCACAAGAATACGCTCGATAATATAGAGAGAAAACTTGAGTTTAAATGTGATTTTCAATTCTAACCCAAGCACCTATTTATAGAAATTGCTTAGAACACCAAAGCGAAAATTTAATATAATAATAATAATATATATATATATATTCCTCACGCCAACCAAGACTCCTGAAATCATCATGTTTACAACACACTAAATAAACCAAAACAATAAAAACGTTTTTGTTGATATAAATAATTAAAACTTCCAAAAATCAATTATTTGAACTTGAACTTTAATAATTCATAATAAATAGCTCTTTTATCGGAAAAAATTGAATCTCACGTTTTTTATAGGAAATTCAATTCTCTACAACTTTGCAGAAGAAAATTTTTCCAAATTCCAAATGCAAAATTGACCAAAATCCATAAACAGACGATTTTACAAAAGCTATAATCAAATTTCAATCGATAAATGGGGTCCATCGACATGTTTAACATGTTTTAAACATTTATTACAACAAAAATACACTTCTCCTCAGATACTCATATATCCCACTTTCGTTGTAAAAATATCACCGTTAATATATTATTAAAATAATATATTTAAATGAATTATTTTATCGTAAAAAGATAAAATATTAATTTTCAACAATTGTCACATTAAAATTTTTCCATCTATATCCACATAAAATCAATATTTTCCTCATCATATAAATCAATAATTAATTATTCACAAATAATATTACAGAATCACAAAGATCTTGTGACCGGTAGTTCAGGAAAGAGGGCTTTCCAATAAGAATTTCTCTTCCTTGGCCGCAATTAGGTGACCAAACCTCTCCTTAAATAGAACTTTCTAGACATTGCCAATAATGTTATCTAATAATATTATTCAGATAATATGAATTATTGCTTCGATAATGAAAATCTTGTGTAGTAATGACAATTATTGAAACAACAACAATATAAAATATCAACGCAAAGAATTGTTAAATCAATAAAATAATTGAACAATAATTATCGTAACAATTATTGAGTAGTGCCTTCTTCGTAGTTAATCAATAATTGGTGCAATACCGGTGTCTTCTTGCTTCAACAACGCCAGATATTAGTGTGTTTTAACCACCACCGGTATTCCAACAAGATAATTGCAGAATAACTACTACCAGTTATTTATAAACAACTTATATTTGTCGTTTTCTTCATCCAATCGCTTTTACATTATGGGGCCCACAAAAGATCAAGGCATCGTCATTTAATATTCCCCACAAGATCTGAATATTCCACACCCAAACGAATATTCCCCGACAATAATGAATATTTTATAACCACTTGCTTATTCGAAATATTTGCGTATTTTACCCATAACTATCCAAATTAATCAAATCAATCCTTACCATAATAAATAGAGGAAAATAAATTTCATTTATTAATAATTTGGGGTCTTACACTATTCCTTGTGGACTTATACAAGGCATAATATTTTGGAAAGTGAGTGTTTTTAACTTCGTATATTTGTCTTCTAAATAATGGCATTTTATCGCTATGTCTAAAAAATAGTACTGGTTCATTTTTCAATTTATGTTTGCATAAGTATTAAGCAGTAATTGGATAACACACTTGTTACCAGATTTGTTTAGCTATATTCATTAAATGTTTAAAGAACTGATTTTTCCCCCAAAATTTCATGCGTTGGCTTGTTGCTTGTTGCCTATTGCCTATTACTTGTTTCTTGTGCTTTTTGTTTGTTTTTCAATTTGTCTTAAGACTATGTCCATATAATATACCATTTGGGGGGTGGGGAAGAAGAAAATATAATTAAGATGCGTGATCCATAAGTTATTTTTTCTTATCAATCCTGATTAAGATAGGAGACATGATGTAAGACCCCGAAATTTTTAAATAAAAAGGAATTTCCTTTATTTATTATTTTGAAATAGTAAGGGTTGATTTGATTAATGTGGATAGTTAAGGGTTAAATACGCAAATATTTCAAAATAAGCAAGTGGTTATAAAATATTCATTATCGCTTGGGAATATTCGTTTGGTCGTGGAATATTCAATCGCTTCGGGAATATTCGCATTTACCAAGCGCAAAACCATGTTTGGGCCCCATAACTGAAAAAAGCGATTGGATGAAGAAAACGACAAATATAAGTTGTTTTTAAATAACTACAGTAAGTTATTCTCATTATCTTCATTGAATACCCTGTGGTTAAAACACACTAATACGCTGTTGTTGAACAAGAAGCACACCAGTATTGCACCAATTATTGATTCTTACGTAAGAAGGCACTACTCAATAATGGTTACATGAATTATCGCTCAAAGATTTTATCGAGTTAATAATTGTTTGCGTTGATATTTTATATTCATTGTTGTTTCAATAATTGTCATTACACAAGATTTTTCATTATCGAAGCAATAATTCATATTATCCGAATAATATTATTAGATAACATTATTGGCAATGTCTAGAAAGTTCTCGCATCTAAGGAGAGGTTTGGTCACCTAATCAATTGCAAGTAGAAGAAGAAATTCTTATTGAAAGCCCTCTTTCTTTGAACCTGCTCGGTTGTCAATATTGTGATTCTTTAATATTGTTTGTGAATAATTAATTATTGATTTATATGATGAGGAAAATATTGATTTTATGTGGATATAGATGGAGAAAATTTTTAAATGACAATTGTTGAAAATTAATATTTTATCTTTTTCTCGATAAAATAATTCATTTAAATATATTATTTTAATAATATATTAACGGTGATATTTTTACAACGAATGTGGGATATATGAGTATACGAGGAGGAAGAGTATTTTTGTTGCAATAAATGTTTAAAACATGTTAAACATGTCGGTGGACCCCATTTATCGATCGAAATTTGATTATAAACAGAAAAATCGCCTGCTTTTGGATTTCGGTCAATTTCTATTTGGAATTTGGAAAACTTCCTTCTGTAAAGTTGTAGAGAATTGAAATTCCTATAAAAACTCGCGAGATTCGAATTTTCTGATGAAAGGGCTATTTATTATGAATTATTGAAGTTCAAGTTCAAAATAATTGATTTTGGGAGTTTAAAATATTTTTGTAAGAAAAACGTTTTTGTTGTAATTGAGTGGCTCACATGTGTTATAAATGATCTGAAATCAGATTTCTAAGGTGGGCTTGAATATTTTAAGAAATATTATTATTTTATTAAATTTTCTGCTTTGGTGTTCTAAAGATTTTCCTATAAATAGGTGCTTAGGGTTAGAATTGAAAATCACACCGAAATCAAGTTTTCTCTCTATATTATCGAGCGTATTCTTGTGAGTATTTTGAGTATACTTTGAGTATTGCTATACTAAGGCAAGTCCAAGTCATAGCCTATATCCTGTTTCAAATTTAAAAGACCGATCTTTCGAGGTAAGGATATTATTTTTTCGTAATGATATTATTTCTTCAATATCATTATCTTTGAAATGTTGATCCAAGTTTTATCAAAT
Organism: Panax quinquefolius; assembly: GCA_020205615.1. Taxonomy (NCBI): domain Eukaryota; kingdom Viridiplantae; phylum Streptophyta; class Magnoliopsida; order Apiales; family Araliaceae; genus Panax; species Panax quinquefolius. Next base: position 1,634,010 of record CM035160.1, on the reverse strand, counting down.
TTAAAACTTTTTCATGTCGGGGTTACTATTCATGAGTTACTATTCATGAGTTACTATTCACGAGTTATTATTACGTACTATTCACGAAAGTACTATTCACGTAAGTCGTGAAGATGTTTTTGTGGAATTTCTATCTTTTGGTGTCTGAGTTACTATTCACGATACTCGGACTATTCACGATACTGACACTATTCACGATATCTGACTATTCAATCGAAAAATAAAATTTTTCTTTTTCGTCAAAAATATCTATTCCGGATACTAGCTTTGATCAGATCCATGTTTTGATCATTCTCAATTTTACACCACTATGATTATTTTTGAGGTATTGTTGGACATGGATAAAACAAAGTACTTTAATCCTTAATCCTTAATCCTTGTCATTTTGTTTCAATCGATTCGTTCTTTAAAATATTTTTCATCATCCTCGGTCTTAAATGATGATATTATTGAATATCTTTGGCCCGTAGGTGCAAAGATGAATGATTTCAAGAATATCTTTGGCACAGTAGTGCAAAGATGAACAGTGTTTAAATGAACACGACCGATCGATGAATATCTTTGGCCTTTAGTGCAAAGATGAACAGTGTTGAGATGAATAATGACCGATTGATGAATATCTTTGGCTTTTATAGTACAAAGATGAATATTTGATTCGAGATGAATATCGATTGATGTTACAGGATAAAATATTGATGATGGACCGTTAAATTCATAGATTATAGTAGATTTCATTCTCTACGTAACTCTTCTTATGAATTATTATTTCACCGCTAATATTGATCCGAAACTTGTTGTCTATCAGATTCTATCGATTTTTCCTCATTGGAGACTAACGATAATTTTTGTATATTATCTTAGTCATAGTATTCTTTACCGGGCTAGTTGAGCTCACCCTTTTCCTTGTTGTTCCATTTTTCTTCTCGTGAGGCGAGAATGTAGCGAAAGTACTTAATGGGGTATGGAATGAAGGTTTTAGAAAGGATTGTTTAGTAGTCCTCACCATTTTTGTAAAATAATGTATCAATAAATGTGATGGGGATTTATTTGAGTATAGATATTGTCTAGTAAGATAATATTTGTATTTAAACTCACAGCTTTCTTGTTGTAATAATAAAGTTGTAGTTGTTTCGCATCACGATTCATTTGGCGACTCGTGAATGGGTGTGGTGTATACCTATTTTGGGGGCGTCACACATGATATTAGTAGGGGGTGGCCTGGGGGGTCAAAGTGAACATTTTTATGTTTAGACCTTGATATATGTCCAAAAAAAATCAAGGGTTTGGAAAGATAATCTAAATTGAGGAGGATCATGCTCCAGTTACGCAAAAAAATATTTAGGTCCTATGCCCATTTGGATCAACGAATCAAATGATATATCTTTTCCAATTATATAAAGGGAGAAGAATTTCCACTAAAAATTCAAGGGCTAGTCAAAATGATCAAATAATTGTTGTTTGATTTGAATTAGAGTTTTCAGGTCATTTGTAACTGTTTGGTCAAAACAAGTGTAGTTGTTATACTAAAGTATTCTCTCCTGCTTGATCTAACCAACTGAATACCACCATTATATGCTTGAGAAAATCCTGGTTCACCTGATATAACATTTGTTTTTGTGGTTTAGTTGTACATTTTATCGTCTCTATGCATCTTTAAGATTTTCTTCCGGTGGAATGTAAATCCAAAGATGTGGAGAAAACAAATAGATTGAGATGAAAAGAGTGAAAGGAATTGCTAATTCAAGAAGTCCTAAGAAGCAGCAGAGATAAAGCAAGGATGAAATCAATTCTAGTTCAGTTGTGTGTAAAGCTCATTATTAAAAACGAGACCAATCTTTTTTCGCTTTTTTTAAAATGCTTATAATTTTTTTTCGACATTTAACTTCAAAGATGTTACATTCTCCTAAAAGTGCTAAATGGAGCGCGAGGTGTTGATAGACGCTTCCATATCCTTGGGAAATTGTTATGACTTGCACATTTTAATTAAATGGTTACACATTCTTGATCTTGTATTTGATATAATGGAAGTCCTTTTGTAAGCTTTTTGCACCGAATCGCCTACTCACCGAAAGTTATGGTAACTTCAAAACCGATGCACTCAATCGATTGATTAAAGAAATGCTTAGTATGGAATTAACAAGTCTTGGGAGGTTTAACTTAACATGGTAATATTTGGGAATCAGCATTATCTAAACTCCTTTAATGATCGTGATATGGATCAACTTCTCGTAATTTTATTTTTATTTTTATTTGTACATTTTATCTTCAATTTTTTAAATCCATCCTATTTTGATTTTTCATGTAATTGTTTCATGAATACGGCACATATGAGACCCCTCGCTTTTTAGAAATTAACAAAAAGGAGATGTCATAAAAGCTATTTTGTGTCCGAATACTAAAAAGCGAGCTAATATGGAATTCATCCGAACAAACCATTATATAGCAATATATTAGCCAACAAAAAGGAGATGACATAGTTGCTTATTTTGTCAAATCAAAGCAATGGCGACCTTTGGTACGGTCAGATCAATGCCTTGTTCAAGATGATTTCATCAAGAAACCATCGCCCTTCCACTGACTCATAAATCAATGTAATTCTTCTTCCCAATTCTTTTTTCCAAAATTACAAATCCATCACTCCATGATTTTGGCAACAGATCATAATCATCAGTGTAAAAACAATATGCAATCATATAGGGCTTGATCTTGACACCTGCATTCATAAACCTCAGTTAATAATCTGAATGACAATCCATTAAGAGTAAAAGAGAGACATAATTGGTAATAACCACCGCAACGATAAAAGAAATGGATTTTATATATTCCTAGCTTTTTCCCTTTCCTTTCATAAGTTTATCCAAGAGCTCTAAAGGAAATAAGAGCCTAGATCATAATACCTTGTCAAACACGAGCCGAGAGCAAGTTTTTGATACTCAATATTTTACTGTATAGATAAACACTAGACAAGTTATGACCGTCTATAAAGCTAAGTAGTTACCGCATATATCCAAAAACAGCACTGTAATGAATCCATTGCCCATCATCCATAAAGAATCAAAAATCATATTATATCGAAAAGAACTTGGGTTCAAAGCAAGAAGAAAAAAGCTTTTTGTTCATATCATCGATGTGATTACTCAACGACATATTAATAGAGCAATGAATAGATCTTGTTCCGGAAAAGAGCTAACATCACACATGTAAAAATTTCTAGTGATAAGTTAAAAGTATTCAGTGTAGAAGGATAAAATGTCACAAGGCTTATGAAACTTGCTCTAGTTATTTGCAAAATTAAGACCTGCACACCTACCAACTCAAATTTCCCCTATAAAGTCCTATCCATGTATGAGGTATCAAGTCCATCATTATTAATCTGCATCATGCTAAATCGGACTCTGTATAACCTGTCAAGAAAAATGGTGGATATAAAAATATTAGAACAAACATATTTTATATGAGAACAAACATCATGGGCTTGCCATTTCTAAGACTACATTGATAGAGACATTAAAGGTAACTACAAAAAATACAATTTAATACAAATTCATGTAAATATGTTAATAAAATAAAATAAAATAAAACTTAGACTATATATTTAATCGAAGCTTCAAGAGACAAACTTTATCAACATTTATGAAAAGTAATATCAATCCAATATGAATTCACCGTACCTTAACATTATCATGTAGTTCAAAGGATAAAGAAGAAGTTTCAAAAAATTGGCAATGCAAAATACTCTCTCTTAGACAAATGAACAAGGAAAAGTTTCTTATGCTCCTGCATTAATGTAAAAGATGCCATGTAATAATATTAGCCAAATGTGAGGATAAACCGATAATGTGGAGTTCTAAAATACAATTAAGTAAAAAAAATATATATATATAGACTGATATACGCTCCATTTTGTATTAAAACAAAAAAACTCCCGAATCATGAATCATAAAAGCGAAACACATTCCTCGAATGATGTACAAAGTAGTCAATCGATTCAATTTTTACAAACAATAGGTCTCCTAATATAAGTAAGACATCATATAGCCAAACAAATGCAAAAGAGTATGTTATCCAATTATCGCTTAATATTTATACAAACATAAATCAAAAATGAACCAGTACTATTCTTTAGACAGAGAAATAAAATGCCATTATTTAGAAGATAAATATACGAAGTTAAAAACACTCACTTTCCAAAATATTATGCAAATATTAAATGAATTATGACTCTAAACAGAAAACCCCAAAAAACAAAATAAATCAACAAAAATGGGTTAAAAATGAAGCAAAAATCTTAGTGATTTAGTTTCTATCGAAGGTAAGGAGCATACTTAGGACCATGAACTCCGCAAAGCCCCAATTCTCGATTTAGTTTCTTTTGAAGAGAAGGATTACATCATACAAAAAAAAATCAAAAGAAAATTCTCGAAAGATTTGAGAAAATTACAAGAGCAAAGGTTAAAAGGTAGGTGTTTGTGACATGAAGGGTTTGCCAACGAACAAGCCAAATACAAATACTACTCCATACCTTCAATTCATCTTCCTCCTCTTCTTCACAATTTTTCCGCTTGAATCTGGGTGAAATTCGCTTCCTAGAAATCAATATCGTGAATCAAACTCCTAGCTCCAAATGATTTCTTGGCTTCCCATTCCTTCCAATCCTCGATTTCAAGCGGCGATTAGGAGGATGAGGGGAGAAAAGTTGACGACTTTTTGATTTGGGAGGAGAAGACATTTAGAGAGAGAGAGAATCGATTTTTGATTCTAAGAAAGAGGCCATATTTGGTTTGGGGGAGAAAACGCGTAAATCTTCCAAAACGATACCTGCTTTTAAATATTTGTAGTAAAAAAAAAACACTACAAGTGTCTAACCATTTTTCCTATATATATATATATATATATATATATATATATATATATATATATATACAGTCGGATGATACCCACAACACACGTAGGTAAGTGAGAGAGTGAGAGTCTAGAAAAGAAAATGAGCTGTAAAGTGCTGTCAGGAAACCAAACTAGCTTACATTTTTCCCCCAAATCCTACCAATCTCCTGCAAAATCAAAGCTTGAGCCTTGCAATAATTTCATTTCTTTCAATACCCATCTCAGAAAACAAGGATCTTCTGGGTCATACAAATCACAAACAAAGGCCGCCATTAATATGTATGCCCCAGCTCAAACCACACAGAGTTTCTATGAATTGCCGGGTATATCAGATAGTGGGACCCTCTCTGAAATCAAGAAAGCTTACAAGCAGTTGGCCAGAAAATATCACCCGGATGTTTCTCCGGCCAACCGGGTGGAGGAATTCACTCAAAGATTCATTCTTGTACAAGAAGCATACAAGACCTTATCTGATCCACAAACAAGAGCTTTATACGATAGAGATTTGTCTAAGGGTCTGCACTTGGCCTTCTCTGCAAAAGAAAGGGTTTATTGTAATCGGGTAAAAATAAAAATTTCCAAAAAATAAATTTGTCCCAAACTTAGAGTCCAATATTATCTTTTACGAGGGTTATGCTTTCAAAATCAAGATACCCTTTAAATTGTTTTGTGTATTATTTCAGGGATTAATTTTGTACGATTTGGAACTTATTTTGAAACAGGGATCAGAAGAGAAAGGAGACTGGAAAAATAGATGGCAGACTCAATTAAACGAACTGAAGCGTATGAGAATTAACAATGATTCAGGAGTGTACTGGGGAGCTCGAATGCGTAATGCAAAAAAGTGAATCATTTTCATTTTGACAAGAAAAACAGAGCTATAAGAACCAGCTTTTATAAATAAAGCATGAATTTTTATAAATATTATTTTTGAATATTATGGAATAAATTTGATATAATGTTATAGTTGTGGTAATATTTATAAATTTTGCAGCAAAAGTAAAGTTTGTTATAAAATATTCGTTTCTATTTAAAATATTCTTTTCGGGGAATATTCGTATGCGACTACCAATCATTGTTGAATGCATTAATCCAAGTATTGTCGTAGCTTAAAAAATCACAAAATTATCTTTTATAAAAATAACTAGCAGGCGAGAGGTATTCTGTTAAAATTGTTGAACTACCCTTAGTAGAAAAATGCAATGAATACTGGCGTGGTTGACAAGAATGCATCAGTATTGATTATTGATCTTTTTGTGTTTCACTTAAATTTATATTCAATTATTCTTCAAAGAATCACGTGATCATATCTCTCATATTATCGATTCAATTATCACACAAGATCATCCAGATAATATGTTATATTATTAATCGGCATTTACGTTTTATAAATGATTAATAATTGTTGAAAGATTAAATGTGTTGATTAAAAATAAAATGATTTGTGGAATATTTATTCAATCCTCGATGATAAAAGAAATTATATGAGACGTTTGTGGTAAGTTTCGATTATTTTATGGATACCATATAAATCATCTAAGAAATTTCTTCATCAATAAGAATTACCTTTGTGAATAAATAATTAATTTCTTCATGAATAAAGAATTACCTTTAATCGATAGTATTTACCTTCACAAATAAGAATTACCTCATGAATAAAGAATTATCTTCGTCAATAGTATTTACCTTCATCAAATAAGAATTACCTTTCATGATATAGAATTACCTTCATCGATAGATTTACTTTCGGCCAAATAAGAATTACCTCATGAATAGATTTACTTTCAACAATAAAGATTTACCTTCGTCGATAAGTAATTACCTTCGTCAATAAGAGTTCTTTAATTCAATATTACCAAGAGTTAACTTAATTCTGATTGTTCCAGGGTTAATTACCCTTCGCAAATAAGTAGCTATCTCTTCAATATTACCAAGTCGTTTTTCACCCTTCATACACTCAAGAGCCACCCCGCTTTTTCTATAAGTAGAAAGTTTCATTCCTTCATTATTTCATTTAATTCATCAAACTCTGTATATAGAAACTAGCTATAGAGAAGAGAAATATTCTTCATTTCACTTTTCCAATATTCATTTCTTCTACGTAAGTGATATTATTTGTTGTATTGTGTAGTGCCAGTGTTATTCTTTCTTATTCACGAAGAAAACTTCATTATTCCATTCTTTATTATTCTCGCTTAATAACTCAGATACGCCAGATAATCTATACTTGGTAAATCCTTTCATTATTCCATTCTTTATTATTCTGTTTAATAACTCAGATACGCCAGATACCCTATACATAATCAGATATCGTGCTTACTTCCTATACTTGGTGACATTCTTCTATTATTCTCCATTGGAACATCCTCGTCAATGTGTTTACACCTGGGACCCTGGTCCGCTCTTTATTATTATTCTTTGGAACATCCCATGCATGTGGTTTACACCTAATTCTTGCCCGCCTTTTATCATTCTGTTGGAATATCCTATCTCGCTGTTTTTCTGGCGGATCCTGCTTCATCTTTATTATTCTCGTTTAACATCCCGCTGCGAATATGAATTTCACCGACCCGGATTCGCTTATTATTATTCTTGGAATAATAACCTGCCACAAGCAATCTGGCGTGCGTGGTGATTTCCTTTCATATCCATTCTTTATTATACCCAAATGGTTAAAACTTTTACTTATACTCCATTTAAATTAGTAGAATATTCTCGATATTCGTTTCATCCAAAGATCTTTTCACTGGAAATATTCTTCGATCATTCTTGAATTTTACTCTACAAAACAATGTCTTTGTTGACAATTTGGACGTTAATAATTCCCTGGATAAAATAATTCTTGAACTTGTTTTATCAATTCTTATATCATCATATCATCCCCACGTTTATATTATGTTGAAAATTATCTTTTGAAACTACGCGATGCGTAGATGAAACTTTAGTATGATTATGATCGCGCTTCATTCTAATAATCAGCATTATAAAATGATGTAACAAAAGTCCCCGATTATCAGAATGTAATGCGATGATGGATAGTTTTGGTATGATTATAACCAAAAAGGTGATTCTAAGATACTCGTGGCCATTGATGATTTGATGAAAATTTTGACCTTGATGACAATGATGATTAGATATTTTGGTTTATTCATTAAACCGAGTCTTAGTGATAAAAATCATGAAAACCTTTTTAAATCTAAAGATAGTAGACTTTTATTTTCTACTTGACTTTTTTAATGGATTAGATATTCATTCACGATTAAAACCCATTGTCGATCAGATTTTATCGCTTTAACGTTGTTGAAAAACTATCGATAATTTATTCTGCGTTATCTTGGTTATAATATTTCTTCCTTGGGATAGTTGAAATTTCACCCTTTTTTTTCACCGTTTCTCTGAAAATGAGAATATAAATTTGATTTGTTTTAACAGAGAAATGAATGCAGAGGATAAAGATTAGTAGTCCTCACTATTCCGTGAAATAGTGTGATAATAATTGTAATGAGACTTTCCTTTTGAGTTTGATAATATCTAAGAGACAATATTCAGATTCAAACTCACGCTTTATATCAGATTTATACTGCGACGCTTATATTAAGAAAAGTTATTTAAATTCGCATCATAGTAGTAAGTGGCGGCCAAGATGGGTGACGATACCTATTTTTGGGGCGTCATGCGGTTAGTATCGTAAACTTAGGATATGATCCCAGGCTAAGATGCTGAGTAAGAACAGGGAGGAGAGGCAGATTTTAATTCCTTCGCTAAGTATGACCTACCCAAGTTTTATTTGTTATTTAATTGGTGGTCGTAGAGTAGGGATAATATTTGATATATTAATTAACCCTTTTCTTCACAATTCCTTTCGCGTAATAAGAGTGTAGGTAGGTACGAAATGCAGAATAATGTTGGAATAGAACGGTGGTCATCATTTAAGTAATTATATTTGGTGAATCAACTAGGGTGAAAGCGAACCTAACGTTGGAAGAGTGTTTTTGCCACTATCATACAAGATGTCTAATGACAAACAACCTCACGTCATCATAAGACAGGTAATGCTTTCATCCACTCACTTCTGAAGTATATTTACTGAAAGATTACCTATATGATCTTTGTGTTCTACCAAAATAGTGTATACATCACCTATTCCGAATTGTACATGCATGTAAATAACTACAACTTTATTATTATTATTACAAGAAAAAGCGTGAGTTTGAATACAAATATTATCTTTTAGATAATATCTATACTCAAATAAATCCTCATCACATTTATTGATACATTATTTTATAAAAATGGCGATAGGACTACTAAACAACTCTCTGTAACCTTCATTCCATACCTCAAACTGTCACTCGCATATATTCTCGCATCCCGAGAAAGAAAAATGGAACAAAAAGGAAAAGGTGAGCTCAATTAACTAAATTTCAAAGAAGAATATTATGACTAATATAATATACAACAAATTATCGTTAGTCTTCAACGGGAAAAATCTAATAGAATACAATAGACAACAAATTTTAAATCAATATTCGCAATGAAATAATAATTCATTGTAAGAGTTAAGTAGAGAATCAAACTACTATCTTCTATGTATGAATTTAAAAGTTCATCGCTCTATCTTTTATCCCTCATAACATCAATCAATATATATCCGGAATCAAATATTCATCTTTTTACGGTAGAAAGATATTCATCATTGATCATGTTCATCTAAACACTGCTCATCTGCACCACTACTGGTAAAAAGATATTCTTCAGAAATCATTCATCTTTGCACTACTCTGCCAAAGATATTCCATAATATCATCATTTAAGATCAAGATGATGAAAAATATTTTTAAAAAACGAATCCAAAGAAACAAAATGACAAGAATTAAGGATTAAGGATTCGTGATTGTTTTTAACCACGTCCCAAAAATACCTCAAAAATAATCATAGTGGTGTAAAAATTCAAGAATGATCAAAACATGGATACAATCAAAGTTAGTATCCGAATAGATATTTTGACAAAAAGAAGAAATTTTATTTTTCTATTGAATAGTCAACAGATATCGTGAATAAGAATCTCAGACACCAAAAGATAGAAATTTCAAAAAAAATCATCTTCACGCTTACATGAATAAGACTTCGTGAATAAGAATCTCATGAATAAGAACTCGTGAATAAGTAACCCGATACATGAAAAAAGTTCCAAATTTGATAAAAAGTTCCAACCAATATTTCAAAGATAATGATATTGAAGAAATAATATCATTTGAGAAGAAAATAACACCCCTTACCTCGAAAGATTAAGACTTCTAAATTTGGAATCTAGGGTATAGTCTTTGAAGGGAACTCAACTTGACCGCCTAACAATACTCAAAGTATACTCAAAATACTCACAAGAATACGCCGATAATATAGAGAGAAAAACTTGGGCTTACGGTGTGATTTTCAATTCTAACATAAAGACTTATTTATAGGAAAATCTTAGAACACTAAAAGCGAAAAATTTAATATAATATTATTATTTATAATAAAATTTTCTACGCCAACCTTCCAAGAACTGAATTCAGCTCATTCAACCCACATGTGTAACACACCATAATGAAAAAAAACGTTTTTCTAATTTTAAATATTTTAAACTTCCAAAATCAATTATTTGAGCTTCTAACTTCAATAATTCATAATAAATAGCCCTTTCATCGTAAAATTCGAATCTCGCTTTTTTTATAGGAAATTCAATTCTCTACAACTTTACGTAAGAAAGTTTTTCTAAATTCCAAATAGAAATTGGCCAAAAATTCACAACAGAAGCGATTTTATAAAGCTATAATCAAATTTCATCGATAAATGGGGTCCATCGACATGTTTAACATGTTTTAAACATTTATTGCAACAAAAATACTCTTCCTCCTCATATACTCATATATCCCACATTCGTTGTAAAAATATCACCATTATTATATTATTAAAATATAATAATATATTTAAATAATTATTTTATCGAGAAAAGATAAAATTTTAATTTTCAACAATTGTCACATTAAAATTTTTCTCCATCTATATCCACATAAAATCAATATTTTCCTCATCATATGAATCAATAATTAATTATTCACAAATAATATTACGAATCACAATATTGACAACCGTGCGCTTCCCAAGAAAGGGGCTTTCCATAAGAATTTCTTTCTTCTTCATGGCGTGCGATTAGGTGACCAAAACTCTCCTTGCTTATGTAACTTTCTAGACATTGCCAATAATGTTATCTAATAATATTATTCGATAATATGAATTATTGCTTCGATAATGAAAAATACCGTAATGATAATTATTGAAACAATGACATATAAAATATCAACGCAAAGAATTATTAACTCAATAAAATCTTTGAATAAGAATTACGTAACCATTATTGAGTAAAGTGCCTTCTTCACGTAAGAATCAATAATTGGTGCAATACCGGTGTCTTCTTGTGTTTTAACCACCGGGTATTTTAACGATATAATTGTGAATAACTACTTCTGCTTATTTTTAAACCACTTATATTTGTCATTTTTTCATCCAATCGCTTTCACATTATGGGGCCCACATACGGGCTCGCTACTCGTCATTTAATATTCCCCGACAGTCATTTAATATTCCACGACCAAATGAATATTCCCGACAAAATTGAATATTTTATAACCACTTGCTTATTTTGAAGTATTTGCGTATTTTACCCTAACTATCCACATTAATCAAATCAACCCTTACTATTTTAAAATAATAAATAGAGAAAATTAAATTTCATTAATAATAAGTTGGGGTCTTCAACCTCCCCTCCTTTTGAAATTTCGTCCCTCGAAATCGACGTACGTACTCAGTGTTTGAAAAGGTGAGGATACCTCGCTTTCATTTCGCTTTCCAATTCCCGTGTCATTTCCTCTATAGCATGATTCCTCCACAAAACTTTAACTTGTGGTATGACCTTTCTTGGCGTGGGACATGCTCCTTCCTATCCAAAATCTTGACAGTACCTCCTCATACGTTAAGTCTTCTACTATCTCGTCCGGTTCTAACTCTATAACGTGGTTCGGGTCTTTCATATAATTACGAAGTACAGATATGTGAAACACATTATGAACACGAGACATACTTCTTTGAATCGCTTGGGTTGTGATAAACCCGTGAATTGCTATCATTTCCTCCTGTATTTTGAACACGAGTCTCCTCGTGCGATTTTGCATGAATCGCAAAAAGCTTCTAAACATCCCCTCGCTCATCATCTCGCTTCGCGGTGGTGTTGTTCACAGGAGGAACATTGCACACTTGTTGCACGTTCTCCTCGTTGGTGAGTACAGCATCTCCACGGTCTCATTTCCATTGTTAATATTCTCAAATTCGACATTCTCAAATCTCGCTATAAAAACAAGGGTTAATTAAGGAAATCAATATATCACATAATATCCTTATATACTTGACTAACTAAAAAAATAAGCTTAGGTAGGACACACTAGCGAAGGATTTACTCGCTCTCCCTCCTGGTTCTATTCCCCGATCTCCGCCGTAAATCATATCCCTAAGCTCCGATACCAACTGTGATGCCCCCAAAATAGGTATACATCACCTATTCGAGTTGTCGTACGTGATGCGAAACAACTACAACTTTATTATTACAATCAGAAATCTGAAGTTTGAATACAAATATTATCTTCTGATAATATCTATACTCAAATAAATCCTCATCACATTTATTGATACATTATTTTACAAAAATGGTGAGGACTACTAAACAATTCTTTCTAAAACCTTCATTCCATACCCCGACTGCATACTTTCGCTATATTCTCGCCTCCCGAGAAAAAAATGGAACAAAAAGGAAAAGGTGAAGCTCAACTAGCCCGAAGAAAGAATATTATGACTAAGATAATATACAACAAATTACCGTTAGTCTTCAACGGGAAAAATCTAATAGAATCAATAGACAACAAATTTTAAATCAATATTCGCAATGAAATAATAATTCATTAGAAGAGTTAAGTAGAGAATGCAAACTACTATCTTCTATGTATGAATTTAAAAGTTCATCGCTCTATCTTTTATCCTGTAACATCAATCAATATACATCTGAATCAAATATTCATCTTTGCACTCTGAGCCAAAGATATTCATCACCGGTCATGTTCATCTAAACACTGCTCATCTTTGCTCTACTACCAAAGATATTATTCAAATCATTCATCTTTGCACTACTGGTGCCAAAGATATTCAATAATATCATCATTTAAGACCAAAGATGATGAAAAATATTTTTAAAGAAACGAATCTAGTGAAACAAAATGACAAGGATTAAGGATTAAGGATTCGTACTTTGTTTTATCCACGTCCAAAAATACCTCAAAAATAATCACAGTGGTGTAAGATTCAAGAATGATCAAAACATGGATACAATCAAAGCTAGTATCCAAAATAGATATTTTGGACGAAAAAGAAAATTTTTCATTTTTCGATGAATAATGTCGATTCGTTTGAATAAAGGTGTATACGTGATCGTGAATAGTAACTCCGACACCAAAAGTTCCAAATTTGATAAAAAGTTTCAACCAATATTTCAACATAATGATATTGAAGAAATAATATCATTTGAGAAGAAAATAACATCCCTTACCTCGAAAGATTAGTACTTACTAATGAATCTGGGATATAGTCTTTGAAGAACTTGCACCGTCTAACAATACTCAATGTATACTCAAAATACTCACAAGAATAAACTCGATAATATAGGAGAGAAAACTTGAGTTTGTGTGATTTTCAATTCTAACCCAAGCACCCTATTTATAGAAATTCTTAGAACACCAAAAATGTAAAATTTAATAAATTAATAATATAATTATATAAATTTCCTACGCATGCCTAGAATCTGATTTCACCATCAAACACATGCCACATTCTAGAAAAAGTAAGAAAAATGTTTTTCTAATTTTAAATATTTTAAACTTCCAAAATCAATTATTTGAGCTTGAACTTCAATAATTCATAATAAATAGCCCTTTCATCGGAAAATTCGAATCTCGCTTTTTTTATAGGAAATTCAATTCTCTACAACTTTGCGAAGAAAGTTTTCCAAATTCCAAATAGAAATTGACCAAAAATCCACAAATCCAGGCGATTTTACAAAGTATAATCAAATTTCAATCAATAAATGGGGTCCACCGAGCATGTTTAACATGTTTTAAACATTTATTGCAAAAAATACTCTTCCTCCTCGTATACTCATATATCCCACATTCGTTGTAAAAATATCACCATTATTATATTATTAAAATATAATAATATATTTAAATGAATTATTTTATCGAGAAAAGATAAAATTTCAATTTTCAACAATTGTCACATTAAAATTTTCTCCAACTATATCCACATAAAATCAATATTTTCCTCATCATATGAATCAATAATTAATTATTCACAAATAATATTACAGAATCACAATATTGACAACCAGACAGTTCCTAGGAAAGAGGGGCTTTCCAATAAGAATTTCTCTTTCTTGGCGTAAGCAATTAGGTGACCAAACCTCTTCTTAGATGTAACTTTCTAGACATTGCCAATAATGTTATCTAATAATATTATTCAGATAATATGAATTATTGCTTCGATAATGAAAAATACTTGTGTAATGACAATTATTGAAACAACAAAGAATATAAAATATCAACGCAACAATTATTAAATCAATAAAATATCTTTGCGAGAATTACTCGTAACCATTATTGAGTAGTGCCTTCTTACGTAAGAATCAATAATTGGTGCAATACTGGTGTCTTCTTGTGTTTTAACCACCGAGTATTTTAACAGTATTAATTCAGTAATAACTACTACTATTATTTTTAAACAACTTATATTTGTCGTTTTCTTCATCCAATCGCTTTCACATGGGCCCCACACATTTCATACCGTCAATTTAATATTCCCAACGATTTAATATTCCACGACCAAACGAATATTCCCCGACAACAATGAATATTTTATAACCACTTGCTTATTTTGAAGTATTTGTATATTTTACCCTTAACTATCCACATTAATCAAATCAACCCTTACTATTTCAAAATAATAAATAGAAAAATTAAATTTCATTAATAATAAGTTGGGGTCTTACAACCTCCCTCCTTATGAAATTTCGTCCCTCGAAATTGACGACGACGTACTGGTGTTTTTCGAAAGGTGAGGATACCTCGCTTTCATTTTCGCTTTCAATTCCCGTGTCATTTCCTATATAAGATGATTACTCCACAAAACTTTAACTTGTGGTATGACCTTTCATAGGACATGCTCCTTCCTATCTAAGATCTTGACAGTACCTCCTCATCATACGTTAAGTCTTGGCTATCTCATCCTGGTTCTAACTCAATAACGTGATTTGGGTCTTTCACATATTTACTGAAGTACGGATATGTGAAACACATTATGAACACGAGACATACTCGGAGGTAACGCGAGTCTATAGGCTACATTTCCTACTTTCGGTCAAGAATTTGAAATGGACCAATAAATAATGGATTGAGCTTTCCTCTCTTCCCAAATCTTGTAACTCCTTCCATGGAGCAACTCGCAACAATACATGATCCCTACACACTAAATTCCACGTCCTTTCGATGAAGATCCGCATAACTCTTTTTTGTCGATCTTGTGCCGTTTGTATCGTTGTCGAATCATTTGGATCTTTTAAAGTGATAAATCATATCACTAACTCGGGTCCTAACAATGTTGCTTCACCCACCTCGTCCCCAACATACTGTAGAAATGACACTTTCGTCCCATATAATGCTTCAAATGGAGCCACACCTATACTTGCTGATAATTTTGTTGTTGTAGGAGAATTCTACCAATGGTAAATACTTATCCTAACCGCCTTGAAGTCTAGGACACACAGTCTTAATAAATCTTCAAGAGTTTGAATAGTCCTTTCTCGATTGTCCGTCTGCTTTGAGGATGGTATCTTAAATCAATCGTAAATCCGTGCCCATAGCTTTTTGCAAGCTAACCCAAAATCTTGAAGTGAATCTTGGGTCACGATCCAAACTATGGATACAGCATGCCATGCAACCTCACAATCTCATTCACGTACATACTAGCAAGAAGACGTTCAAGTGAATAAGTCTCCGTGATCGGCAAGAAATGAGCAGACTTGGTTAATCTATCAACAATAACCCAAATAGCATTGATGCCCTGAGAAACCGTAGGAAGACCCGTAACGAAATCCATGGTAATGTGTTCCCACTTCCATTTCGGAATCTCAAGTGGTTGCAACGGACCCTTAGGTACTAGATGCTCCGCCTTTACACGTTGACAAGTTAAACACATTGAGATAAACTTTGCAATCTCTCTCTTCATATTGTTCCACCAAAATGTTTGTCGAAAATCACGATACATTTTAGTACTTCCAGGATGGATTGCAAATGGTGTATTGTGTGCCTCCATCATAATCTTGTACTTCAAATCGAGTCGATAGAACACAAAGTCTAGAGTGGACTCAAGTATTCCTTCTTCATCAATTCTCACTTCCTAATAGCTCCTTCTTGTACTTTCTTCTTTATACGCATCGGCTCCTGCCTGGGCTTGAAAGACCTTAACTTTTTCTATTAAAGTTGGTTCTACGCGTATACTTGACATCATCGCACTCGTTCCTCGCATATGATCTTCTACTCAATGCGTCGCCTACCACGTTTGCTTTTCCGGGATGGTATTGAATAGTGTGGTCGTAGTCTTCAATAGCTCGAGCCAACGTCATTGCCGTATTGAGTTCTTTTTGAGTGAAGAAATATTTAAGGCTTTTATGGTGCAATATATCTCCACTTTCTCCTCATATAGATAGTGCCTCCATATCTTTAAGCGGCAACGATCGGCCGCTAACTCTAGATCATGAGTAGGATAATTCCTCTCATACTCTTTAAGTTGTCATGCGAGGCATAGGCTATGACTTTCCCACGTTGCATGAGAACACATCCTAACCCTTTGCCCTCAAAGCATCGTTGTAGATAACAAATCCATCCGAACCAGATGGTATTGTTAGAAAAGGTGCCAAATAAGTCTCCTCTTAAACTCTTGAAACTTTTCTCGCATTCTTCGCTCCAAACGAATTTTGTATCCTTCCGAAGTTAAATTTGAGTTAATGGAGTAGCGATTCGAAAACCCTTCCACGAATCTCCGATAATAACCAATTAAGCCCAAAAAGCTTACGTACTTGATCACCGACTTGGTTGCTCCCTAACTTTGTATTGCTTCAATCTTCACCGGATCAACGGATACTCCATGTTTCGACACCACGTGCCCAAGGAATGCTACTTCTCTCGCCGAACTTCGCATTTCTTTAATTTGGCATATAGTTTGTTTTCACGAAGCCTTTGGAGTACCGAATTTAAATGGTGCTCATGATCTTCAAGACTTTTGGAATATATAAGGATGTCATCAATAAAGACAACAACAAACCGATCCAAATATTCCTTGAATACTCGGTTCATCATATCCATGAAAGTCATAGGAGCATTAATCGGTCCGAAAAGACATGACTAAGAATTCATAATGCCCGTCATCGGGAGTTCTAAAGGCGATCTTTGAATATCCTCGGTTCTAATCTTCACCGATGATATCCGAATCGAAGATCGATTTTTGAAAAGAATTGTGCCCCTTGCAGAATGGTCAAACAAGTCATCAATACGAGGTGAGGATACCTATTCTTGATGGTGACATGGTTCAATTCTCCGATAGTCAATACAAAGTCGCATACTCCGCTTCTTTCTTCTTTACAAATAAAACAGAGCACCCCGAGGAGATGTACTAGATCGAATGAAACCGATGTCCAACAATTCCTCAGTAGTTGGACCTTTAACTCCTGAAGTTCAATAGGAGCCATTCGATATGTGGTTTTAGAAATGGGCTTTGTACCGGTTCAAGATCAATAAAGAATTCAACTTCACGTTAGGGGGTGAATGGGAAGTTCTTCTTGAAATCGTCGGAAAGTCAATAACAACAGGAATATTATTCAAATTTGGCGTGTATTTATTCAAATCCATAACATGGGCTAAGAAAGCTTGACATCCGTTTTTCAATAAGCGAATAGCTTTATGATTAGATATGACGATGATTGATTTTAATGGTGTTGTTGCTTGAATTAAATACAGCGGGGTTGGTTAGAATATGAAAACTAACAACCTTACTTTAAACAATCAATTTTGGCATGATGAGTAGTTAACCAATCAATCCCTAAAATCACATCAAAAGCAAGTATCTTTAAAGAGATAAGGTCAATGGTAAGGTGATGGTGCCAACTTGAATCAAACAAGATTTATAAATGATTGGATGTGATGAAAGTTTCTCCTAACGGAGTTTCCACGAGATAGGTCAAAGTCTAATTTCTCGAGTCAAGTTTAAATGTTGAGCACATGCGGAGAGAGATAAATGAATGGGTAAACCGTATCAAGTAAGGTATAAACTTCGCAAGAATTTATAAATAGCTTACCCGTGATCACCTCGTTTGGGTTCCTCGCATTATGACCAATCACAACAAACGCTTCTTCCGGAATCGTTGACTTTGACTTTTACGACAGTCTTTTGAGTCACCGTCCCATTGAACTAGGTTTCGCGCATCGTCAATCTCGAGCGATATGTCCTTCCTTTCCACAATTATAGCATACCTTGAATCTGTTGTGGGCGGTTTGACCGATATGTCCCTCTTTTCCGCATTTGTAGCATATAATGGATGGTCGTTTCTCTCCCTTAGAACCCGATTCTTTCTTAAACCTTTATGCTGTCTTCACATAATCAGTTATTAAATCTCCTCTTTTTAAAATCTCCTCCGACTCGCTTCTTCTATTTTCATGGCCATGATTACCACCGTAGTGGTTACCATTTTTGTCCGTCTTTTTTTTCTCATTGGTTATCATTATTACATTGATCGCTATCTCTACGATACGATCCTGGTTATGGTCCCTCAATTGGCCGTACTCGTTATCTCGCTCTAATAATTGAGCCCTGCTTACAACATCCTGAATAGAGAAAAATTTATGAGAAATGAGATATTATGCACGTATCTTAGGGTTTCAAACCTCTCAAAAACATCCGCGTCATACGTTCCTCATTCTCCACCAAATGAGGTGCAAACCTGGATAACTCTGCAAACTTTGCCTCGTACTGAGACACCGTCATGTTGTTTTGTTCTAATCTGATGAACTCCACTTCCTTCATATAGCGAACACTTTCGGAAAGTATTTGTCATTAAATAATTCTCAAAATGTCTCCCAAGACATCTTTGAGTCTTGGTTGGATGGGTACGCTTCACGAGACTCCCACCAAGAGTGCCTTTCTCCACGGAACATAAAGGTGGCGAATGGAACCTTCATTTTTTCCGTGCATCCCAAGACATCGAATATCTTGGTAATTTGCTTGACCCATGTTTCCGCCATGATCGGATCTGGCTTTCCTTTAAATTCTGTGGTCCCAACTCTTTGAATCGCTTGGCACAGACAACCCGTGAATTGCTATCATTTCTCTTGTATTTTGAACACGAGTCTCCTCGTCCGATTTTTGCATGAATCGCAAAAAGCTTCTAAACATCCCCTCGTTCATCATCTCGCTTTCGGTGGTGTTGTTCACGGGAGGAACATTGCCACTGTTGCACGCTTCTCCTCGTTGGTGAGTACAAAGGCGTCTCCACGGTCTCATTTTCATTGTTAATATTCTCGATCGACATTCTCAAATACGACCATAAAATAAGGGTTAATTAAGGAAATCAATATATCACATAATATCCTTATATCTTGACCAACTAAAAAAAAAAAGCTTAGGTAGGACACACTTAGTGAAAGGATTTACTCGTCTCTCCCCTCTAGTTCTATTCCCCGATCTCACCCGGAGATCATATCCCTAAGCTCGATACCAACCGTGATGCCCCAAAATAGGTATACATCACCTACTACGAGTTGTCAATACATGGTATGTAAACAACTACAACTTTATTATTACAAATCAGAAATCATGAAGTTGAATACAAATATTATCTTCTGACAATATCTATACTCAAATAAATTCTCATCACATTTATTGATACATTATTTTACAAAAATGGTGAGGACTACTAAACAATTCTTTCTAAAACCTTCATTCCATACCCAGACTTCGTACTTTCGCTTATATTCTCGCCTCCGGAAGAAAAATGGAACAAAAAGGAAAAGGGTGAGCTCAACTAACCCAAGAAAGAATATTATGACTAAGATAATATACAACAAATTACCGTTAGTCTTCAACAGGGAAAAATCTAATAGAATACAATAGACAACAAATTTTAAATCAATATTCGCATGACGGAAATAATAATTCATTAGAAGAGTTAAGTAGAGAATGCAAACTACTATCTTCTATGTATGAATTTAAAAGTTCATCGTCTATCTTTTATCCCCTTAACATCAATCAATATACATCCGAATCAAATATTCATCTTTTACTACAGGCCAAAGATATTCATCGACAATCATGTTCATCTAAACACTGCTCATCTTTTACTACTACCAAAGATATTCTTCGAAATCATTCATCTTTGCACTACTGAGCCAAGGATATTCAATAATATCATCATTTAAGATCAAGATGATGAAAATATTTTAAAGAAACGAATCTAGTGAAACAAAATGACAAGGATTAAGGATTAAGGATTCGTACTTGTTTTATCCACGTCCAAAAATACCTCAAAAATAATCACGTTGGTGTAAGATTCAAGAATGATCAAAACATGGATACAATCAAAGCTAGTATCCGAATAGATATTTTGACGAAAAGAAAAATTTTCATTTTTCGATGAATAATAGTGTAAATGATATCGTGAATAAGTCGATATCGTGAATAGTCCAGTATCGTGAATAAGAACTCGACACCAAAAGTTCCAAATTTGATAAAAAGTTTCAACCAATATTTCAAAGATAATGATATTGAAGAAATAATATCATTCGAGAAGAAAATAACATCCTTACCTCGAAAGATTAAGACTTCTAAATTTGGAATAATGGGATATAGTCTTTGAAGGAACTTGCACCACCGCCTAACAATACTCAATGTATACTCAAAATACTCACAAGAATACGCCGATAATATAGGGAGAGAAAACTTGATTTAAATTGTGATTTTCAATTCTAACCTAAGCACCCTATTTATAGAAATTGCTTAGAACACCAAAAGCGAGAAAAATTTAATAAATTAATAATATAATTATATAAATTTCCTACGCATGCCTAGAATCTGATTTCACCCATCAAACACATGCCAAATTCTAGAAAAGTAAGAAAAAACGTTTTTCTAATTTTAAATATTTTAAACTTCCAAAAATCAATTATTTGAGTTTTGAACTTCAATAATTCATAATAAATAGCCCTTTCATCGTAAAAATTTGAATCTCGAGAGTTTTTATAGGAAATTCAATTCTCTACAACTTTGCGAAGAAAGTTTTTCCAAATTCCAAATAGAAATTGATCAAATCCACAACCAAGCGATTTTACAAAGTTATAATCAAATTTCAATCAATAAATGGGGTCCACCGACATGTTTAACATGTTTTAAACATTTATTGCAACAAAATACTCTTCCTCCTCGTATACTCATATATCCCACATTCGTTGTAAAAATATCACCATTATTATATTATTAAAATATAATAATATATTTAAATAATTATTTTATCGTAAAAAGTTAAAATTTCAATTTTCAACAATTGTCACATTAAAAATTTTCTCCAACTATATCCACATAAAATCAATATTTTTCTCATCATATGAATCAATAATTAATTATTCACAAATAATATTACGTAATCACAATATTGACAACCGTGGCGTTCCTGGAAAGAGGGCTTTCCAATAAGAATTTCTCTTCTTGGCCTTGAATTAGGTGACCAAACCTCTCCTTAGATGTAACTTTCTAGACATTGCCAATAATGTTATCTAATAATATTATTCAGATAATATGAATTATTGCTTCGATAATAAAAAATATTGTGTAATGACATGATTATTGAAACAACAAAGAATATAAAATATCAACGCAAAGAATTATTAAATCAATAAAATATCGAAGCAGAATTATCGTAACCATTATTGAGTAAAGTGCCTTCTTACGTAAGAATCAATAATTGGTGCAATACCGGTGTCTTCTTGTGTTTTAACCACCGAGTATTTTAACGATGATAATTGAGAATAACTACTGCCGTTATTTTTAAACAACTTATATTTGTCGTTTTCTTCATCCAATCGCTTTTTCAAGTTATGGGGCCCACATATTATTTCGCACGCATTAAATCGAATATTCTGACAAGATTGAATATTCCACGACCAAACAAATATTCCCCGACAACAATGAATATTTTATAACCACTTGCTTATTTTGAAGTATTTGCGTATTTTACCCTTAACTATCCACATTAATTAAATCAACCCTTACTATTTCAAAATAATAAATAGAGAAAATTAAATTTCATTAATAATAAGTTGGGGTCTTACATAAACACCTGTTCATCTTTGCACTACGGGCCAAAGATATTAATCGATCGGTATGTATCATCTCAACACCGCTCATCTTTGCACTACAGGTAGAAAGATATTCATCAAGAAATCATTCATCTGCACTACGCGCCAAAGATATTCAATAATATCATCATTTAGACCGAGGATGATGAAAAATATTTTAAAGGAAACGAATCCAAATAAACAAAAGAACAATATTAAGGATTCGTATTTTAAACAATCCAAGTTCAAAAATACTTCATAAGTAATCGTAGTGGAGTAAAATTCAAGAATGATCAAAACATGGATACAATCAAAGCTAGTATCCGAATAGATATTTTGGATAAAAAGAAGAAATTTTATTTTTCTAATGAATAGTGCCGATATCGTGAATAAGAATCTCAGGCACCAAAAGATAGAAATTTCACAAAAAACATCTTCACGCTTGAATAGTACTAAATGAATAAGAATCGTAAATAAGTAACTCATGAATAAGAACTCGTGAATAAGAATCTCATGAATAAGAACCCGACATGAAAAAGTTCTAAATTTGATAAAAATTTCCAACCAATATTTCTAGATAATGATATTGAAGAAATAATATCATTTTCGAATAAAATAACATCCCTTACCTCGAAAGACAATACTTCTAAATAAAAACCTGATATAAAGCATGACTTGAACTTTGCAGATCGATAAAGCAATACTCAAAGTATACTCAAAATACTCACAAGAATACGCTCGATAATATAGAGAGAAAACTTCATTTTCGGTGTGATTTTCAATTCTAACCCAAGACCCTATTTATAAAAAATGCTTTAAACACCAAAATGTAAAATTTAATATAATATTATTATTATTTGTTAAAATTCTATACGGTCACTTTTGGAGATCTGATTTCATCAATCAATAACACATGCTAGACCCACTTAACACACCAAAAACGTTTTTCTTGAAAAAAATAATTAAAACTTCCAAAAATCAATTATTTCGGAGCTTCTGAACTTCAATAATTCATAATAAATAGCCCTTTTGTCGAAAAATTGAATCTTGCGATATTTTATAGGAAATTCAATTCTCTACAACTTTACGTAAGAAAGTTTTTCCAAATTCCAAATAGAAATTGACCAAAATCCATAAACGGGCGATTTTATGTTATAATCAAATTTCTATTAATAATCAGGTCCACCAACACACAAAATATGTGTTAAACATTTAATCCAACAAAAATACTCTTCCTCCTCATTTATTCATATATCGCACATTCATTATAAAATATCACCGTTAATATATTATTAAAATAATATATTTAAATGAATTATTTTATCAAAAAGATAAAATATTAATTTTCAACAATTGTCACATTAAAAATTTTCTCCATCTATATCCACATAAAATCAATATTTTCCTCATCATATAAATCAATAATTAATTATTCACAAATAATATTATTGAATCACAAGATTATTGTACTGCATCGCTTCAGAAAGAGGGGCTTTCCAATAAGGATCTCTCCTTCCTGTGCATTGCAATTAGTGTGACCAAACCTCTCCTGTAGACGTAACTTTCTAGACATTTCGCCAATAATGTTATCCAATAATATTATTCAGATAATATGAATTATTGTTCCGATAATGAAAAATACTTGTAGAATGACAATTTATCAAAACAACACTAATATAAAATATCAATGCAAAGAATTATCGAATCAATAAAATAAAATATTGAATAGTAATTATCGTAATAATTATTGAGTAGTGCCTTTTACGTAAGAATCAATAATTGGTGCAATACTGCGCGCTTCGCTCAACAACGCCAGACATCGTGTGTTTTAACCAATTTATTCCAACCGTATTAATTGTGAATAATCAAGCCAAGTTATTTATAACAACTTATACTTGTCATTTTTTTTCATCCAATTGCTTTCCGTTATAAGGCCCATTATTATTTTACGTGGTCAATGCACGAATATTCCCCCGATAAAAAAATATTTCACGATTAAACGAATATTTCCTAATAATAATATAATATTTTATAACAACTTGCTTATTCAAAATATTTACGTATTTTACCCATAACTAACCACATTAATCAAATCAACCCTTACTATTTTAAAATAATAAATAGAGGAAATTCTATTTTATTAAAAAAATTCGGGGTCTTACACATAAAGACTTAAAAGAGGAATGAGATAAATTAATAAATTAGTGCCACTTAAAAATACTCCCTCCGTCCCTATTTAAATAACGTTTTAGAGTTTTTTATTTGTCCCTAATTAATTGACGTTTATTCAAATTTAAGAGAATTAATGCTAATTTTTCCAAAATTACCCCTCATTACTCTACTTATTTTTTGGTACTTTAAACTCTTGTGCTATGATAAATTAATGATTTAAAGATATTATAGACAATTGAATACTATATTTAATATTTTCCAATTATTATCTTAATTTTTGTGTCCATCTCTAAAACGTCATTTAAATAGGGACAAAAGGAGTAAGAAACTCTATTTAATGAGTTTTTTGTTAAAAGTATTTAATCGAGATCTACCCACTAGGCCACACTATGTTCGCTCGCGCCAAGCAACACTCTCCAACTAACTATGGCACACTTCAGTTGTTTACTAGTTGCTCACATGTTTTAATGTTGTGTTTGAATGTAAGGAATGGAATTGAGATTAGAATAAAGATTGAAATTATTCATTTTATTTTAATTGAAATGAGTTATTCTATATTTTTCCTCTCCTATGGTTCAATAATAAAAACTCATAAGACTTTGGGCATGAAATCTTGGGCAATAATATTAAATTTCAATCTAAAATAACAAAAAAAAAATTGATTCAATTTATTCCAATCGCAACCAAACATAATCTTTTTCATTCCATAAACATGAGTCATTCCATTCTCATATTTATTACTACCTCCATCCCACAATAAGTGATTTTTTAGGTTTAATATTTTTTTCCAAAATAAGTGATGTGTTAGAACTTCAATACATTTTTTATAATATTTTCTCATATATGCTTTTATGCATTCAATGATATTTATTGCATCTTGCAATCACTACAATTAAATGACACTCATTAACTCTTCAACTTCAAAAAATATATATTATGGGTATTTTTGTCATTTTAACTTGTGTATTGATACGTGTAATTTAAATTAAAAAATCATTTATTATAGGACGGAAGTATTATTTCAGTCAAAACGTAGAATAAGTGTTTGAATTTTAAGTTCTACTCAAAGATTGGGATTGTTTATTTTGTTTAAGGTACCTATTTTTTTACTTCTCTTTAATGCTTTTCAAGTCTGTTATTATGGCTACGCGTGTTGATTTCCCATCCCCCAACAACTCTTTCTTCGCAAGTATGAGCGGCTCAACTTTTGTAACCACTGTTTTGGGAGTAATTAACATAATGTTAATTTTAATTAATTGACTAATAAATATTGACATGTAGGTTAAGAGATAATTTCTCTTACTACGTGTCAGTACTGTATTAGTCAATTGATCAACTTATTATAAAATTAATTTCAGTCTTCATGGTAACCGGATCTCATTGTTTCATGTCCAGTAAATTATGAAATGAGTAGCACTGTCAATATTGATCATATCAAGAAATATTATTATGGAAGCCACCTTTCACTTAATCCATTTAAAATTATTTTTTATATAATTAACTAATTAACTAATTATCTCTTTTTAGAATTTTCATACGTAAGTTCTGTTTAAGTTTTATTTAGACAAAATATTATAAGTAAGATTGTGTGTTATCAAAGTGGTATTTAATATTGTGTGATGCTAAATTGTATAAAATTTTGTTATTTCAATTGGTTTTAAAATCGAAATCGCACCACACGGTTTAAAATCGCACCACACCAATAACAAGCGATTTTCATGTGTGCGATTTCGAATTTATCAAACCTTGCTTAAATAATTTGGCATACAATTTGAGTTTGAATGTGATGCTTCACGTCTGCCAGTCTGCCACTGCACGTGCATCATATCCATCCAATGACCAATGGCCTTTGCTTTTGATCTTTTCAGTGTAGGCATGGGTATTGTTTATCTGCCACTGCGTGCATCATTTTTTTGTTGTGTAGATTAACATTTTTGGGTCCTTTTAAATGAACAGATATGGGCTGAACATTGACATGGATCGGACACAAATACAACACATTTCTCTACATTGTCAATACTTTATGACCGACCCATTTCTAGTGTTTAGATAATATCCCCCTGCCATTTGAAGATTACCTTTCCATAGATTTTTCCAATATTACAATTATTATTTTCAAAACTAATTTACTTCCTATATTATTCTCTTTATATATCCTTCCCAACAAACTTGGTTTTTGGCTAAGCTTAGCTTTATCCTTTCAGTGAGATAAAGGGGCAAAACAATTAAGAGACCTGAACAAAGGGGTCGTCTTGAGTAGCAAGTGGAGAAACAATAAAAGCCAAAATGAACCCCAAAAGGGATGAATATAGGGGTCCCACTTTGTGGTCCTGTGGATAAAGGCAAACAGATCCAATGAAATGGATCAAGAGGAGGGAAATTTGGATGATGATGAAGAGAGAAGAAAGAAAAGAGAAAAAGAAATTGGATTGTAGTAATATACCTACAGTACAGACCAGCACATCAATCATTATCAGCTTTATACAAAGTGACAACCCCAACATGACACTGTATAATTGCCCACTATACAATTGGATACTAGTTAAGCTGAAGTTAATTTTAATTAATTAATGGGATTAATACATTTTGAT